>CM057340.1:591724696-591999256 GCA_030015575.1 Agapanthus africanus | reverse complement strand
GTAAAGTAGAAAACTCTCCCATGATAACTCTTACTCGCAATGGGTATCGGGATCCAACCATCACATAGAAGATATGCAATCTCATTGCAAATTTCAACACTTGAAATTCCCGATAATTGTTTTTACCCAATGCGGCTTATGACCTTAACAAGGTCAACAAATCATAAACCGCAAGTCAAGTTCAACCCGTCATTTCGTGACTGATTTAGACCCACCCGCACGACCCTTGACAAGGTCAACAAAGCCATGCGACTTCCCTAACCAATCGCATTATCATGCGGCAGAAAAGTACTAATCAGCCACCGAGCACTACGCCTTGACAAGGTCAAAAAACGCAACACGAATACTAAACAGTATCTATCTGAAATGACGGAGGGCTATGATTGGTTTTGAAGAAAACCTTTAACGTAATGAACATGATATCGTTGCAGAACCTTGTGATTTGAAAAGGAGTGGTTTAAGCTCCGCTTTAAAAATCTAGTTTTCAAAACAAACCGAGTGGGTTGTATTATATATTAGTTTTTGCTAAAGAGGTCATTCCCGGTGAAGGGATCTAGGCTCTTTCCTCATTGAACGAGGTGCTGGATATTCATAATGGAATACCACCATGCAAAGCAAGAACTAGAGCTGCCTTTTTGAAAAAGTGATTCTACAACATCTTTTAGGTTTCTTTTCTTTTCATTAATCTTATTAATGAAGTCTCATCAATTATGTTTCCTAAACATCACAGATAAACGAAAATAAAACACACATATATGCCATCCGCATTCGCCACAGGGACCTAGGTCTTCACTGTAAGGTTACTTAACTTACGGCAGGGCGGGGTCAGGACTAGCGCAGATGCAAAACATATATAGTGTCTACTAATATATCATATATACAAGTAGCATTCGTCTCACGCGGTTATATGATCACATCACATCACAGAACAGCAGAAGCAGATATATGAAATATAGGATATGCTAGGAGGTCTGTGTTTTAGATTAAGACAGTAACGAAAAACACGGATTCCACGGTTGTGATGAATAGCCAAGCCCACACCCCTAGACCCCTATGAGAGTGCCAAGCAACCCTGCCAATTCTATAGTTAGGAGACCGATCTCGACTTCTCGAGATAACCTCCTACTGGACTCTAGAACCCGGTTACTTGTACTCTCCGCCTTGGGTCTATCCTAATATGGTAAAGTAAATAATATATATCGAATGGAGACAACAAGCTCAACCCGGAAGTGTCCCAATAAAAGAATATTACATACAATTATTTGCATGAATAAAAATTGAAAAACTCTCATCTCACATAAAACCCTCGGCTATTCAATCACGACGATCCAATATAACATATCAATAGCAACACAATAACACCATATGTCATCAACATAAGTAAATATGCGTATCCCTAATGTCGTTGTCGTATAGCAACGAGATCGGGGATACTGTCACATATTACACTTACGGTCGTAGAAAAGAAATGAAAGCTACAATAATTAGAATCCGCATGTATAGACATCATAAACCCGGATTATCACATATTCCGAGTTTCATGTCTAACCCTATAAACCTTACATTTAAGCCTCGAATAGAAAACACTTTTCAAAGATTAAGCCAGGAAATTCAACAAGATTTCCGATGAATGATTCGAAGGCTCGTCGGGAACTTTAGTGGATGGCCTTACCCCCGAGGCCGTCAACGAAGTGGACTTAGGCGAAACACCGTGGCCACGAACACCCGAGTGGATGCTCTTGGCCATGGGGTTCTCCTATAGTCACTTGGTCGGGGCAAAGGTGTGTGGCTGTCTACTAGTGTCTTCCGGCGAGTATTCGCGTACGATATAAGATTACGACGGAGTTTGGATCTAAATCCAAATTCCGTGGCAATCCATCATTTGAGACTAAAATGCGAGATTTACAAATTGATAACTAGTTTTCGCAAAATTATTCAATGTAGATTCCAAAAATTGTATCACATAACCAAATCAATATAGACGATGTTAACATTTCGATCGATGTTTCAAACAACAACAATTCACAGAGACCTCAACCATTTGAGCCTCATAAAAAATATCCAGAAAATCCAAAAGGTGAAAATGAAGCAGCACAAGAAATAAGGAGTTCTAACTCAACAAGTGAGCGGCGGAACTGCGGCCAATACATGGTATAGGTGGCGGTCCCGTGGCCATTTGGAGGAGTTAGGATCTCGTATTTCTTGTGCTTCCATATAATTACCTGCACGATTTTCTGAGCATTTTTAATTTCAAAAATCTCAAAGTTTCAAAAAAAAAAGGACAGAAACTAGAATTATCATGAGTTAAAACGTTGATCAAACACTTTAATATTGTCTAAACTACTCCTAAAACTTTATCTTGGCTCTGATACCATGAAAGTATGTCTTAGCACCTCTACTAGGGTTCTATGAGCATTAGGTATGCAATTTAAAAAATCTAGAGGGCTCAGAAAACTAAATAAGAATCAAACTAAAGAATTAGGGTTTCAAAGTTAAGCAAACTAGTAAGTTCTAAACTAAGTGAAGAGAAACTAAAACCTTTGTAGTCTAGTCCTTCACTTCAAATGCTCCGAATAACAATCCTAGAACTCTTCTTCGACTCCTCTTGAAGGATGGAACGAGCTTGCTCGAAGACTTCGTCATCGAAGATGATCCACCTTGAGGAAACTCACACCCAAGCTCACACTTCACTAATCAATGTATTAGTGAAGAGAACAAGCTATACTAATTTGCTAGAGTAGTGTAGCTTGATGAAGTAGGAATTTTTCTCACTAAAAATATTTCTTTCTTTTTCTTTTTCTCAACATAGAAAAAACTAGAGAGGAGATGAAGAAGATGAAATTGGAAGTGAGAATGAACCTTGAGGATAAGATGAGATCAAGAATATGATGAATATATATGAATAAAATAAAGAAAAGAGGTGAGTCATGGCTTCTCAATACTTCTCAAAGCAACTAAAGAAATGACTCATTCTTCTTTCATTTTAATTCATATATATAAACCATGATCTTCTCATCTTCACTTCTAATATGATTCTCACACATCCATGTTCCATGTATCATCAACCATGATAAAAATGAATATATATATATATATATATATATATCAAATTATTAAATCAACACTTGATTCAATAATCCGGTTATATCATATATAACCTGGCTAATATAAATTATTAAATCAACACTTGATTCAATAATCCGGTTATATCATATATAACCTGGCTAATATCAAATATATATATATATATATATATATATATATATATATATCAAATCATTGAATCAACACTTGATTCAATAATCCGATTATATCATATATAACCATGCAAATATGAATATATATATATATATATATATATATATATATATATATATATATATATATATTGTAACATTTTGGAAAATTATAAATATTAAATTATAATTTAAAATATGGATATAATGAGTTTACAAAAATGATATCGCATATGAATTTTGGTATCATATTGATATCCACAAAAATGTAATTAGTTTGGAGAAAATGGGATATATGTGATATCTTATAAAATGACAAGTGTTTTGTTTTTAATATGATATGAGATTTTATTATAATGATTATGGTATTTAAGTGTTATGATAAGTGTATTATTTATTTTAAAATCAAGATTTTTAGATTTTTAGTAACATAAAGGTATTTATATGTGGGGGTAATTATTTGCAAAATGTATTGGGTTTTAAAATGAGAGTGGTTGGTATATATTAGGTTTTACAATAAACCCTCACACACAACTTAACACACACGTCATGCCATGCTTCCACATCATGCTTCTACCTTTACACCTTTTACTTGCTCTACACAAATTATTGACACCTCCTACTTGTTCACACCCTCTCCTACACTTTACCAACAAATGTTCATGGTTCATTCTTTCACTCTCAAACTGAACCAAACACCTTCATCTCAACATTTCTATCTTTCATTAAACCAAAAGAAGAAAAGTTATGAATCCTTCATCAAACTTGTGTATACCATCAAGCTAGAGCCACTACAAGCTCTAAGAGCCTCCACCATGCACTTCATGAGCTAGAATTTTCTTGTGCACCATCCCTATAGGTATATCTCACCTTCTTTGCAAGTTCTATTTTGTTAAATATCTGTTTTTAGTGTGCAAATATCATAAACTAGGATTTTTATGATATTTGTGAGGGTCAATTTGAATCTGGAACTACTAGATTAATCCACTAGAAAAACTAGCAATACTAGGATATGGTGAGACCAATAGGAGGTAACCCCTAAAGCTCGAGCCCCTAACTCCTTAGTTCACCCGCCGGTTTTCTAAAAATACCCGCCGCCTCCGGTTTTTTAGTGTACAGGTGTTTTGGGTTTTGGTCAGTAGCTTTAATTGGTGATAATTTAAGCTACTGTATTGTTTGTTTTGTCCCAGATTTCATATAGAGAAATTTGGGAGTGTTCTAGTATTGTTTTAACAATGTTTCCGATATTTATGATACGGTTTTTCGTATTTTTATAACTCGACTGAATTATTGACGTTTGTACGTTAATGTCAGGGGTATTTGGCCGTATTTGGAGTAAGTGAGCTATAGGTTCTAACCTATGTGCGCTTAGTTCGTTGAATTGCATTTTGATATGATTTTTACGCCGATATGTTATAACTACGATTGTAGGTACGATCGTGGAGATTTCCGAGACGGCAAGAACGGACAAAGAAATCGTGTATTTCGACTAGCTCGACATATTGGTGAGTAGATTTATATCTACGGGGGAAGTCGGGTGGATGGCGTATAGCATCCCCGCAACCACTTATATATGATAGTTATGATATAACTAGTATAAAGTGATATGTTAGCTAACTTAGTTACATTATATTGGTGTATGGTGAGTACCTAGTAGAATTCATATGGTTATGGTTATACCTATTTATACGGTATTGGGGATAGACGTACGTGACAATAGGTCCGTACGATATGGATATGATATTGAATGGATATACTACTAGGAAATCATACCGTACTTGTGATGATGAGAATAGTGTGCCGAATATGGCCAAGTTTCATTTGGACTCGTGGAATCATGAGTTATCCCGACTTAGGACGTTACGATTAATTGAGCTATACCCTTTTAAAAAAACCAACGATTCGTTTTCACTTTTAAATGATAAATGTCAAGGATGCGATGCTATTTCCAAAACAAATATCTATTTTAACGTAATGCGGCTTCCTTATTTCAAAATAACGTTTCGTTCTATTTTCAATGATAATGGTATAGCTCATAGCAATTAGTTACGTTTAATAATTACGCGATACACTTAGATTTCCTTTATATGTTCGCGATACGCTTTCCGATTATATACGTTCATTTTCATACGAACACACTGATAGAATACTGCACAACTACCAATGAGTACTATATTGCACGAGCACAGACGCATATGTTACACTACATCTCATTGTTACTGCCATGACACTGTAGGACCGCTATACCACGCGATGTCTATATAAATTCCGATACGATGCGTTATGAATTCCCTATATCCGGAAAATTGGGTTGTATTTATATGCTATAGATATGGGTAGAATTACATTCTGCTATAAACACTTATAGAACACTTACACAAATACTAATGATTGCCATGCTGCACGAGCACAAACGCGTATGCTACACTGCACATCATTAGTATTGCCATGACACGGTAGAAATGTTGCGATTGTTTGCACGACTGATTATATTTACGTACGATACCTTTATTACCTGTTGATAAATTGCGAATACCTTTACCATGGGTATTCGTATTTGATTGTTATGAGTTTTTATGATGTTTTTACCTTCGATGATATATATCATTGGTATGGGACGCTGATATATATATATATATATATATGTATATATATATTTATATATATATATAGATTGATTATATCATCAAAAAGATATATGCAATTATTCTTCTTCTTGATATTCTGGATACGATGAGTTGACGTCTATCATGAGCTTGATATTTTCTGATTTGATTTTATTCCGAACCGAGTAGGGGAGCTATACGGTTACAGACATGCTACATATCCGGACTGAGTGGGAAGGGGGTATATAGTCAGATACATGGTGGACCCGGTCGAGACCGAGGGGCAGGAAAGCCGCATTTGAGGCGAGGAGCCTAGCGAGGACACTCGATACCGGAGATAGATGTGAGCACGGCGGATATCCAGGGGATACTGACCAGGGCTAGGGATATCGAGGGACGACCGATCTGATGAGTGTCGACGATATCTAGATTTGCGTGTCGGTGATGGACACGAGAGATTTGATGATTTTTGTGTGTCGGTGATGGACACGAAAGATATGATGATTTAGGGTGTCGATGCTGGACCATCATATATTGATGTTTTGCGATCATTCGCGATACACCGTTATAGTTTATGCGATATAGTAGCCGATCAGGACTGATCCGAGGGACAGTACCTGAATACTATTTTTACCTGTTGATATATATAAAAGGGTTTATAAACAAGCTATAGTCTCATTATTTTGACGTGTCTAGGATGACACAAGGATCTTTTAAACTGTAAACCTCTTAAAACTCTTTACTAAATAGCGAGACGTATGTCTTCAAAAAATTACATATTATACTTCATACTATTACGTCTGCTTCTTATTCCATGACATATGTATCCCGCGGCTATTTTAAAAAGTGGTTTTACTTATATATTTCGGCTACCTTATAGGTTTATACCTGGATGCATGTTATATACATACGTGATGATATATTTTCGGGTTTATGCGATCGATAGTGATGCATTTATTGTACTTATGCATTATATATATAGTAGTTCAGGATATGATAATACTATACTTTATGACCTAGGTATAGTGTTATGCATTTCGATTTCTACCTTGCGATATACTTTTATTCACTGAGTTGGCAACTCACCCCTGTTGTGCCCCAGTTTCTTGCAGGATATACCGCTCGGATCATCAGCGGCTTGTGGCACACTCTTTTCTTTGGTGATTGCTTTGGTAGGTGGGCTAATTTTGTATCGTACCCACACTTGTGTGTGTGTGTATGTGTGTGTGTGTGTATGTATATATATTCTTTTGTATCTAGTTAAAACTCCATCGACCTAGAACTTGTCTATTGTGGACTTAGAAGCGAGACTTAGAGTTTATGTGTTTTTGGGCGTCAGATGACTCTTTTGTACTTGTTGGTTTTGTTTCGCTTTTCTGTTCTTCGTCATTGGGCGTCGTATAATATCTACATGGTTGCTCCGCCGTTTAGGCGTGGAAACTAGCTCCCGTTGGGATGCTTTATATATTATTATGCTTGTAGCATGTTTTATTTAAAATTTACAAAGGAGGTGCTGCCGATTTTTAAAACGTCATAAATGCTTTTCAAACACACTTATTTAAACTGATTCCATCTAATGACTGTTTTTAAATTTCACCTCCCATATTTTCGTAAAAAGTTTTAGATTCCGGGTTCTGGCTTACTTGGATCGCATTGACGTCTTTAGATGTCACGTGATTTAAGTGCTGGTCACATGCCGCTTTCGGGTCGTGACACACACACACACACACATTCAAATCATTGAATCAACACTTGATTCAATAATCCGGTTATATCATGTAACGCTAGATTAGAATACGGTATCATATACTCGTATTTAATCAAAGCTCCCGCACATATCTTCATGCGTGCCCTACTTCGTTTCGCTTGAGCTAGGAAATCTCTATATGGGACTCTAAAGACTCGTCAATACGCCAATAGTTGATAATGATCACATTAGATACCCACAAGCCATCAGCGGTACTAGCTGGACATAATGGCTACCCAGGTATTTAACGAATAGAAGATCAACAAGCAAACTTGTCTAAACTCCCGTAGAGCCTATAAGCAACACTTACCGTACAGTTCGGTCTCCTCGTCTGATATGTCGCATATCGAGTCTTGGGGGTGGAATCGTCAGACCCCAATAATTTGATAAGTCATGCCGATGTGTGGCCTATAACCTTTTGAGAAAATACTGATATCACTTATCGGTAAAATATCATCAACCCTGGCCAGGGATTTGTTGTTATAGCCAATCGAGCATAGCACAACATCAACTCCCAATACCAGAAGAGACGAAACCCCTTCTATCACTCACTGCCTTCATGTGACTCGGGACTGTACCCAAAAAACACTTGTTTCACGACTCATTTGAGCCGTGGTAGGGAGGAAATCAAAGTAAAGTGGGAACCACACAAGAAACTATGACAATCTCGGGTCTATAGACTAACCTGTACAAGTGTCACCAGAGAACTGCTATCTAACAATAGGTATGGTACCATCTAGGAGTTCTCGGCGAGTCCTGTTCGGTGTACTCATTCTCCAATGAGTACCTATGTACAATCTTTGATGTCAAACATTAATGGTTATGGGATCAACCATCGCCCTATACAGGGTGAACAAACGTACACACCAGTCTACTCTGAAATATCCATTCCCTGTCTCGATACTATCTCGACTAGGAACTTTTAAGGATGTGCTTGTGGACTACACACGCCCTACTAGTATGATCTGCATCATAGTCCTAGTACTTAAGCCAACATCCTAAAGGCTTTATCAACATGTATCAATGAGATAGTAAACTAAAATAAGTGCAAATGTTAAGATAAAAAGCAACCAGATAGCATACTATCATGTCGAGCAAGAAAGTCTTTTATATATATGTCCAAACATCCACTATAATATACAATAATGGCCACCAGGGCATACATATTCCTAATAGGGGGTTATAGACGGAGGAGTATCTCCAGTTTATTTTATGTCATTAGGTGAAGCGAATTATCTTTTGGCTTCGATAAGCTGTTCCGTTGTCTGAGACTATCCGTCACAGGAATCCAAACCGGTATATGTCGTGAGTCATGAAGAAGTGCAGGATGTTCTGTGTCTTTACTTCCCTGAACGGTACTGTCTCCGCCCACTTAGAGAAGTAATCGGTTTTTGCGAAAATAAACCGATGCCCTTTTAGATTATGCTGGTTCGATGGGGCCAACTATATTTATTCCCCACATCTCGAATGGCCAGCAGGCTACAGTTGGATGCAGCGGATTAGGATGCTGATATATGAAATCCTTATGTATTTAGAAAGAATGACATCGCCTTGCATATTTGATGCAATCTTGAATTATCGTGGGCCAATAGTATCCCATTCTTTTAGTCTTAATCTTCATCTTTGGACTGGCTTGATAGGATCCGCAGAGTCTGCCATGGATTTCTTGGATGACTTTATTGGCTTCCTTTGGTCCTAAACATCTTAGCCATGGTGGTCGAAGAACATTTTATAAAGAGTTCCGTCGATTAAGACGAATGACAGAGCCTGTTTAGTGAGCTGATGCTTCTGGGATACATCTTCAGGTACTTGTTGGAATTTGAAGTAGTCTATAAAGACTTGGTGCCAATCCTCGCCTTCTTCTTCTTGGGCTCAGAGAACTTCCCACTCAAGGATTTCATCTTTGCCAAGTGCTTCTGTCGAAGACTTTGAAGGGAATTCCGCTGGCGCTAGGACTTCAAGGGTTTGGACGGTGATCCTCACGCCATCGAGGCTTTCATCCGCCATTTCTTTGGCCAGCTTGGCCAATGCATCCGCCTTACTGTTTTCTGTTCGTGGCACATTTTCCACTGTATACAATGGAATCTATGTTAATAGCTGATGTACTCTTTCATCATACCTTATTAGCTCTAGCTTATACATCTTGTAGTCACTATTTACCTGACTGACTATCAATTGAGAATCTCCATATATGAGGAGGTCCTCAATACCCATATCTATTGCGATTTCGAGACCGGCAATGGGAGCTTCATATTCTGCCTCGTTGTTGGTCCTTGGTTCCATTAGCGAGAAGGCATAGCGAAATATCCCACCTTGAGGAGTCATGAAGATAAAACCCACTCCAGCTTTGACTATTAGGGTGTTCTTCTTCCGCACTTTCATTGAAGATGCCCCGTCGACTTTATATTCTTGTTCACTTTCGGTGGCATTGAATGCGTGCTCATCCGGCAGATTATAATTTAATAGGGAATCGGCTGAGATTGGATGCTTCACGAGAAAGTCGGCAATAGCCTGCCTTTTTATCGCTTTGAGGGGGAGATAATTTATCAAGAATTCCATGACCAGAAGGGCCCATTTTACCAGTCTTCCTATCAATATAGCTTTAGTCATGAGGTACTTAAGCGGATCCACTCTTCATATTAAGTGGACTTCATGTGGCAAGGCATAGTGTCTGAGCTTCATGACGGCGAAGATCAGCGCCAAGCAGTGTTTCTCGATAGGAGAGTAATTGCTTTCTGCTCCCAGCATGACTTGACTTAGATAGTACAAAGCCCTTTTTTTCCTTATTCATTCTCCTATGCCCATAACGCGCCTAAAGAACCCTTAAGGGATGTTGTATAATGGAAAAGGGGCTTTCCCTTAACCGGGGCGGCTAATACTGGCGGATTCTGCTGGTATTGCTTGATCTCCTCCGGAGCTTGTTGGCATTTATGATCCCATATAAAGGGAGTTCCCTTCTTCATGAGGTGACTATATGGACGACACTTCCCAGAGAGGTTCACGATGAACCATCGGATGTAGGCGATCTTTTCTTGGAGAGAACGCAGCTGTTTTAGATATCTCGGTGGGAGCATTTGCGTAATAGCCCTTATTTTGGAGGGGTCGATCTCGATCCTTCGATGATGAATTATGAACCCAAGGAATTGGCCAAAAGAAACTCCAAAGGCGCATTTCAGCCGGTTCATCTTCAACTTGTACTTTCAGAGGCGTGTGAAAATAGTCCTAAGATGTTCCTGGTGTTCTTTATAAGACTTGCTCTTGACCACCAGATCGTTAATGTAGCATTCAACGATGCCATGTATCAGTTCTTCGAATATCTTTGTCATGGCTCTTTGGTATGTGGCTCCAGCATTTTTCAGGCCGAAGGGCATCACTTTGTAACAAAACACGCCTAGCGAGGTACGGAAGGCTGTATGCTTCTGATCTTCAGGGTCCATCCTTATCTGATTGTATCCGGAAGATCCATCCATAAACGAGAAAACCTCATGAGTGGACGTATTGTCGATCATCCTTTGGGCATGCCCGGTTGAGATCTCAAAAGTCCACGAATATCCGAAATGTTCCATTCTTCTTAATTACGGGGACAATGTTGGCGATCCAATCCGGATATTGTACTTCATGTATAAAATCAAAGTCTATGAGTTTCTTGACTTCGGTATTGATGCTCATCTCAAGCTTGAGCTGCAGCCTTCTTGGCGATTGCTTGACAGGCTTTACCTCTGGTTTTATGGCCAACTTGTGCACTTCTATTTCTGGATCTAATCCTGGCATCTCGGAGTAATTCCAGGCGAAACAATCCTTATATTCCATAAGTACATTCTTCAAAGCAGCTATCTGTTCTTCGGATAGCAGCCTGCTAACGAATGTTGGTTTCGGATCATCCTCCGTTCCTAAGTTCATTTCCCTCAGCTCATCCGCTGTGGTATGGATTCCACCTTCCAACTCTTTTGGTGCCGGCGACAGTTCCGAGATTTCTTCGTCTTCGTTTGTGAGGCATTCAAAGAGTTGAATCATGTCTTCATATTCTCTTTTGGTCGAGAATTTTACCATATGATAGGTATGGGTTCGCTTCCGTTTTTTGGGTCGAGCTGGTCTTAATCTGATGGCGTAAGTTTTCTTTGGCTCGTGCTTCTGTGGTGGGTCTATTTTCAACTGTTAGATAACACGAATATGCCTTGCTTGTACCGGTCTTCAACCCAATCCTTGAACATGAAGCAGTCTTCGATCGGGTGGCTTGTCACCTGGTGATATGGGCAATAATCTGGGTGGTCGACTTTGTTTGCTTGTTCGGGTCATCGAGGTCTTGGAAGCGACATCTGATACTTCATGACGTGGGTGGATATCTTTCTCGCCTTATCTCGAGGGAAAAAATATTTCCACCCCATCTTCTCTATTAAAGAGGGACTGTAGACGATCTTTTTCTGGTGGATGGGCATCCTGAGATTATTTCGCCACCTTCGAGTATTGACAACGACCATCGCCTTTCTTCTATCTTCATTAACTCGGAATCTTCCTCCTGAGATGGAGGGTGGAGACAGCCGAGGTTGGGGAGACTCATATCTCATTTCATCCGCAGCTTGTTCATGTAGGTATTGTCGTCTGGCCATTTCATATTCGGCCATCTCGCGGCTTTGATTGTCCCTGCTAGCCTGACAGGATTTTCTTATCATCCTATTAATCTGCTCTTCTAGCGACGGGCTTGGACTTCTTCGCGTGAGCCCTTCTTTTTGCTCAGCCGTGTCTTCTTTTGGCAGAGTGTCATCGCTTAAGAGTGTTATAAAGTAGAAACCATGGGTTTTCCATTACTTCTTGGGTTGGATATATCCCAAACCCGTAGTATCGAACTTTCCGTCGGCCTTGGCTTCATAACTCCCTAGTGTTTCTTAGATTCTCTTGAAAAATCAGGCCTATCAAACGATTTGTTTGGTCGAATCCCTTATCGTTTCAAGAAGTCCTCAAAACCCTTGACGCGGTATCTTGGCATAAAGACGGGCTTCAGTCTATCAATACTTGGGTTGAGTCCTTCCTACATTTCTCTTTTTATCCTGATTTCTTTAGACTTATAGAAGATGATTGACTTTTCTTCCCTATGCCTGGGAGGTACGTAGAAAGTCACTAGTTCCTCTACCTTATCAATATTGATGGTGTTGAGCTCTTTATAGTGTTGAGATGGGACCATGGTAACCTGCAGGACCTGATCATTCTCGACAAGAGTCTTTACCCATGGATGAGTGGAAAACACGACAGTGGTCTCTTCTTCCGAATCGCTACCGAAGACCGGGATGAAAGTTAACGAAGTTGGTTGGTTACTTTCCACTCGTAGTTGACCTGAGAACACTTTCGCATTGCCTTCTTCAGAATCGCTTCCAAAGACTGGGACATTGGCCATCTGCTTTTGTTTGTCTTCCAGTTTGCCGCATTCTTCAGTATCTTCGAAATCTGGTAAGAAGTATTTGGTGTCTTCATATTTTCGCACTTCATTTACAGAAAAGGAATTGAGGTCCCCTACGATGACCTACTCTTTGCCATCCTTAAAGTACTTCATACACTGGTGTTGTGTAGAAGGGATAATATTGTACTCGTATAGCCAGGGTCTACCGAGCAAGGCTTTATTACATGTTTTGGCTTCAATAGCATAGAACTTGACGTCTGTGATGAGCTGTCCAAAGCGAAGTGTTAAAACAATGGACCCCAGCGTCTGTGAAGATTGTGAATCGAATATGAAAATAGTGATCTTTTCCCAGCCGAGATATCGGACATCCATAGACAGTTCTTTGAGCACTTTCAGATTTAATAGGTTGACCGAAGACCCGCTATCAACGAGTATCTTATTTATCCTCTTTTCACCGCAGTATCAAGCCATGCAGAGCGGTCGGTTGTGCTCGAAGGTCCCCGATAGCGAGTCTTCTTCACTGAATGTAATGTCTGCAGTATTAACCTCTGCGAGCTTGCCTTTCATATTTTCTTCCGCAAAGAACGCTTGGAACTGCTTAGGCTCTTCTAGTGCTTTGATGAGAACATCCCTAAGCTCTTAAAATAGAAGGAGAGCATCATAAATTCTTAGGTGTGATGGCAACTTCTTCAAGTGTGCTAGGATGTTATAATCCACCTTATTTTTCTTAGGCAGATCCTTTGTAGTGAGATCTTTGGCGACTTCTTCATCCACGTCGATCTCTTCAACAACCTTTTCTTTTCCCTCGTCCTGCTTTCTTAAGGTTTTGTAAGTGGGTCCAAGGTTTTTTCCGGCAAAGTATGATTTCACGATTGTATATTGTCGCACCCTTATGTATCTTCTTCTTCTTCAAATAAGGAGCCTGCATAGCGAGGGTTGAATATGAGTTCATCTTCGGAATCACTCCAGAAGGTGAGAACCTTAGAAGTTCCCTCTTCTGAAGACTGAGCGTCAGCTATGTTACAACTTTCTACCACAGACCCTATTTTATCGCCAGTTTCGGGACTATCGTCTTCAAGCAGTCGAGCCTTTGCCTTATGCTTCTCTCTCTTTAGTCTCATGTGATGAAAGATATAACGACACCACCATTTCTTAAACTCGTAGCACTCATCAATGGGGTGAGTAACCATACGGTGATATAAGCAGTATCTCAGATGCTCTTCTCCTCCCCTAAAATAAGAGACTCCTGGCGTATACATCTGAAGAGGCGATAGCTTCATCCTCTTTGATATGGCTTTAGCGAAACGTTTCTCGGCAATGACCTTACTTTTCTTTTTTGGCGGTGGGTTCTTCTTCAGTTAGGGAGTTACATAATTTGCCTTTCCCGCGGCCTTTTTCTTCAAACGTCGTTGCTTGGCCGTTTCATATAGAGCCATTTCATTCCTTTGATTCTTTTTGCTTGCTCGGAAAGCCTCCATCGGCAGCTTATCAATTGAATCTTCTTGGGAGGGGCTTAGAGCATTGGGCGCTGATTCTGCCCCCTGCGTAACCCTATTATATGACGACGGTACATCTTCTTCTTGCTCGACTTTGAGAGTAAGGGAGACCATGTTCTCTTCCTCATCGCTTACTGGCGTGTAAGAAACTATGTGACACGCATGAAAAGTCATGTGGCAATTTCCCACACGTCCTTCTTCTTCTGCCGAATCTCCCTCTTCTACATCACTGCTATCAAGGATGTGTCACAAGAATTCTTTGAGCGTTACAGGCGTTCACGCCTTCTAGTTGTACTCTTTCAGCACGTCAATGTATTTCTGCAAGTTCGTACGGCTGTCTATATACTCAGCTGGCTGCACGAGCTTCTTCTCCTTCTTTTTCTTTTTGCGAGACAGTTCGACTTGAGGTCTTTTTCCCTCATTAGCCATCTTCGGAATAGGATGTGGATTCAACATCAAATCGATAATCTAAGGTTCAATCGGGCTTTCCCACCGGATTGCAGGGCATTCTGTCATGGCCCGGAATCGGCACGTGACCGGCACGAGAATCACGTGAAGTCCATAGGACCCCGCTGTAATCTAAGTAAGCCAAAGCCCAGAAATCTAAACCTTTTTCAGAAAATAATGGAGGTGCAGTTTTGAATATCGGCATAAAGAATTTAAGCCTTCTTTTAAAAGTATAAGTAATATCGTATGAACATGCAATGTTTTGTATACTATCTTTACAAACATTTTCGTCCTAGAAAATTAGGCAGCACCTCCCTTGTATATTTTGATCCAAAACCATATACATTCAATAATATATGTTAGTCATATTTATGCCCTAGAGGCCATTATTGTACATTATAGTGGATGCTTGGACATATATATAGAGGACTTTCTTGCTCGACATAATAGTATGTTATCTGGTTGCTCTTTATCTTAACATGTACACTTATATTATACTATCTCTCTAATACATGTTGATAAAGCCCTTAGGATGTTAGTCTGACTGCCAGGACTATGATGCGGATCATACTAGTGGGGCTTGTGTAGTCCACAAGCACATCTTTTAATAGTTCCAAGTCGAGGGAATATCGAGACAGGGCATCGATATTCCAGATTAGACTAGTGTGTACGTTTCTTGACCCTGTATAGGGCAATGGTTGATCCCACAACCGTTGGTGTATGACATTAAAGATTGTACACAGGTGCTCATTAGAGAATGGGTACACCGAACAGCACTCGCCGAGAACTCCTAGATGATACCATACCTATCGTCAGATAGCAGTTCTCTGGTGACACTTGTACAGGTTAGTCTGTAAACCCGAGATCGTCATAGTCATGTGTGGTTCCCACTGTGCTTTGATTTCCTCCCTACCACGGCTCAAAGGAGTTATGCAAACAGCTGGATTTTGGGTACAGTCCTGAGTCACATGGAGGCAATGACCGATAGGACGGGTTTCGTCTCTCCCGGTATAGCGAGTTGATGTTGTGCTATACTCGATTGGTTATAACAGCAAGTTGCTGGCCAGGGCTGATGAGATTTACTGGTAAGTGTTATCAGTAGTTTCTCGAACGGTTGTAGGCCATACATCGGCATGACTTATCAAGTTACTGGGGTCTGACGATTCCACCCCTAGACTTGATATGCAACATATCAGACGAAGATACCGGACTGTACGGTAAGTGTTGCTTATAGGCTTTGTGGGAGTTTGGACAAGCTTACTTGTTGATCTTCTATTCGTTCAATATCTGGGTAGCCGTTACGTCCAGCTAGTACCGCTGACGGCTTGTGGGTGACTGATGTGATCATTACCTATTGTCGGCGTATTGACGAGTCTTTAGAGTCATACACAGAGGTTTTCTAGCTCAAGCGAAACGAAGTAGGGCACATATGGTGATATGTACAGGAGCATGATTAAATACGAGTATGTGATACCGTATTCTAATATCACGATATTTGATATCGGTCAGGTTATATGAGATATAAACGGATTATTGAATCAAGTGTTGATTCAATGATTTGATATAGTATATTGAATATTGTCGGTTATATATGATATGACCGGATTATTGAATCAAGTGTTGATTTGATAATTTGATATACATATAAATGATATTAGTCGGTTATATATGATATAACCGGATTATTGAATCAAGTGTTGATTTAATAATTTAATATATATTTATATATTAACTAATATTGTGCTCACTAAAGATTTTCTTCTTTTCTAATACATTTAATATATATATGATATATATTAATATATGTATTTATACTATTGTGTCATGGTGGATGATACATAGAACATGGGTGTATGAGACTTACACTAAACCTAAAGATAATTGGGGTAATTATTTATTAAGAGTAAGAGAAAATGAGTGGAAATGAGCATAGCTTAAGATGCTTGTAGAAGCATGCAGAAGCCATGACTCATACCACTAATTTTTTTTTACTCTAGATATTTTATAACTTAACCATTTATCTTTAGCCATGGTTAACTCTCTACATATTATCCTTGAGATATTTCTTCACCTAAGTGGATCATCTTCCTCTTGATTTTTTCTTGAGAGAAAAAGAAAAAGAGAAAAGAGATTTCTATAGTGAGCAAAATTCCTACTTCATCAATCTACTCTCATCTAGCCCATTAGTGTATGTTGTTTGCTTCACTTATTACTTGTTTAGTGAAGAGGTCGCTTGAGTTAGAGATACTTCGAGGTGGATCATCTTCGACATCGAAGATCACGAAGCAAGTTCGTTCCTTTCACCAAGTTGAGCCAAGAAGAATTCTAGGGACCACTACTTGGAGCTAAGGTACCACTACTTGGAGCTTTAGATGTGAAGGACCGGTCTATAAAGGTTGTATTCTCTATTCACTTAGTGTAAAACTTGTATACATGTCTAGAAAACCCTAATTGTCTAGTTCGATTCTAGGTTAGTGTAGCTTAGCACTCTAGATTTTTAAAATTTGCATACTTGATGCTTGTCTAAACCTAGTGGTAGTGCTAAGACACATTTTCATGGTATCAGAGCCAAGCTAGAGTATTAGGTGATGTCTAAACGTAGTTAAAGTGTTCGAGAGTTTCGAAACCCCACAAATTCCAAGTTTCTGTAAAAATTTTCAAAAGTTGATATTTTCCAGATTAAAAATTTATAGAAAATCATGCAGGTAATTAGATGGAGACCCAAGAAATATCAGACCCCAACTCCCCTAAACCGCCGCGGAACTGCGGCCCAAACCCTTGTTTAGCCGCGGTTCCGCCGCATGTTTATGGAGTTGAAGGTTCTTTTTTCTTGTGCTGGTCCATTTTGTGATTCTGGATTTTCTGGGTATTTTATCTCAGGCTCAAGTTGTTGAGGTCTCTGTGATTTGTGGGTGTTTGATGTATCGATCGAAATATTTAACGTCGTCTAGATATTTATGATATTTGGAATCCATATTAATTAGTTTTGTGAAAACTAGTTTGTGTTTTGTAAATCTAGAATTTTAGTCTCATTTGATCGATTTCCACGGAGTTTCGATTCGGATCAATATTCCATCGCAATCTCGTATTGTACGCGAATAGTCGCCGGGAAACACTACTAGATAGCCATGCCTCATTGTGTCGACCATGTGACTATAGGAGAACCCCATTGCCAAAAGCATCCACTCGGCTGCTCGCGACCACGGTGTTCCGCTTAAGTGCACTTCGTTGACGGCATCAGGGGTGCGGCAATTTATTAAAGTTCCCAATGAGCATTTGATCATTATATTGGGAATCTTGTTGAATTACCCGATTTACTATTGAAAAGTGTTTTCAATTTGAGACTTAAATGCAAGATTTATTGGGTTAGGCATGAAATCCGAGATATGAGATATTCCGGGTTTATGTTGTCTAAGGATATGTAGATTCTAATTATTGTAGTTTTTCATTTCTTTTCTGTGACCGTAAGTGTAATATATGGTGTATTCCCGATCTCGTTGCTATATTTCAATGACATTCGGGGTACGCATATTTACTTACGTTAATGACATGCGATGTTATGTGTTGCTTGTGATATGTTATATTGGATCGTCGTGAATGAATAGCCGGGGTTTTTTTTGCGTGAGATAAGAGTTTTCCAATTTTCATTCATGTAAAATATGTATGTAATATTCTTTTATTGGGACACTTCCGGATTGAGGATTATGTCACCATCGATGTATATTATTTACTTTTCCTCATTAGGATAGACCCAAGGCGGGGAGCATAAGTAACCGGGTTCTAGAGTCCAGTGGGAGACTATCTCAAGGAGTCGAGACCGGGTCTCCTCACTCTAGAATTGGCAGAGTTGGTTGCCGCTCTCATAGGGGTCTAGAGATGTGGGTTTGGCTATTCATCACGACTGTGGAATTCATGTTTTCATTACTGGCTTAATTTAAAACTCGGACCCCATAGTATATCCAATATGTCATACATTTGTTTCTGATGCCTGTGTTCTGTGATGTGATCATATAACTGCGTGAGACGAATGCTATATATATGATATATATAATAAACGTTGCTTATGTTTTGCACCCGCGCTTGTCCTGCCCCCGCTCTGCCATTAGTTAAGTAACCTAACGGTGCATGACGGGGCCCCATAGCGAATGCGGATGGCATAAGCGTACATTCTGTTTTCTTTTATTTTCTGTAATTTTTAGGAAACATAAATGATGGGACGTTATTAATGAGATTAATGAAAAAGAAAGAAACCTAAAGATATTGTAGAATCAAAATTTTCAAAAAGGTAGTTCTAGTTCTTGCTTTGCATAGTGGTATTCCTTGATGAATATCCAGCACCTCATTCGATGAGGAAAGAGCCTAGATCCTTCACCGGGAGTGACCTCTTTGGAAAAAGCTAGCAAATGCTACAACCCGCTCGGTTTGTTTTGAAAACTACTCGATTTTAAAAGGAGGAGTTTAAACCACTCCTTTTCAAATCACTCGATTCTACAATAATATCAAGTTCATTACGTTAAAGACTTTATTCAAAACCAGTCGTAGCCCTCCGTCATTTCAAATAAGAGCTATTTAGTATTCGTGCTGCGTTTGTTGACCATAGCTAAGGCGTGATGTATGGTAGCTGATTAGTACTTATCTGCAGCATATGATGCGATTGGATTAGGGTAGTCGTACGGCTTTGTTGACCATAGCCAAGGGTCGTACGGGTGGGTTTAATTTAATCACGAAATGATGAGTTGAACTTGGCTAGCGCTTATGATTTGTTGACTAAGGTCATAAGTTGCTAGGGGTAAAAACGGATTTTAAGAATTTCAAGTGTTGAAATTTGCAATGAGATTGCATACCTTCTATGAGATAGTTGGATCCCAATACCCACCACGAGTAAGAGTTACTCCTGGAAGAGTTTTGCAATTTACAATTAGCTAATCCAGTAGGTGTCTAAGAAAGGTGTTAACAAGATTATGCCCATGTGAAAACGAGGTTATTTAATTAGTTCCATGCGAAAGCTTGGGGAGACTCCCTCGGAGTACCAACACCTGCCTGGCTGACCGATTGGAGAACTTATAGGGTATAATTAATCCCGGCTAATCTTACCTTTTAGGGTTTGAAAGAAGATTTGATAAAAAAAGTGAGAGCCATCCTGATTAGATAAGATAATAACCAATCTAATCTTGCAAGAGCACAAGCTAAAGTGTTTTCTTCTCTTTCTCTTCAGGTAGCGACCATGACACGCCTTAATCAAGATAATAATATGGATGTATTGACCGAACCCGCTTATCATACTGAGCTGGGGAATGTTGGTTCCGCTCTATCTTATGACTGTCATAAGTCTGAGAAAGGAATAAGGGAATATCAGGATTCCCACGCATCCTGAACGAAGAAAGAGCATGATGATGCATCTTCTTCGGGTGTGTTCGTTACTAAGAACTGTTTCTCAGTATACTCTACGTTCTAGGTATTGGATATCGGATCAGGATCCTATGTTTGTAATATGTTACGTGGGTTAAGAAAAAGTAGAGAACTGGAAAAGGGTGATAAGTCTCTCTTAGTAGGGAATGGTGCAATTGTTGCGGCCAAAGCAGTTGGCGAATATCACCTTGTATTACCATTTACATTGATTTTGAACGACTGTTATTTCGTACCAAAAATGATGTGCAATATAATATCAATTTCTTTATTAGATAAAGAAGGATATAACTTTGTATTACCAAAAATGATAGCAGTTCTCTGGTGACACTTATACATGTTAGTCTGTAGACTCGAGATCGTCATAGAGTCTTGTGTGGTTCCCATTGTTCTTTGATTTCCTTCCTACCACGGCTCAAATGAGTCATGCAAACAGGTGGATTTTGGGTATAGTCCTGAGTCACATGGAGGCAATGAGCGATAGGAGGGGTTTCGTCTCTCCCGGTATAGGGAGTTGATGTTGCGCTATGCTCGATTAGCTATAACAGCAAGTCCCTGGCTAGGGCTGATGAGATTTACTGGTAAGTGTTATCAGTAGTTTCTCGAACAGTTATAAGCCACACACCGGCATAACTTATCAAGTTACCGGGGTCTAACAATTCTACCCCTAGACTTGAAATGCGGCATATCATACGAAGAGACCGGACTGTACGGTAAGTGTTGCTTATAGGTTTTGCGGGAGTTTGGACAAGCTTGCTTGTTGATCTTCTATTCATTCAATACCTGGGTAGCCGTTACGTCCAGCTAGTACCGCTGATGGCTTGTGGGTGACTGATGTGATCATTACCTACTGCTGGCGTATTGACGAGTGTTTAGAGTCTCACACAGAGATTTTCTAGCTCAAGCGAAACGAAGTAGGGCACATATGGTGTTATGTGCGGGAGCTTGATTAAATACGAGTATGTGATACCGTATTCTAATCTCACAATATTTGATATCGATCAGGTTATATGAGATATAACCGGATTATTGAATCAAGTGTCGATTCAATGATTTGATATAGTATATTGAATATTGTCGGTTATATGTGATATGACCGGGTTATTGAATCAAGTGTTGATTTGATAATTTGATATACATATAAATGATATTAGTGGGTTATATATGATATAACCGGATTATTGAATCAAGTGTTGATTTAATAATTTAATATATATTTATATTTGATATATTTATATATTAACTAATATTGTGCTCACTAAAGATTTTCTTCTCTTCTAATACATTTAATATATATATGATATATATTAATATATGTATTTATACTATTGTGTCATGGTGGATGATACATAGAACATGGGTGTATGAGACTTACACTAAACCTAAAGATAATTGGGGTAATTATTTATTAAGAGTAAAAGAAAATGAATGCAAATAAGCGTGGCTTAAAATGCTTGTAGAAGCATGTAGAAGTTATGACTCATCCCACTAATTTTTTTTACTCTAGATATTTTATAACCTAACCATTTATCTTTAGCCATGGTTAACTCTCTACATATTATCCTTAAGATGTTTCTTCACCCAAGTGGATCATCTTCCTCCTCTTGATTTTTTCTTGAGAGAAAAAGAAAAGGAGAAAATAGATTTCTATAGTGAGCAAAATTCCTACTTCATCAACCTACTCTCATCTAGCCCATTAGTGTAGGCTGTTTGCTTCACTTATTACTTGTTTAGTGAAAAGATAGCTTGAGTTAGAGATACCTCAAGGTGGATCATCTTCGGCATCGAAGATCACGAAGCAAGTTCGTTCTTTTCACCAAGTTGAGCCAAGAAGAGTTCTAGGGACCACTACTTGGAGCTAAGGGACTATTGTAGGATGTTTTTCATCAGCCCATTGAGATGGGAATACATGCGCGCTTGTCAGGCGTACTACAGATTCCCCCTGCCTAGGGTAGGCTAGGATTTATTGATTGTGGGGATCCGAATCTCCGGCAGCCGCGGACTAAGCTGCTATTAATTACCCCTCGCCTTTGGAGCGAGGGAACCTCCGATTGACGGGTCAAACTGGTCATGCGAACTCAATGTGCTGTGTGCGTATGTGTGTTTTGAAAGAGTTTTGGATATATCAGGGGCCCTGCAAAGTTTGTGTGTGGAGTGTGTGTATATAAAAAGAAGAAGAATAGCGTCCAAAGGGCGTGTGGGTGCCAGCACCTTAAGTGCCTAGCACGCGGGCGCTGGGCGCTGCCAGCGCCCCACGTGCTTGGCACACGGGCGTGGGCACCAGGCGCTGACGCCCCACGAGCATGACACGCGGGCGTTGGGCGTCAGCAGCAAAAGGGACATGGTACCTGCACTGGGAGCTGTGCTCCCGATTGACTTTTGGAGTTGAACTCCTGACAAAGAGGACAAAGGGGTTTAGCCCCTGCACTGGGAGTTGTACTCCCCAAAAGAAAGATTTATTATTTTATATATGTATATATATATATATATATATATATATATATATATATATATATATTGAGGAGTTAAACTCCTAAGATATTTTCGGAGCTGATGAAAGGGGACTCCTTTCTTCTCCCTTGTGCCCTGGATCTTCCCCAAAGTGGGATTTTTGGAGGTGGGTCTCCTTCTTCTTCCTCTCGGTTGGCCGGATCTTGAAGAAAGGGGGTGATATTTAAAAATCTTCCCCTTTTTAAGATCTGATGGAAGATCTGAGCTCTCCTTTGTAGGTTTTGTGGTGAAAAACTATTTAATTTTGGAAAAGGAAGAGTAAAACTCTTGATTTAATTGAAAAGGGGAAGAAGGTTTAGAACCTTGACGAAGGAGAAGGAGGCACAAAATCCCTAGATTTTGAGAGGAATGAAAAGTTCTATTTTTATTTCATTATCATATTGCCTTTTATAGGCTTACAAATTTGCATATAGCCCTTTGGGCTTTACAAAATGGCATCTTTGCCCATCTCATGCCTCATGTGCTTATTTCTTTTGCACATAAGCCATGGGCTTTACAAAAGTTTGGCTTTATGCCCATTTTCCTTACATACATGCATAAAAAATTACATCAAAATTATTTATTACATGATTTCATTTTGGCATGGGGGAGGCCGGCCGCGGGGCTCGACTTGGGCATGGGCCCACTTGATCTGGGCTTGGGCC
Source organism: Agapanthus africanus (assembly GCA_030015575.1). Taxonomy (NCBI): domain Eukaryota; kingdom Viridiplantae; phylum Streptophyta; class Magnoliopsida; order Asparagales; family Amaryllidaceae; genus Agapanthus; species Agapanthus africanus. Next base: position 591,975,771 of record CM057340.1, on the reverse strand, counting down.
CACTTATTTGGGGTTGACTTTGACTTTGACTTTGACTTGGTCAACCGGGGTGTAATTTTTGACCCCAACAACTACTACTAGGAGCTTTAGAAGTGAAGGACTGGTCTACAAAGGTTGTACTCTCTATTCACTTAGTGTAAACCTTATTTACATGCCTAAAAAACCCTAATTCTCTAGTTCGATTCTAGGTTAGTGTAGCTTAGCACTCTAGATTTTTAAAAATTGCATACTTGATGCTTGTCTAAACCTAGTGGTAGTGCTAAAACACACTTTCAATATAGGCATCCCCAAACGGGAGCTAGCTCTTCGCCAATTGGCGGAATCACAACTACGCACAATGAATATATATATATATATATATATATATATATATATATATATATATATATATATATATATATATATATATATATATATATATATATGACGCCCCACGGGGAAGATCAATCACAGAAAGAAAGCAAGAAGACCAAGACATCATCAAGCTCAAATAAGAGACAATACACTCATCTCGCTCTAAATCTCAAGAATACACAAGTCTGTGTCTAGGTCTACCAAATATACATAGTCTGGTTGATGGAGCTTTTAATTAGATACAACTGAATAAATAAGTACAATAGTGGTCACGATCTAAATGTGTATCTCACCTCCCAATGCAAAACACCATGAAGCAAGCTGTGTGCCAGCGAGCCGCTACTGATCTGAGCGGTCAATCCTGCAAGAAACTGTGGCACAACGGGGGTGAATTGCCAACTCGTGAGTAGAAAATATCAGCAAGTAGAAATCGAATGAACAACGATCTCTAGGTCATAATGTAACATAAAGGTGATACTATGGTATCTAGGGTGACCGTATATACATATATGTACAATAATTATATCAAGTCATCTGAAATATATACATGTATACATATGTATCATCCAACGTGTGTCCATCAATGACACATCAAATCGTCATGAAACCTGAGTGTCCAACACCGACACTTGAAAATATCATAAAACTCGTGTCCCGCATCGACACATAAATCTTCATATCTCGGGCTCCTTTTCATCGGATCGGCTCTCATATCCATCCGATCCTATGACTACGGTCGGTATCCTCCGGATATCCGCCGAACCAAAACTATAACCAGTCGGTAGTGCTCCCCTGCCGGGCTCAACGCCTTTCTATACGATCTTCTTGCCCCAGGGTACCGCACCGGTTCCACCATATACCCACAGACGGTGTCTCCTCACTCCTCGAATCGGGTATACTCATAGCTCAGAAACGAGAAAACTCATTGTGGACGCCAAAAATCACATCACGAGAAACCACGTTTTTAAAACAATTATAAGACTTTTTAAAATATATCAGCGGTTCTCAAATCCAGAGATCTCATGAAAACAACATCTCATATGCATGTAACCATAAAGGTGCAGTAAATGCAATGCACAGAACAGTACTGTAAGTATCTCAAGTGTTATCATGTAAGCATGTCATGTAATAAGTACTGAACAATGATTATAATTTTACAGTTTAAGAGAAATACGGCAATATAACAGTTCTACTGTGTAAGTGGCATGGCAATTAACGATGATGAATGTGTGAGCCGGCAAATCTGTGTATGTGTAACATGCGCATCATCAATAATAGTCATGTGTACTAACAGACGAAGCCATATAGGGTAAGTGCTAAGAATGTTGTACGTATGTCACAAGGAATAATACCGCATAAGCATGAACGGTATAAAGTACGTGACTACACATGAACCATACGGTTAGTTTAAATAATATGAATCGTAGTTTTGAAAGTGGGGGCTACGGTGTTTTTGAGAAAAAAGACACCATTTGAAAATTCGTAGCGTCCCTTGAGGTTTTCTTTTAAAAGGCATACAATTCATCAGTTTTGGGAAATACGTATGGTTCAAGTGTAATCCACTATCCACCAAGGTGTTTAGAAAACAATGATTCTCCAAATCAAGACAATCCCTAAGTCAGCAACCCAACCTCATAGTATCAGATGTGGTATAATCATCCTCGAGTCAAGAGTGCGGATCATTCATCTAGTATATCGTATCACGTACGATATGATCCATCATACAGTGTCATCAAATCAGAATAAGAATCTATCGTCCTATACATAATATCGTGTACGGTATAATCCATCGTACATCATATTATATCATATTCTCGTGTGTGTGTGTATATATATATATCAATCTCATATCATATCTTGGCATATGTATATGTGTATATATATCGCCTTGCATCCTCATATCAAACATATCGATTCAAGTCATCATGTCATCTCATACTTATCTTTATGATTATCCGTAGGTACATAAGCTTAGGTTTCTCCAAATATATTCTACATATCAGTTCTCCCATTACTATGTTTGCGAGGGTGCTATACACCATCCACCCGACTTCCCCCATAGATATAGATCTACTCACCAGCTATCCTTGTTCTAGCCGAAGTCGATGAACTCTTGTTCTCCTTCTTCATCTCGGAAGTCCACGCAAAGGTACCTACAAATCAACACACATTGTAACGAGATCAAAACCAAATCCGAAAACTGATACGGCACGTGAAGTGCACATAGGTTACAACCTATATCCCACGCATTCAAGAACAACCAAATAACCTTCACCGTTGATGTACAAAAGTCCAACGGCCGTGTCAAAACTCGAATACCAAATCCAACTTTTCCAAAGTCGGAAACTCAAAATCAGCAACATGGAAAAACACTCCCAGATTCTACCCTAGGTGAAATTAGGAGATTTTGCATATAGGGTAGGTCTACATATCAGATAACAGAGCTATGGTCCAAAAATCAACCAAATGCACCAAGACCAGGCCGCAATTTGCGGCCTGGGAGAATAAATCTGCGGCCAAACTTGGGGGTTGGGGTCTCGGGTCTCTGGGGTAAATTCCTAGTAGCCTACACACTTCTCTGTATTGGAAACTTATTTTATAGAGTTCTCGAGTCATAGAAGATTCTATATAGTCATCACAACTCGTCAAAAACCGATATCGGGAAAAATCTAAGTTCGTATTTTGGGATTTCTAGTCTTAAGTTTGTCCAGAATATCATCACTAAGGGTTTGTGGTCACTAACTAAACATCAATTGCATCTTTACAACTCAAATCATCCGCTAAAATCATCCTAGAATTTTCCAAGATCACTAATCTAGCTCAATCGAACCCTAAACATAAATAGGAGGTTAAGAAACTTGATATTATGAAGGAAAGTGAAGATTTTACCTCTTGGAGCAACTGAAGAAAATTCCAAGATGGTGCAATGTGCTCAAAATCCAAACTTGAACTCACCATGGGGTGTAGGATGAGGTTATGCACATTTTTTGTAAAGGTGGGGTGAGGTTTTGATGTGGTTTTGAAGATGATATCATGGAATAGTGAGGGTGGAGGATGAGGAGAAGGAAGAAGATGAAGGAGGTAAAGAAAGAATGAAGGATGAGGAAAAAGATGGGAGCCATGGTTGAAAGAATAACCCCCTTCTCTCTCTCTCTCTCTTGCCCATGCTCTCTTGTCCCCTCTCCCCCTCCATGTCACATTTGTTTCCTCTTTTTCTTTTCTCTTTTCTTTTAAAAATCAAATGACAACAAAAATTGTAAATGAAACCAACATGTAATAAAATGCAACATGTCATGGTGCACTAGCCATGGTTAATAAAAAAGTGGATTTGGCCTAAAGCATGATTAATAGTGCACTAATTAAGTTTAATATAAACTTGCATGTAATTAATTACATAATTATTTATAAAATGTCCAAATCTAATAAATACCTTTTTAATTAATAATTCATATAAATTCCCATATATTTTCTAATATGTGTGTGTGTGTGTGTGTATAATTATACCATTTTACGAAACCCGAATTCACACTCGTATAGTTTTCGTGAATTTATTATTTTATTATTTAAATTCTGAAATTTATTATTTTATTATTTAAATTCCAAAATAACATTTTATATTTCTGAAATGCTATACATTCATGAAAGTCTTTCAACTTCTTCATTTTTAGCGAGAGAAATATCTCCCACGGAGCTTCTGCTACCTTAGAATAGGATGCTTCTGCATATCCGCTTACTTAGGAGCGTGCTTTTGTGGCGGTTCCACCTTTCAGTTGTCTGTCAACTTTATCTTACCCTACTTATACTGGTCTTCAACTCAGTTCTTGAAAACAATGCAGTCCTCAATCGGATGGCTGGCGAGCCGATGATAAGGACAGTTATTAGGGTCGTTAAACGAGCTGGATTGTGTTGGACGCCGGGTTTCGGACAACGGCAACGTCACCATCTTGTTCTTCATGGTTGGGTCAAATAATTTCCTCGTCTTATCATGGGGAAAGGAATACTCACGTCTTATTTTCTCTTCAAGGGAGGGACCTGAGCGACTATCATTTCGGTGACCTCCTGCCTTGAAACCACCTGTTTGTTATTGAGTATTGGCGACAAACGCCGTTTTGTTCTTGCCCTTGTTATTCCAAGCTTCTCCGCCGGACGAGGAAGGACCTTGATCTATCGCAACAAGAGGAGCCAACTTGTCGATGAGCTTTTAAAAATTCGTAGCTTGAAAATTGCCGGGTACGGGAAAATTTGTGCATTTTTGTCGATAGTGCCTACGAACATGCTTATAGCTGGAGCTTCGGCACATTTGGACCAGAGATTTCGCCATCTCATGGTATATTAGACCCATATCTCGCTGGGTCTGGGCTTTTCATTGACCAGTGCAGTTACGGTGGTGCATTCACTTGCACTAGAGAACCTTCTTGTGAAGAGGAGCTCTATCTCAGCAAAGGTCTTGATGGAGTCATTCGAAAGTTCTGCGTACCATTCGAAAACTATATCCAAGAGACTGCTAACGAACTGACGAAGGAGCAAAATATCGTTGCCTTCAGTGTTACCACACTTGGATCTAAATTGAGTGACATGCTGCTTCGGATTATCGGTTCCTTTATATATAGGGAACGTCGGGATCGTATATCCCGCAGGGTACTGTATTTGGTATTACCATACTGGATATGGTTGACCAGACTTGATCAATTTGCCTGCAGCTTCGTTGGCTTGATATACTTTGAACTGCTGGGCAATGTATTCATCTAGATGCGACTTAGAGATCATCTCCTCCTTCAGTTCTGGTAGGATTTGCGGAGGATTTGATATGCCCATCTTGTTGTCGGTAATAACCATAGGTGGTTCCTTTGCTGGCTGTTCATGCTGAGTTATCATCCCGACCATGCTCTGAAATTGAAGGGCTATCTTGTCCATCCTAGCATTCATCTCTACAGCTATTTCATCTCTTTTCTTGAGGACGCATCTCAGGCAGTCAATATCCGACTCCTGACTCGTCCTTTCTTCGGAAGCTTCATTCAGATTTGTATTTGGCGGTGGAGTCGTGAGTTCCACCGCTTGAGCCGTGATTTCTTGTAGTTTTTGTTGATCCTTTGTTATAGACCGAACGATTGGTCTATGAGAAATGGAAGTACGGCTATCTTCCTTGGAGTTCATCATGTAGACAATATGAACTACCATGCCGCCAAACCTGGGGCATTTAAAATATCAGCCCTTAGAGTTTGCTTCAGGCATATGAACCTTCTCTGGCCTCCGTCTTTTGTTAGGGACCGCCTTGGGAAGAACAATCTTAGTGTTAGGAAGAGGATTGTCACGACGTGGTTGACTCTTCAGCTTCTTGACCCGAGAAGAATAACTCGGATGAATGATGGATCCCTAAATTTCATTCCAAATCTTGAAGATTGTTGTGGATAGTCGTGGGGATAAGCGTACAGACTTGGATTCCCCCAGTATTTCTGTAGATGGTGGAGATTTCTTGAGCACTGCAGTGCGTGAGTTGCGCTTCACCATCTTCAAGGGTTCGAGGTTGTTCCCGGTTAGAACAGTAGTGTGGATGATTGGCATAGGGGCCGGTGGTGTTAAACCGAATGGAGAACTGCCTCCAGCCTGTCTATGTCGACGCCGAGAAGCTCTTATGATGGGAGCTTCTTCAACTCTAGGAGCTTCTTCAGTATGCCCCCTGTGTTGCTTGGGAATCTCATCCGGTGTCAAGTGCTTGAACACAGAAATTTTTGTTGCTGTTGGAGAAGTAGTCTGAGAGGCCAATCTATGGAAGATAAATCGTCTTGGGAGTGCGGCATTCTTAGGTGGATCAGAAGTTTGGAGGGCTAGCCTTTCGAAGACCGCCTTCTTAGGTATCATGGGCTTCTTTTCCAGTGGGCTCATAGAACTCGAGCCGAGTCTGTCGAAAATTGAGCTTTCAGATTAGGCAGGTTGTCAGCAGAGACTGCGGAGATGGTAGCCAGCCTATCGAAGACCGACTTTCTTAGGATTTTCTCCCTCAGCATTGAGGCACCAACAGTAGGGAGTAGAGGAAATTTTCCGAACTGGAGCCCGTTCAATCTCTGCTAGACCTGAGTCATCGGAATGCACATCAATGGTGTTAGTTATATGTATGCCCTAGAGGCCATTACTATACATAGAATGTATATTGTAGTGGATGCTGGAACATATATAGGGAGGACTTTCTTGCTCGACATGATAGTATGCTATCTGGTTGCTCTTTATCTTAACGTGTATACTGATTGTCTCTCTGTTACATGTTGGTAAAGCCCTTAGGATGTGTACTTGACTACCTGGACTATGATGCGGATCATACTAGTGGGGACATGGTAGTCCACAAGTACATCCTTCAATGTCCCTAGTCGTGGGTATATCGAGACGGGGCATCGATATACCAGAGTAGACTAGCGTATACCTTCTCGACCCATACAGATGGGCGATGGATGATCCCATATCCATTGGTGTTTGACATCAGAGATGATATACGGGTGCTCAGTAGAGACTGGGTACACTGGACGGACTCACCGAGAACTCCCAGATGGTATTATACCTTACGTCAGATGGCAGTTCTCTGGTGATACTGGTACAGAGTAGTCTGTTGACCCGAGATCGTCATAGAGTCTTGTGTGGTTCCCACTGTGCTTTGATTTCCATCTTACCATGTCCAAGAGGGCGTGCAAAACGGTGGTTTTTGGGTACAGTCCCGAATCACATGGAGGCAATGAGCGATAGGAGGGGATTCGTCTCTCCCGGTATAGGGAGTTGATGTTGCGCTGTGTTCGATTGGCTATAACCGGAAATCCCTGGCCAGGGTTGCTGAGATTTACTGGTAAGTGTTACCAGTAGTTTCTCAAACTGTTATAGACCTCATATCGACACGACTTATCGAACTATTGGGGTCTGACGTTTACCACCCCTAGGCGAGATATGCGACATATCAGACGATCAGACCGGACTGTACAGTAGTGTTACTGGTTGGATTCACTGGAGTGTGAGCGGGCTTGCTCGTCGATCTTCTGATCGCTCAATACCCGGGTGGCCGTTACGTTTAGCAGACCGCTTGCGGCTTGTGGGTGCTTGATATGATCATCACCTGCTGCCGGCGTATTGACGAGTCTTTAGAGTCCTACACAGAGGTTTCCTGGCTCAAGCGAAACGAAATAGGAGCGCATATGAGATATGTGCGGGACCGAGAATGATACCAGTATGTGATACTGTATTCGATTCTCGCGATATGTAACATTGATCGGTTATATGCGTTATAGCCGGGTTATCGGATCAAGTGTTGATTCGATAAGTTGTTACTATTGATATTAGTCGGTTATATGCGATATGACCGGGTCGTTAAATCAAGTGTTGATTTAATAATTTAATGTATAATTATATATTTGATATATCACTTTACATTAACTAATATAGGTTCACTTAAATGGATTTTCTCACTAGAAGTTCATAAGTTGTATATGTGATATACTTTTGTGCACTTGATTGTATCATGTTTGATGATACATGTTCACTTGGTTAAGTGTAAAGATTAAATCATGGTTAAGTTAATGATTAGGGTTTTGCTTTTCTTTCTTATTTATTTATTTATTTATTTTGGAAAGAATAAAGAGAAATTGGTGGCTTTCTTTGTTTGTAGTTGAATCTTCATGAAGGTTTGACTTTGTAACCATTTTGTCTTCATGCTTAACCCTAACCATTTAAAAAAACCATGGTCTATTCTCTACACTTAACTAGGGTTAGGATATGATAAGTATTCATATTATTTTCTATTTTGAAAATACTTATGATATTCTTTCTTCTTCTTCTTCATCTTCTTCAATGAAGAAAGCTTGACTTCATCAATGGTGAATTGATGAAATGAGTGAGAAATCCAATTCTAAAGTGAACCCACTTCCTATTTCTTCATCCTCTACCTCTTGCCAAGTAGTATAGGGTGTTTCCTTCATATGTTTTCATGGCTTGGTGAAGGTGGAGCTTGATCTTGTGATGCCTCGACGTAGATCATCTTCGGCATCGTCGTCGATGACCTAGCCCGCTTTTTCTCCGATGAAGCCGATGCAAGAGTCATGGTTCGATTTGGACAGCGGAGAGGACTTCATCATGGAGCTATGGAGGTGGAGAAACGGATCTACAAAGGTTGTATTTCCGTTCTTTTAGTTTAGTTGTAAACTAGTTTCATTGTTTCGCCTATATATATCTAGTTAACGATCCGTATTAGGGTTTCTCGGCATCCCTAATTTTTGAAATTGGCGTGGTTGATGCCTTGTGAGACCTCACTAGTATGCCTAGGAACCCTACAAATGGGGCCATAACCTGCCCAGACATGATCACACCAGATAGGGTGGTGCTAGCGTAACAGTTGGTAGCGTAGTCACACTTCTTGTTGGTTAATGCTATCTACATGGAAACGAAACACCGACTTTAGTAACCCTAAATCCAAGAGCAATCATAAATATATATATACCGCAACTGGTTAACGAAACACGACACATAATGTGTGGAGTGGAAAGAGAAAAAAGTCCCACCAGGCGTGCCAGAATCTGTTTACCGCCAGAAACAGAGACGAACTGGGAAAGAATGTCTTGCCTGAATTGGGGGGCAGATGCTATATGGAAAATATCCGTTCATCTCTCCAAAGATACCAGGTTGATTTGTGGCACCGTATATTGGAGGTTTAGGTGGATGCGACCGTTGTAGCAGACTTATCAGATTTCCCCTTTATGGTGAGGGTTTTTTGATTGCGGGGACATTTTTTCCTGCAGGCACAAGCCCTTGCAGTTAATTACGTTATCGTCAAGCGATAACAACTTTCTCTACTCCAAAAATCTTCATGTGTCGTGTTATAGTTTGTTTATTTTGGGCTGCCCTTAGATTGTATACGGAGACTAATTTATGTCGTCACCCGTAGGGCGCGGATTAGTCTAAATTCGTACATATTAATCTGGGATGAACTTTGGTAGCATTTCTCAAATGAATGAGGTCCATCAGCTCAAGGGGATTTTTGTTTTATTCTCATCTAAGAATCGTTAGTCATATATGGGACTAAGATCAACTTAAATATTTTAATTAAGAATCGTTAGTCTTGTTGTAGACTAAGATCAACTTAAATATGAAGCATAGGCTTCTCTACTTAATAAATATTAGCTAAATATCCAAGTTATGGCATACTGGTCAGGTGCGCATGTGCATCATAGAGTGCGTACGTGCATTGCATGGAGCATTCACGCTTTCCTTTTTCGGGGGTATGCACGAGTATAGGATTCGCATGCATATGGTGCGTATATGGGTTAGATGCGCATCTACATGGGATGTAGATCAGAATAGGATGCACCCTTATATAGGGTGCGCATGCATATTGGGGTGCACATGTTGTATATCACGTGACGTGCACTTGATTAGGCTTAAGTAGTACATATATACATGATGCGCAAGTTAATGTGGACAATATCCTTCACATGCGTTCACGTGTATATCACGTGACGCGCAGATCAATAGTTTACACCTTAAACCAGAGTGCGCACTATGATACAGAAAACTTTGGCTTTCAAAGAGATTGAAAATCTATGTGGTTTGATTAAAATGCATTCATATAGCACATTTAAATTCGATGAAAGTAAAAACTTTCAAGAGAAACACTAGATTCGATTTATATTTTTGTGGTCATCTTTTAACAAGGGTTTCATCCAAAATTTTGGATCTTAGAATAAATCTCTCATGAAAAACAATGGCTTGTTTTTTTGTATGAGAGAGATAAAGTCTAAGATCGTTTGATCTTTGTTTTAGATAACTACTAGTTTCGTTATGAAAAGCACTACCTTTTATAAAAAAGAGAGGATCCTTTTCTTTTATTTGATTACCAAGTTAGCTAGGGTTTTATTCTCAAGGAACTTCAGTTCTTTTGTAGAGAAGATGAAGAGAGCAAAAGCAAGAAGAACAGGATTCGAATTCACCAAAAAAAGTCAGTCCCTTTTTCATTATGAATGGGTTCCTATTTATAGGAGAAGAATTGTTAGGGTTTGTTCCTAATAATCAGGTGAGTTTTTATCTCAATTTGATTTTAATTTATCTATATCAATTTCTGGATGCATGCGCACTATTGGATCATTGATCCAAACATCAATTTATTTGATTTGTCACATTTGTTATTAACAAACAGATTTAAATTGATTTATATCAATTTAGGAAGCTTGCGCACCTTTGGATCATTGATCCAAAGATCAATTTTGTTTGATTTTGATAATTTTCTTAACTGATAGAAGATTTTCTTCTAAAGATGGCTTAACCAAGTACATGCGCATTGGTAATGCATGTGCACGTGCTTTTCCTGTATTTGCCTCGCATGCGATGGCCCTAAGCCATGCGCACGTGCCTTGCATGCATCGCATCAAAAGTGATGGCCCTAAGCCATGCTCACATGCCTTGCATGTTATTGCATCACACTCGATGACCTTAAGCCATGCACACACGCTTTGCACGTGTCGCATCGTATCTATTGGATGAACCCTAAAATGGGTGTGAACAAGTGGTAAACAATATTGCTGAGCCTTAGAATAAAGTAAGAGGCAAGAGACAAACCAATCTTGACTATTCTGGAGATGATCAGAAGGCAATTGATGATAAGGATTTATAAGAAAAGATTGTGAATGCAGGGTCATCCTAGAAGACTGGGTCCACTAATACTGAAAAAATTGTTGAAGGTAAAAGAAATCCAGATTTTGTAAGGTTCTAGATGTTGGATATGTATACCCTAGAGGCCTGTATTGTATTGGATGCTAAGGATATGTATATGTTGGATATGTCTGCCCTAGAGGCCTGTATCGAATAGGATGCTGGGGATATGTATGTATAGGATAATCTTGCTCTGTTATGTAGTATACTATATGAGTTGTCTTTATCTGAACATGAGTATTTGTTTTTCTTTCTGCTTTGTATTGCTTATACATGTTGATAAAGACTCGTCACAGTAGTATACTATTTTGGTTTGTCTTTATCTTAACATGTGCATATGTTCGATATCACATATGGTGGATACATGTTGATAAAGCCCGTAGGATCTTGCTTGACTACCAGTATTATGATGGCAATCATACTTGTGGGAACTGGGCAGTCCATAAGCACATCATTAAAGGTCCCAAGTCGCAGGAGTATCGAGACCGGGCATCGATATTCCAGAGTAGACTCCTGTATACATTTCTAGACCCCGACGATGGGCGGTGGTTGGTCCCACAGCCATTGGTGTGATCACCTAAGATTGTATACAGGTGCTCACCGAGGGTGAGTACACTGGACGAACTTGCCGAGAACCTCTAGATGGTATTATACCTATCGTCAGATAGCGGTTCTCAGGTGACATGAGTACATGCAAGTCTTTAGACCTGAGATCATCATTTGTCTCGTGTGAGTTCCCACTATACTTTGACCACTACCCTTCCACGGCTCTACTGAGTCGTGCAAACAGGTTTTGGTTGGGTACAGTCCCGAGCCACATGGAGGCAGTAAGTGATTGTCAAGGATTCATCTCTCCTGGTATTGGGAGTCAATATCGTACTGTGTCCGGTTGTCCAGAACCATAAATCCTTAGCCAAGGCAGTTGAGATTTATTGATAATTAGATCGGTAGTTTCTCGGATTGGTCCTGGGCCAAATCGACACGAGACATCAGGTTATTAGGGGTGTGACGTTTACCACCTCCCTAGACCTGGTATGCGATACTCTTAGACGAAGAGACCAGACTGTATGGAGATTGTCACGGATAGGCTCAGTAGGGGTCTGGATGAGCTTGCTCGTCGGCCTTTCTTTTCGACAGGTACCTGGGTAGCCGTTAGGTACAGCTAATGCTGCTGACCTGCTTATGGTTAAACCCACTGCCATCGTACTATCAAGTCTTTAGAGTCCCTTACAGAGGGTTTCCCTGGTTCAGGCGAAGTGATGTAGTGGCCGTATTTTGATAGGTGCAGTGTTCCGACCGAATGATAATACTAGCCGGCTTAGGAATAAGACGGATTATTAAATCCGGTATTGATTTAATAATTTACATATACTTATTTCGATATATATATTATAATGTTATCCGGACTTTCGATCGGACGGTTGATAATACTAGCCGGTTTAGGATTAAGCCGGATTATTAAATCAGGTGTTGATTTATTAATTTACATATGTATATTTCGATATGTATATTCTAGTATTATATTCTCTGTATTATTCTAGCTCTTTGGGTATTCGTATTTTGATACTAATACGGGTATGTATATACGGTAGAGTGTATTCCGTATTTATACGGATACCATTCTAAAAGGAGGACACCTCATTTCCATGGTTTTTCTTTTATTGAATATTGAAGTGAGGTAGAAAGGAGAATGGTGTGAAGCATGGTTGAATAGGGTAGAAAAATGAATTTATAATTCATTTGTCTACACTATTCAAGTATGGTTGGATTTTATATTTGCAAAATCCATTTTTGATAAAACTATGCTTGCATTATTGTTTTGTAATGAGATTTTCATTTCACCATTCTCTTTCTCTCTCCATTTCTAGAGCTCCTTCATCCTCTTCACCCTACACTCACATGAGTTGAGAATCAAGGGTGAAGAGAGGTAGAAAAAATACTAGAACCATACACTACATCACTAGACACTCTAGATTAGCAACCTATAGCCTTTAGTTGCACCACTAGGTTTTTTGAGTGGAGCTAGAGCCATGAACCACATCCCTCGAGTGGATCATCTTCGACGGAGGAAGACTGTAGATTAAGCTCGATCACGGAAAGCCCATGGAGCTAAGGAAGTGGGTAGAAGACTGAAGGATACGCATCTTTTGGTATAACGCTTTTTCAGGGTAGCTAGAACTCCTCTTTAGTTTACTAGTTCCATATTTGGTTAGATTCTAGGGTGTGGTTTCAAACGCCAAGTTTTTAAAAGTCAAATTTTTTCGTTCCGCAACAGCCTCGGTTAGCGGCCAGGGTGCTAGGAAACCCTACATGGTATCAGAGACACCCATACATTAGAAACTGGTAGTAGATGATGATTTAGAATCAAAACCGAAAAATTCCAATTTTCGAAAACCACTTTCTGTCCAAAATATTTTTTGGTCTCTGAAATTTTTTTAAACAAGTGCTGGGGCTTACTCTTGATGTGTATATGACACACGATGAAAACGAGGCAAAACCACCATACAAAAACCGCCAAAAATCCCTATATCCCCGCTTTGGGCTGTTTTTTGGACTCTTCTGGTCCTCATTTTCATCCAGTTTCTTGGGTTTTAAGTATTGGGATTTTTTGTCTTGTTTGATTTTCCCCAGATTTCACTTAGTGTTATTTCTGCTTTGGGGCAACTTGAAAAGTTTAGAACTTGAAACTTTTGCATCGTTGATCTCTGTGATGTGGTGTATGTGTTTTCAAACGTCGTCTATTTGCTATATGTCATTTAAACGGGGTTGCACATACTTGTTTCTGCTGCTGTGATGTTTATATCTGTGATGGTTTATTCGGGTTGTCGTGTTGGATAGCCCCTAGTGCAATGGTAGTTGTACAGTTTTTATTCATTTGTATATTCATTATTACGGGGCGAGCGTCCGACATGTGGACTGTCATTTCTGACAGTTTGTATATTCTTTTATTGGGGCACGACCGGGTTGAGGTCGATGTCACCATTGTATATATTTTCTTTTCTATACTAGGATTACCCTATACAGGAGTGTCGAATAACCGGGTTCTAAAGGGCAACAGGTCCGCATCTTATGGCGTTAAGACCGAGGGGGCCTTACTCTAGAATTGGCGGGCTATTCGCCGCACTCATAGGTGTAAGTGCACGGCGGCGCCCCGGCCGTCGATCCGACGCCGGAATGCGGAAGCGGTGATAAACTTTAATTTTGCGGACTTAGCAAACCGGCACCACCGCGCACTAAACACCCGGATCGAACCATTAACTAGTCTAAGCTAACTAGAAGATGGGTTAGAGATATACCGACGATCCAAGTCCTCCGGTCTTCTCGTCATGGTCCCGATCTCCTGCGGAAAAGTCCCGTCTCCTCCTCGTCGCCGGAAGTGCACCACATCGCCTACTTTGTTTACGGGCTCCCACCTCAATGCCGAGGCAACTCGGGCACGAAGCCGGCTACTCGACGTGCCCAAGATTCGCTGTAGAATGTGTGAAGAACCATGTCTCATTTTTGGGGATTGTGGAATTGCCATTGGTGAAGGAAAGGAGAGCTTGGAGAGAGGTGGGGAAAAAATAGCATACTAAAGAATCAATGTATCATATTTTTCTCCACTCCATGAAAATGAAATCCCCTCCTCGCAAGGAATGGCCGGCCCCCCCATATTGGTGTGATTGGAGAGAGAGAGAGAACAAGGTCAAGGGGGTGGGTGGAATGCAATGATGCAAGCAAGTGATGATGAAAGAATCCAATGATCACAACCATAACCCACACTCCAAAACAAGTAATCAACAACCATGATTAGCCAAAGTCAAGCCATCATGAAAAAAACAAAGTCAAGAAGTCAAGGTAAGGTGCTCCATCATGATACAAGGAAAAATGCAAAGACCCCCCTCCACAATTGCCTATTTGCAACAATGCAAATAAGCCCTCCTCCACTAATCTTCGGCCAATGAACGGAACAATGGAAATTGGCCGAAACGGAAAGCAAACTGGCAACTCCATAAAACTGGTCCCGTAATAAATTACAGGAAAACCCCGATACTGTGCATACACACCCGCATCTGTATTTCGACCGAAATACAAATGCAATGAGACAAAAACTACACTGTACTATACCAGGATCCGGCTTATACCAAAACCGGCCAGTAATGTCTGTTCGATCCTGATCCGTGCAATACCGCACGTATCTGATCGAACCCTGCCATATAACCATACGGCCTATAGTACAAACTGTCCGATCCTGATCCGTGCAATACCGCACGTATCTGATCGGACCTTGCCATATCTCCATACGGCCTCTACAACCTTTCGCCCGAAAGCTGAGTAACTGAATGTGGGGGACTCTAAAGACTCGTCAACACCTCGGTTGTGGATTTAACCACTAGTACGTCAGAGGTATAAGCCAATACGTGACGGGCTACCAGGTACTGACCAAATGGGACGTCGATGAGGAAGCTCACCCCGACACCCAACTGAGCCTGTCAGTGACAATATCCGTGCATCCGGTCCATTCGTCTATGAGTATCGCATGGCGGGCCTAGGGGGTTGGTAAAAGTCAGACCCCCAAAAGCGGTACAAGTCGTGTCGGAGTGTAGCCCAGAACACCCTGAGATACTACTGGAATACCTACCAGTAAATCTCCTTGCCTTGGCCAAGGACTTTGTGTAATGGCTCTCCTAGACACAGCACGACCTCACCCCCAATACCGGGAGAGACGAACCCCTGAAGATACGCTCACTGCCTCCATGTGGCTCGGGACTGTACCCAACTAAAACCTGTTTGCACGACTCCTTTGAGCCGTGGTAGGGTAGTAATCAAAGTACAGTGGGAACTCACACGAGACAAATGACGATCCCCAGGTCGATGAACTAACCTGCACACATGTCACCAGGGAACTGCCATCTGACGTCTGGTATATGACCAACTAGCATGTTCCCGGCGAGTCCTGTCCGGTGTACTCATAACCCAATGAGCACCTGTATACATCTTAGGTGATCCAACTGACACCAGTGGCTTGTGAGACCGGCCACCGCCCCTCGTCGGGGTCTCGACTGTATACACTAGTCTACTAATGGAGTATCGATGCCCGGTCTCGAAACTCCAACGACTAGGGACCTTTTAAGGATATGCTTGTAGACCCCCAGCTCCCACTTATATGATCGCCCTCATACTGCTGGTGGTCAAGCAAGAATCCTAGGGGCTCTATCAACGTGTAATAGCAACTTGTCAGGTCACCTAAAGCAGTACACGATGATAAAGGTAAACCAGATAGCATACTATCATCTCGAGTAAGACTGTCCTACCGGGATAGGTCCTCCCTCAATCATTACAATCACGTACCTGTGACCTAATAATTGACTCTGAGGGCACTATCTCCAACAATCTCCCACTTGCACTCAAGGCTAATTATTGCGATGTCGCATACTCACAGTCCGTGTGATACCGAACATCCAACTCCTCTACTAGTCAGTCTCACAAAGCTCGTTTGCGGAACTATTGCGTTCGAGGAATAGCCTCAGTGAGTGGATCCGCTTAGATGTTTCTTTCTATGTCTCTCTATATCTCAAGTTCGCGGAGAAAGCCATCTCCCGAAAAGAGCAATACCTGTCTCAGAATATGTTTGGATGTCTGATGGGACCTAGCTCATAAATGAACTCCAAATCCAAACTTCTTAGACTGTATCGACAACTGAACTTAATCAGTGTCCTACGCGCCATGCCTCCCTCAGTATTGCCTTGGACCACCTGTCCAAAATACTGCCCCTCATCAGAAGGAAAACTATAACTCTGACAACCTCCTTGTCGTCCATGTCACCTTGAAAGCCTGGAATGATAACTGTCTCCTGAATGAGGCTGTCGTTATCATCTCCCTAGAACATCCACTTATGTTCTAAAACTGCTTCCGACTGTTTCTCCAGGATTGGATTAATGTCAACTTATTGCATCTAGTGCAAGAACAACATCTGGTGTGGTACTTGACATCTCACGATTGACTCAATTGCCTGAGCAAGTGATCTGCCAATCATGCCCGTCCCTCTCCCCTTTAGTCTGCAAGACACCTTTGGAGAGGGTGACTCCATTACCTGCAGGTACACTACCGTGCCAGGAGTCGTCCATCCTAAATACTCTTAAAATGCTGTCAAGTACCCTGATTGGGAAACCACCCAAATCTAGATCTAAAACCATAGATCTAGTAACCAGTATGTCTGATATAAAATCCATTTCCTTTGTGGAGAAACAACTGTGTGACGACCAAAGTATAACCGATCGTAGTGTAGGAGTTTCTTTTCCTACTCTGTGTATGTCATCCAAATACCAGGATATCACACCCTACTACCTTCTCAACAGATCCATCCCCTATTCTGATGAAGTCAAACCTATGACTGTCACGTCAGAAATAGATGATCTATCTCCGCTACATCTGCTTTAGTCTATAAATAGACATAAGCTACCTGTCCACCAATGCTTCCGCTGCTCCCACTGACTACGACAACCCTCTGGCAGAGTCATATAGACGTACACTTCTAAAACTGGTTTAGAACGACGCTATACTCATCCTCCCGCCGGGTCTCGTAACCTGGAACAACAGCAATGGCAATTGTGGGTAAACAAGAACTTCCCTGTTACCGTCCTTGAGGCTACCGTAGTGCCTCTCGGGTGCCTGAAGTTACCCACCTTATCTGCGGAGTGGCCAATGGAATGTCAATCCAGATTGAATCTTTAGGTTCCTTATCAAATCTTCAGTAATCGTTTGTGGTTCTGGAATCACTTCCAGTTCTACCATACTCCCACTACTGTTTTCTGAAAAAATCCATTTTTAATAAAACTGTGGCGAGTCTAGAACAATATTGCTATTGTTCATCCAGATGGCAGAAAGTCAACCCTCGTCATAGCCTGGGTCAACCCACAAACAGCCATTACAGAAACGTGCCTTGAGTTGTCCAGTGTCTGGTTTTAATCATAAACCGGACAACTCCCCGTACCTTAACATCGTTAAGATATGAACTGTTCTATATCCAATATAGAAACAGAGGCACTGATTTAATTGAACCAGATTCAAATCATGCAGCTGTCCCCAGCGCATGTCAACTAAATGGAAGGAGGCCGATCAGCGTTACTCAACTTAGGAATACTTCCAATTATGAGTAACCTGAAAGAGAAGCAAGATCTCTTTATCATTACTATCAACTGAATACCATACACAAGTATCTACATCTTCGATCACTTTGAAGAATCCCGATACTTGCTACACCTGGTTCTCTACTCTATTCAAATACCTATAACTCCTCAAAACTTAGACCCTGTGTTTCTACAAAACACATGTCTAAGAACTAGAGAAGTTAAAAGTAAACAGAATATAGTATGAGGACCAACCCCTTTGTCCTGATGGACCCTGGACAACATACAATCCTTTGTATAAGTCCCTTGAGTCTGATAACTCATTCACTGTGTGTCGTAGGTTGAAAACTGTACTTATGGTTAAGAAGAATTACACCGCTGTTTAATGCTCCTTACCTAACCATCCACTGATATAGGTAAATGTCGTAGACATAATTTCAGAAAGGTATATCTCACTCTATGAAAATAGACGTACAGATATATCAATTTGAAATTGGTGCATAACAGCGGATATTCAAAACCAAATATTTGCCGACCGGCAAACAGCCCAGGTGATTTCCTCAAATATCACTGATTACAACGAATCCCGATATAATGAGGATAATCACCCAATTCCCAGTAACTTACTCCCACTCATCATCTGTAAAACCATACAGATGTGAGAATCGTACCTGGTAAATACATACCCTGGAGTAAGTATCTAATCGGGAAATCAGTTTTCCTTTAACATTACACAGTGAAACTGAAACATTGAAATGTTCCGATGGGGTATCCCGGTATTCCAAGTAATGCCTCTTCCAGATTCACGACTGTAACCGTATAGTTCTTTGCCACCTCTCCAAATCCCTTCATATGTCTTTAGTCTTTACCTTCTGCACACCCTTTTAGGCCAAATGGTTTTCTTCCTTCCCTACCGTTCGGCACCAGCCTATGGTTTGGAAGAAGACTATCCAATAAGCATAATGGGTGTACTGTCCCGATCCTAGGAACACTCGCAATGCGAGAGAAGGTGAAGATAAAAGACACCTGAATAAATCTTATTCCTATTTCTCCTGAACCAGAATCCATCCCCGAACTGGAACAAGTTCCTTTCGAGTTCGTATATAACCATACGATGGAGTATCCAATAAACTGTGGATCTTCGTAGTGACACGGAGTGTCCTGAAGAAATACAAAGGTGATGTGGGAGTGGTAACGAAATATTTGGTTTGGTCGTGAATATCTGTTGCAATTTATTTTGCCCTCTTACTAATCCCTTGCTTTGTCTGAACTTAATACCTTCTGCACACCATCGTTATGTTAATTGGTTTTCTTCATTCCCTACCGGTCGGCACCAGCCTAAGGTTTGGAAGAAGACAATCCAATTTGCGTAATAGGTGTACTACCCCTAAACCAAGGAGTACTCGTAACCTGAGAGAGGGTAAAAGGAAAAGACAACTGAATAATCCTATCCGTTTTCTCCAGAACCGGAAACCATCCTCGAATAAATTCTTTCGAGTTCGTATCTAACCATACGATGGTTTTGTCCAATGGAAGTGGACGTTCGTAGTAATACCGGGTGTCCTGGAGAAAAGGGTAAAAGTAGGAGTGGCAATGAGGTTTGCAACTCTGACAATCCAAAAGCCGGTGTTTAAGAAGGTTCGGTCAACTTGGTCACTGAGTCAAAGTCTTAGGGTCGGGTCAATGGTCGCTGCCAAAGAGAGAGAGAAAAGAAACACTCAGCGTGCACTCTAACCTAGATCAGAATGGTCACAATTTATCTAATCTGGAATCCTCCCACTGTACCTCAAATTCTCCTCCAAACCTGAAAGAAGAATTAGTCGGGATCACCCGAGGAGTAAACCAACTCATCAGTGGGAATCGGGATCCAACTATCATCACATGATAACGTGACGGAATCCGCTCACGTCATCACACTCCAGAAGGTATGCGCATGTCTGGCAAGTTTCAGTTCTTTTGAAACTCCCGATGTGATTTCTGCCCCATGCTCTTATGACCTTGGCGAAGGTCAACAAATTATAAGTCACATGTCAAGTTCTACCCATCATTATCCAGGTTAATTTGAATCCACCCGTACAAGCCCTTGACGAAGGTCAACAAGGCTATACGACTGTCCCAAACCAACGCATCTATCTATGCAGCAGAAAGGTAACAAGCAGCTACCATACACTATGCCTTGACGAAGGTCAACAAACACAGCATGAATACTACATGCTACCCGTCTGAAACGACGGAGGGCTACGAATGGTTTCTGGCGAAAACCTTTAACGTAAAGAACTTGATATCGTTGAAGGAACGGATAGCTTTTTAGAAAATATAGTGACGAAAACCTTTACTAAAGAGGTCACTCCCGGTGAAGGGATCTCGGCTCTTTCCCCGTAGAATGAGGTGCAGGATATTCCAACTGAATACCACGATGCAAAGCAAAAGTAATCGGCTATAGTGAAGTTAATGCCCTGACGCAAACTTTTTGTCCAAGGGGTCACTCCCGGTGAAGGGATCTCGGCCCTTGCCTCGTCGACTGAGGAGCAGGATATTCTAACTGAATACCACGGTGCAAAACAAAAGTGAACGTCCTTGCAATAACAGCTTTTTGAAAAAGTGTTCCAACAACATCAGATTAGGTTTGTTTTAACTCGCATTGATCCGAATCAATGCAGTCCCATCATTTGATCACACCAAAAAGAACGAAAATATACTGATGTACGTATATGCCATCCGCATTCGCCACTGGGTCCCGTCATTACCCGTTAGGTTAGCTTACTAACGACAGAGCGGGGACTGGACTAGCGCGGATGCAAAACATATACAACATCTACTAATATATATACCAATATATTATATTCGCTCAAGGCGTGAATAAAATGCAACATCACAGAGAAGTACAGCATCACAGAAACAATACAGATATCTGGGATCCCCGGGTTTCACAGAGCCACTACTGAAACCCGACGTTCCCCTGGTCGTGTGGATAGCCTGTGCAATGAAATCCTAGACCCCTACGGGCGCGGCAAGTTACCCGCCAAAACCTGAAGCGAGGCAGCCCCCTTCAGCAACGTGAATGGACCACCCAGCACTTCACGGAATCCGGTAACTTGGGCACCCCTCCTGGGTCAACCTGTACCCCCTACGAGTGCGACGAATAGCCCGCCAATCCTAGAGTGAAGCCCCCTCCATCCCAATGCCATGAGATGCGGGCTTGTTGCCCTCCAGAACCCGGCTATCCGTGCACCCCTCCGCGGGGCAATCCTAGTACAGAAAGTAAAATATACATACAACGGGTACATCGACCGCAACCAGGTCGTGCCCCAAAAATAATAATACAAACAGGCAGTGACGGCAGTCCACATGTCGGACGCTCGCCCCGCAATATCAAATGTACATAATACAACAGAACTGTACTAGCATTGCATCCAGGCTATCCCTACGACCGATCCCCAACAACACAGCAAATACATAGAACATCAACGTGAAAGTCACGTTCGCAAATCCGTCTAACCGGGCTATAGCAGTTAGACAGGATTTACCGATCGAGTGACATTCACGGTCGCAGATATAATGTAAATACTGTGAAAAATGTGTTTAAAATTTTCCGATTGACCAAAAATTAACAAGTGGGCCCCAATCAAAACTGTAGCAGTTAAAGAAAACCTGGGCCCAATTTTAATATTCCAAAACCCATATTTTAAGCCCAGAAGGCCTCTGTAAAAAATTGGTGAAGTGATCTCCACAGTGCGCGGCGGAAGGGCGGCGGGAAGGTGGTTTTCGCGGCGGTTCCGCGCTCCCACTGTGGAGTTACTTCGTCGAATTTTTACAGAGCTCTTAGATTTTCCAGTACATCAATATTTTACAACCTGAAAAATTTTTTGACACCAAAAATTTCCAACAGAAAACTGATGTGGGCAAATACGCGTTTTTGGACATTTCGATCGATCGGAACTAAAAAACACATTACACAAAGCTAGACTAAGTTAATGGCGAGGCTCTGATACCACTGTAAGTGCACGGCGGCGCCCCGGCCGTCGATCCGACGCCGGAATGCGGAAGCGGTGATAAACTTTAATTTTGCGGACTTAGCAAACCGGCACCACCGCGCACTAAACACCCGGATCGAACCATTAACTAGTCTAAGCTAACTAGAAGATGGGTTAGAGATATACCGACGATCCAAGTCCTCCGGTCTTCTCGTCATGGTCCCGATCTCCTGCGGAAAAGTCCCGTCTCCTCCTCGTCGCCGGAAGTGCACCACATCGCCTACTTTGTTTACGGGCTCCCACCTCAATGCCGAGGCAACTCGGGCACGAAGCCGGCTACTCGACGTGCCCAAGATTCGCTGTAGAATGTGTGAAGAACCATGTCTCATTTTTGGGGATTGTGGAATTGCCATTGGTGAAGGAAATGAGAGCTTGGAGAGAGGTGGGGAAAAAATAGCATACTAAAGAATCAATGTATCATATTTTTCTCCACTCCATGAAAATGAAATCCCCTCCTCGCAAGGAATGGCCGGCCCCCCATATTGGTGTGATTGGAGAGAGAGAGAGAACAAGGTCAAGGGGGTGGGTGGAATGCAATGATGCAAGCAAGTGATGATGAAAGAATCCAATGATCACAACCATAACCCACACTCCAAAACAAGTAATCAACAACCATGATTAGCCAAAGTCAAGCCATCATGAAAAAAACAAAGTCAAGAAGTCAAGGTAAGGTGCTCCATCATGATACAAGGAAAAATGCAAAGACCCCCCTCCACAATTGCCTATTTGCAACAATGCCAATAAGCCCTCCTCCACCAATCTTCGGCCAATGAACGGAACAATGGAAATTGGCCGAAACGGAAAGCAAACTGGCAACTCCATAAAACTGGTCCCGTAATAAATTACAGGAAAACCCCGATACTGTGCATACACACCCGCATCTGTATTTCGACCGAAATACAAATGCAATGAGACAAAAACTACACTGTACTATACCAGGATCCGGCTTATACCAAAACCGGCCAGTAATGTCTGTTCGATCCTGATCCGTGCAATACCGCACGTATCTGATCGAACCCTGCCATATAACCATACGGCCTATAGTACAAACTGTCCGATCCTGATCCGTGCAATACCGCACGTATCTGATCGGACCTTGCCATATCTCCATACGGCCTCTACAACCTTTCGCCCGAAAGCTGAGTAACTGAATGTGGGGGACTCTAAAGACTCGTCAACACCTCGGTTGTGGATTTAACCACTAGTACGTCAGAGGTATAAGCCAATACGTGACGGGCTACCAGGTACTGACCAAATGGGACGTCGATGAGGAAGCTCACCCCGACACCCAACTGAGCCTGTCAGTGACAATATCCGTGCAGTCCGGTCCGTTCGTCTATGAGTATCGCATGGCGGGCCTAGGGGGTTGGTAAAAGTCAGACCCCCAAAAGCGGTACAAGTCGTGTCGGAGTGTAGCCCAGAACACCCTGAGATACTACTGGAATACCTACCAGTAAATCTCCTTGCCTTGGCCAAGGACTTTGTGTAATGGCTCTCCTAGACACAGCACGACCTCACCCCCAATACCGGGAGAGACGAACCCCTGAAGATACGCTCACTGCCTCCATGTGGCTCGGGACTGTACCCAACTAAAACCTGTTTGCACGACTCCTTTGAGCCGTGGTAGGGTAGTAATCAAAGTACAGTGGGAACTCACACGAGACAAATGACGATCCCCAGGTCGATGAACTAACCTGCACACATGTCACCAGGGAACTGCCATCTGACGTCTGGTATATGACCAACTAGCATGTTCCCGGCGAGTCCTGTCCGGTGTACTCATAACCCAATGAGCACCTGTATACATCTTAGGTGATCCAACTGACACCAGTGGCTTGTGAGACCGGCCACCGCCCCTCGTCGGGGTCTCGACTGTATACACTAGTCTACTAATGGAGTATCGATGCCCGGTCTCGAAACTCCAACGACTAGGGACCTTTTAAGGATATGCTTGTAGACCCCCAGCTCCCACTTATATGATCGCCCTCATACTGCTGGTGGTCAAGCAAGAATCCTAGGGGCTCTATCAACGTGTAATAGCAACTTGTCAGGTCACCTAAAGCAGTACACGATGATAAAGGTAAACCAGATAGCATACTATCATCTCGAGTAAGACTGTCCTACCGGGATAGGTCCTCCCTCAATCATTACAATCACGTACCTGTGACCTAATAATTGACTCTGAGGGCACTATCTCCAACAATAGGGGGGTATAAGATGACCCACGGAGGGGTGCTCAAGTTACCGGATTCCGTGATGTGCTGGGTGGCCCATTCACTTCGTTGATTGGGGTTGCCTCACTTCCGGGATTGACGGGTAACTTTCCGCACTCATAGGGGTCTTGTTCTATATTGCACAGGCTATCCACATGAACAGAGAACATCAGGTTTCATTTGTGGCTCAAATGAAACCCGGGGCTTCTAGATTATTCGCTATTCCATATTGCTTATCGCTATTCTGTGATGTTGCTTATATCATGCCTGGGACGAATAGTTATATATATATATATATATATACATATATATATATACTAGTAGATGTTGTATATGTTTTGCATCCGTGCTATTCCAACCACTGCTTTGTCGTTAGTTAAGTAAGCTAACGATGCATGACGGAGCCCCGTGGCGAATGCAGATGGTATATACGTACATTTTATTTTCGTTCTTTTTTGGTGTGATAGGATTTAATTGATCGGACCGTATTAATTTTAATTAATGCAAAGAAAAGAAACCTAAAAGATGTTTTCGGAACAAATTTTGAAAAACTATAGTCATATTCTTTCGCTTTGCATAGTGGTATTCGGTCATGAATATCCAGCACCTCATTCGAGGAGGCAAGAGCCTAGATCCCTTCACGTGGAGTGACCTCTTGAGCAAAAGTTTATGTTTCTATAGATTACTCGATTTTCTTCAAAACCACTATTTTTCAAACACGGAGCCTAAACCACTCCTTTTCAAACCTACTCGGTTCCTTCAACGATATCAAGTTTATTACGTTAAAGAGTTTTTCGCCAAAAACCCAACTGTAGCCCTCCGTCATTTCGGATGAGTAGTACCTAGTATTTGTGCTGCGTTTGTTGGCCTTTGTCAAGGCGTAGTGTATAATAGCTAGATATTGCTTGTCTGTTATATAGAGATGCGGTTATCTAGGACAGTCGTATAGCCTTGTTAGCCTTTGTTAAGAGTCTATACGGGTGGATCTAAATTAATCAAGGATAATGACGGGTTGAACTTGACTAGTGGTTTATGGTTTGTTGGCCTTTGTCAAGGTCATAAACCGCTATGGGTAAAAACCATATCATGAGTTTCAAATATACAGAAAACTTGCTAGTGTTGCATACTTTCTGGTGTGTAGTAACTAGAGTGGCTTCCATCTAGATTATCACGTGGTGATAGTTGGATCCCGATCCCACTGATGAGTAGCATTACTCTTGGGAGATATTTTTCACTTCACAATTAGCTAACATATTAGGTGTCTAGAAAAGTGTTAACGGGGCTACGCCTCTGCGGAAATGAGGTTTATTTTAATTAGGTCCGTGCAAGAGCACGGGAACCTCTCTCGGAGTACCAACACTCACCTGGCTGAACGGTTAGCGAACTTGTAAGGTGCGAATGATCATGATTAGTTTTCCTTTTAAGGTTTGAAGGAAAATTCAAGGAAACGGTAGGAGCCATCCTGATTAGATAAACTAATAACCAATCTAATTTTGCAAGAGCACACGCTGAGTGTTTCTTTTCTCTATCTCCAGGTAGCAATCATTTCACGCCCTAATCAAGATAATAAAATATATGACTTGACCGAACCAGTTTATTACACTGGGCTGGGAAACGTCAGTTCAGCTCTAACTTGTGACAACTGTCATGAGTATGGGCAAGGGAAAGAGAACTGTAAGGAATTCCAGATGAACCTATTGAAGGAGAAGCATTCTAATGCATTTTCTTCGGATGTATTTATTATTGAAAACTATTTTCGGTCAACCCTATCTCCTGGGTACTAGATACCGGATCAGGATCTCATATCTGTAATTTATTATAAGGACTGAGAAAAAGTAGAATGGTTGGACCGGGTGATATGTCCCTCAGAGTAAGGAACAGAGCACAAGTTGATATAGCTGCCATCGATGAATATCACCTAGTATTGCCAAGTGGAAATACTATAATTTTGAACAACTGCTACTATGTACCTTCCATGCTTTGCAACATCATATCAGTTTCTTTACTTGATAAAAATGGATATAATTTTGTTCTAGATAAAAATATCAAGAACATTTACCTTAATCAGGTATTGGTTGTAGAAGGTACACTTTGTAAAGGTATCTATATTCTTAATCAAAACACAGTCTTCAATATACAAAACACACGCAAGAGGAAGAGTTTAGATACGAACAAAACCTACTTGTGGCAATGTAGACTTGGTTATATCGGTGAGAAAAGACTAAGTAAGTTGCATAAGGATGGATATCTGAATCCGCTCGAATTCTCATCCTATGAAACTTGTCGGTCTTGTCTTAAAAGAAAGATGATCAAATCTCCGTTCACCGGACATGGAGAAAGAGCTACAGAGCCCTTGGAACTCATACATAGTGATGTATGTGGTCCGTGTCTATACATGCGAGGGGTGGGTTCTCGTACTTCATTACATTCACTGATGATCTCTCTAGGTTCGGATATGTATTTCTCATAAACACAAATCTAAAAAATTTTGAGAAGTTCAATGAATTTAAAAGAGAAGAAGAGAACCAGACAGGAAAAAGTATCAAGATCTTTCGATCTGATCGAGGAGGGGAGTACTTGAGTATGAAATTCCTTAAATACCTGAAAGAGAATGGTATTCTCTCTTAGCTTACTCCTCCGTATACATCACAGTACAATGGTGTATCGGAACAAAGGAACCGTACCCTATTGAACATGGTTCACTCCATGATGAGTAGTGCTAATCTGCCTCTTTCATTCCGGAGATATGTGCTTCAGACAGCGGCATACTTATTGAATCAGATTCCATCCAAATCTGTGCCTAAGACTCCATATGAAATATAGTGTGGAAAGAAATCATGTCTTAATCGTATTAAGATATGGGGTTGTCCGGCCTATGTAAAAACACAAAATTCGGACAAACTTCAGGCACGATCATTTCTATGTAAGTTTGTGGGATATCCTAAGCATTCGCATGGATATATATTCTACCACACCGAGGAACGAAAGGTGTTTGTTGCTCCCCACGCCGTCATTTTAGAGAAGAAATTTCTTGCAAAAGAAATTAGTGGGAGCACGGTAGAACTGGAAGAAATTCAGGAACCACAAACTTTAAATGAAGATTTGGTGGAACCTCAGAATTCAATAATCCCGGAAGAACCTCAGCCACTCCGCAAATCTAGTAGGATTTCTAGTCCGCCCGAGAGATACTACGGTTTTCTCATAGATGGGGATCGAGAGGATTGCATCTTGGAAGAAAATGATCCTACTAGTTTTAAGCAGACCATTACCAGTAGGGAAAATGGCTGGATGCTATGCGATCCGAAATGGAATCCATGTATACCAACAAAGTTTAGAGTTTGGATATTGCTCCTGGGGTAAAACCCGTTAGATGCA
The DNA here is from genome assembly GCA_030015575.1 of Agapanthus africanus. Lineage (NCBI taxonomy): Eukaryota > Viridiplantae > Streptophyta > Magnoliopsida > Asparagales > Amaryllidaceae > Agapanthus > Agapanthus africanus. Next base: position 591,948,012 of record CM057340.1, on the reverse strand, counting down.
AGTAGATCTTTAAAAAGAAGATTGGTGTAAATGGACAGGTGGAAACCTATAAGGCTAGACTTGTTGCAAAAGGTTTTCGTCAAAGACCAGGAGTGGACTATGAAGAAACTTTTTCTCCAGTGGCTATGCTGAAATCCATTCGGATCCTACTTACCATTGCTGCCTACCTTGACTATGATATCTGGCAGATGGACATTAAAACGGCTTTTCTGAATGGAAGTTTAGAAGAGTGCGTTTATATGGATCAGCCTGAGAGATTCATAGACAGTGGGAGCAGCGGGAAGGCGTACAAGTTGCTTAAATCCATTTATGGATTAAGGCAAGCATCACGGAGTTGGAACATCTGTTTTGATGAGACAGTCAAGGAATTTGACTTCATCAAAAATGAGGATGAGCCATGTATCTATAAGAAGATTGTAGGAAGAACTGTCGTATTCCTAGTCTTGTATGTGGACGGCATTCTTTTGATAGGAAATGACATTTCTATGCTGCAATCGGTCAAGTTGTTCTTGTCACAAAGGTTCTCCATGAAAGACCTGGGTGATGCCTCCTACATTCTGAGGATTAAGATCTATAGAGATAGATCCAAGAGATTGTTAGGACTTTTACAGTCCAGGTATATAGAGTCCATACTAAAGAGATTTAGTATGGAAGATTCCAAGCATGGTAATATACCGGCTTTGCATGAAATCAACATCTCCAAAGAGATATCTTCCAAGACTGATGAGGAGAGGGTTCGCAAGAGCACTAAACCCAACGCTTCGGCGGTAGGATCTATAATCTATGTGATACTGTGTACCAGACTAGATGTCTCTTACGCGCTTAGCGTGGTGAGCCGGTATTAGTCGAACCTAGGTGAGAATCATTGAACAGCTGTGAAGAACATTCTCAAGTACCTGAGAATGACTAGGGAGATGTTCTTGATTTACAGTTGTCACGCCCCGTTTCCCGGAATATAGCGAAGGGGATGCGACGGGACCGCTATGTATTTACTGTGAAGTAAATACGCTAAGTGTATCTAAGCAATATAAAAGTAAGCACAAGAGACAAGAGATATAAACTGAACAGCAACTTTATTTATTAACATTCTTTTGTACAATGCATGAAAAGTAAATACAACTGAATAAAAAGCAATGCCTAAACAATGGCATAACAGGAATTAAAAAGTACTGAATGGAAAGTGTCCAATGACTAGAGCTCAGGGTCTTCACAGAACTGGTCCAAGTCTTCAGCAGTGGGCTTGTTCTCTGACGGGTCCAAAACACCTGACAACATTCAAAGAAGAAATAAATAGAATGTCGTCAGCGAACAGGTCGCTCGGTAAGTCCCAAAGATAAGGGAGAAATAGACAGAGAGTAAGAGAGAGAGAGAGAGTAGCTTTTAATGTTGTATTATATTGTTGTAATGTTGTATTAACGCTGTTGTTTTTAGCTTGGTATAGAAGAATGCCAGTGTATACGAGAGGGGTCTCTATATGCTAGAGAGCAGGGCAAACGGAATATAGAGTACAAGGCTCCGTTAGAAGGCCCGGAACAACGACAATTGGATTCATATTAGGTGTCTTAAATCTTGCAGTCTCGTGCCACTTTTAACACCTTCCGTACCAATCTATCCCTTAAACCCCATAGTGTTTTGATTGTATTGTTTGTCTTGTAAATTGTATTGATTGTATAATTGATTGACTGACCGAAACCATGATATCAGTAAACGGATGTAACCGTAGAATCATGTAAATGGAATAACTGGAGAACCATGTAAATGGAATGTATATCCATGGTTTGGTTCAGTCAAGTTGTATAGATTGATAATTGGATTCATGGATTCATGTTGAATTATAATATTGAAGATTGTAGATTGTAGATTGTAGATTGTAGACTGTAGACTGTAGACTGTACTTGAATCATATTCAAGTCATATTATAATGAGACTCACTCTGAGTCAAACAATTAGCAAGGTAAATTGGAGTCCTGATTGTTTTTTATTAATTTGTCTATCTTAGATAGGAAAGCACCCATTTCTCCGGCTCCCTGAGGCTCAAGAGATTTGTCCCGCTTAAACCTATGTTTACTAGGGTCCTTAGGGTAATTTATAGAACTTGAGGGGGTTTTATGTAAAAATACTTTTATATACTTTTCAAAATACACCCCAAGTATTTATTATTCGCCTTTAAAGTTGTAATGAATGTGGATTTTATATTGTAATATTTCTAGTGAAAATATCCTAATTTCATAATTAAAGGCATTTATTTGTAATATTGGTTTTGCATGGAATTCATGGTATTTTAGTGTAAAATTGATTCTTATGATATTGTAGAAAAGGTGGAATATTTATAATACTTCAAAAATAGATATGTTTATGTTACATATACATATATTTATGTGAAAATAATTTTGTATATATCTATAATATTCTAGAAATCTTGTTTTCTTAAGATATCGTATTTTAAATGTTTCGAGACCGAATGCTCCTTGCGGAGGTCTGAATCTCGCACTACTAAGCCCGAGGATGTGCGATAATCTGCACCATCCCAAACGGGTTCCCCAAATGGGTTGTAGCGGCGCTTTGCAAAGATTTGTACAATACTAATCATTAAGGAAAATGGTTTTATTAATTATATTATTTAAATGAAAAAGTGTCGTTTCCCCGTATTCTATGTTCTAGGGTCTTCTAAGTCAACTAGACTGCTCCTAACTGGTCCAAAGCGACAAGTTGTGAGATACCTCAAATCGCCTCTTCACCGCCAATTGTGGCCAGGTAAGTACAAGTGAAGAAAGGAGGGATCTGCTCACGAATCACCGTGAGACGGGCCTTTTAAAGTTACCTTTCTTACTTGCCTAGCCTAGACAACACAAAATCAGGTTTAGATAAACGACTGATGTCTACAACCTTATCCTATTTTCATAATAAGTGGTATTTATTTGTAAAGATGTATCAATACTAAATCCTTTAGAAATGACTTTATTTAGTAAAGGGTATTTAAATGAAAATGTTCGTTTTCCCGTTTTCCGAGTTCTCGAGGGTATCATGTTAGGTTGTATATGAGTGTGTGAGGAGGTAGGTCGTTACCTCGTGATCTACTTTAAAGGTATTGCAAGTTTAATGGAGTTAAATGTAAAATTGAAACAATGTGGTATTTAAGTGAAAAATACGATAAATTGAAATAGCCATTATTTTATGAAATAAAACTTGATCAATTTGGTTGATTAGTGTTTAATAGTCAACATGAGAGAGTTTAAGCATAATTGTATTAACGAGAATTGAAGTTTTATAAGAAACCGATCGGAAATCGGATTTGTTCCGATTCCGTCGGATTTTGTAAATCCGTATTTTTTAGATAGAAGAGATAGATAGAAAATGAGTCTTACGGGTTTTAGGACACACAAGAGGGTGAGAGGGAAGTAGTGGAATCACCGACGTGTTGCGTCATCGCCGGGAGTTCCTAGGACGATCGCCGGAAGTTCCACCGGCAATTCGTCGGAGCTTCGCCTCGAGCTCGTTTTCAAAGTGCACAAGATTCTTGGAAATTTTTTAGAGAGTTGGCTCAGAATTTTGGGGGTGAGAGGGTAGGGGGTATGGGTGCATTTATAGGGTTAAGCTAGGGTTAGGGTAGGTGTAGGGGTTTTAATTAAAAATATAAAAATATAGGAAATTCATTAAAAATTGGAGTAATTAGGTGTTAATGGGCTCGTTGGAGGTGGTCTACAGAAATAAAGTATGCAGTGGAGGTGGGGAGATCAAAAGTCAGATTTTCCCAGTTGGAGACTCGGCCGTCCGGCCTAGTCCGGCCGGCGGAGCCGGCCCGAGTCGGCCGGTCCGCCGGCCGATTCGGCCGAGTCGGGCCGAGTCACGGCCTAGGGAGGTAGGGGGTCTCAAGATGTAGGCTGTGGTACTTTTAGTTTTTAAAGTGTAGTGGGAAAATCTGGAGTTATCTTGTGTGGACTGTTGGGCTTCTATAAAATTTAAAACAAAATAAATATTAAAAATAATGTGGGGCATGGGATTTAAACTCTGGTGGCTTGATTCAGCAATGCAAGGTATTACCAATGAGCTACAAGCTCCTTATTGTAATTAAATTGCTAATTAATTACTTAAGTCTTGTGCTCAGGCAATAAATACCTTTTTAAGGATTTTGAAAAAAAAACAATTTAAAAATTTGTATGGAAAAAGTGTATAAGAAAATTAGGGTTGTTACATTCTACCCTCCTTTTACAAATTTCGAGGACCTTATAAAAATTTCTTCCTCGAAATTTGTAAAAGGAAAGTGTAACAAATTCAAGGAAAGTTTGGTGTCTGGGGTACTTGATAGTGTATAAAAATAACAAAGTGATACAAGGGTGAAAAAGGCTTACCGGTGTTACCTTGACCTACAGTCTCGGCTTCTACGGCTTCTAATGTGAATGTCTGTCACCGTGGTACATTCCTTCTAATTGGAGGCACATTCTGCCTTTGGGGCCTGTTTCTCTGCCCTCTAGGCATGTCCCTCATGGCTTGTTAGAATTGGCGAGTAGGCTGTGCAGGTGGTGGAGCAAGTAGTGCATAACGAGGTGCAGGAGCCTGGATAGCTGGCCGCTGCGGGTAGTTGGTGTGTGTGTGAGCTGAGTTGATATTATAAGGACAGTTCCCAATTCCGTGGTTGGATGCGCCACAAATTAGACACAGACCTTTTGCGTGCCTACAGTCCTTCCACAAGTGTCCCTTTCTTCTACAGTAGTAGCAGAAATATGGACTTGACTGGTTATTGGTTTCTTCTGGTCTCCTGGGTTCAAACGATAGCCTGGAAGAGGCTCCTCCTGCTATTTGAGTGGCAGGACGTTTCAAACCGGGAGATTGGGGTCTGTCCCTCGCCTTTATCACTGCCTCATAACCGCGGGCAGCTTCCAGAGCATCTTCATGAGTCAAAAATTTCCCTGTGGCTAGTGCAGCCTGAATTTCTGTGTCCAAGCCTTGTTGAAATCAATGGGCTCTGATCTCATCCGTCGGTATTAGGTGTGCCGCAAATCGACTAAGCATGGAGAACTCAGCGTCATACTCATCTACTGACTTGTCCCACATCGAACCTTGTTGTAAATGAATGAACTTCTGTTCCATGGCAAACCTGGCAGTCACAGGGAAGTACTTCGCGTAGAACTTATTGAGGAAAGTCTTCCATTCAATAGGCTGTTCAAGACGGCTTTCTTCCGCCTTCCACCAGTTGCGAGCATTGTCCGTGAGCCGCAGTTTCGCCACACGAACCCAAGCTATATTTGGCACTTGTGCCGCTGCCAGATCATCTTCTACGCTCTGTGCCCATTCCTCAACTTCAAGTGGGCTTCCCTTTATTGAGAACTGTTTGGGGTGTAAAGCCCTGAATTGCTTCACCCCAGGTGCTTCAGTCTCGGGACGGTTCAAGAGCTTTTGTTGTCCTTCAAGGAGGCTGCGGATCGCCTCAAGAAGAACCGTTTGCTCGTTGAGTGGAGCAGGAACGGCAGGTGTGAGTGGTAGTGGTGGAGGTGTGTTGTTGACATTGATGCTGGTATTGTTTGGTGAATCCATAATCTTGAATGAAAAATTTAGGTTAGGACAGATTCAAGTACATGAAATGATAAGATTCAAGAAATATGAAATTGTAAGATTCAAGGAATATGAATTGTAAAGAATATTTTAGTTGCCGATTCTTATGTTATATTGCTTAGGTTGTTCACACAGAACAGAATTGCATGGCAGTGTTCTATACAACTCTGACCTGCATGGGCCACCAACAAAACCTGTCACGCCCCGCTTCCCGGTATACAGCAAAGGGGACGCGACGAGGCCGCTACGTATTTACTGTGAAGTAAATACGCTAAGCGTATCTAAGCAATATAAAAGTAAGCACAAGAGACAAGAGATATAAACTGAACAACAACTTTATTTATTAACATTCTTTTGTACAATGCATGAAAAGTAAATACAACTGAATAAAAAACAATGCCTAAACAATGGCATAACAGGAACTGAAAAGTACTGAATAGAAAGTGTCCAATGACTAGAGCTCGGGGTCTTCACTGAACTGGTCTAAGTCTTCAGCAGTGGGCTTGTTCTTTGACGGGTCCAAAACACCTGACGACATTAAAAGAAGAAAGAAATAGAATATCGTCAGCGAACAGGTCGCTCGGTAAGTCCCAAAGATAAGGGAGAAATAGACAGAGAGTAAGAGAGAGAGAGAGTGGCTTTTAATATTGTATTATATTATTGTAATGTTGTATTAACGCTGTTGTTTGTAGCTTGGTACAGAAGAATACCGGTGTATACGAGAGGGGTCTCTATATGCTAGAGACCAGGGCAAACGGAATATAGAGTACAAGGCTTCGTTAGAAAGCCCGGAACAACGGCAATTGGATTCATGTTAGGTGTCTTAAATTTTGCAGTCTCGTGGCACTTTTAACACCTTCCGTACCAATCTACCCCTTAAACCCCGTAGTGTTTTGATTGTATTATTTGTCTTGTAAATTGTATTGATTGTATAATTGATTGACTGACCGAAACCATGATATCAGTAAACAGATGTAACCGTAGAATCATGTAAATGGAATAACTGGAGAACCATGTAAATGGAATGTATATCCATGGTTCGGTTAAGTCAAGTTGTATAGATTGATAATTGGATTCATGGATTCATGTTGAATTGTAATATTGAAGATTGTAAATTGTAGACTGTACTTGAATCATATTCAAGTCAGATTATAATGAGACTCACTCTGAGTCAAACAATTAGCAAGGTAAATTGGAGTCCTGATTGTTTTTTTATTAATTTGTCTACCTTAGATAGGCAAGCACCCACTTCTCCGGCCCCCTGAGGCTCGAGAGATTTGTCCCGCTTAAACCTATGTTTACTAGGGTCCTTAGGGTAATTTATAGAACTTGAGAGGGTTTTATGTAAATATACTTTTATATACTTTTCAAAATACACCCCAAGCATTTATTATTCGTCTTTAGAGTTGTAATGAATGTGGATTTTATATTGTGATATTTCTAGTGAAAATATCCTAATTTCATAATTAAAGGCATTTATTTGTAATATTGGTTTTGCATGGAATTCATGGTATTTTAGTGTAAAATTGATTCTTATGATATTGTAGAAAAGGTGGAATATTTATAATACTTTAAAAATAGATATGTTTATGTTACATATACATATATTTATATGAAAATAATTTTGTATATATCTATAATATTCTAGAAATCTTGTTTTCTTAAGATATCGTATTTTAAATCTTTCGAGACCGAATGCTCCTTGCCGAGGTCTGAATCTCGCACTACTAAGCCCAAGGATGTGCGATAATCCGCACCATCCCGAACGGGTTCCCCAAATGGGTTGTAGCGGTACTTTGCAAAGATTTGTATAATACTAATCATTAAGGAAAACGGTTTTATTAATTATGGTACTTAAATGAAAAAGTATCGTTTTCCCGTATTCTATGTTCTAGGGTCTTCTAAGTCAACTAGACTGCTCCTAACTGGTCAAAAGCGACAAGTTGTGAGATACCTCAAATCGCCTCTTCACCGCCAATTGTGGCCAGGTAAGTACAAGTGAAGAAAGGAGGGATCCTCTCACGAATCTGTTAGTGTATATGCCCTAGAGGCCATTACTGTATCATACTAGCTTGTATATTACTTAATGGAAGCTTGGGATATTCACAGTTGTATATACAATCTTGCTCGAAATGGTAGTATGCTACTTGGTTTGTCTCTGCTTTAATATGTGCATGTGTTTCTTTTAGCATATTGCTGGTATACATATTAGTAGAGCCCTTAGGATCTTTGCTTGATTACCAGCGTTGTGATGGCGCTCGCACTCGTGGGAGCTGGGTAATCTATAAGCACATCCTTATACAGGTCCCTGGTCGTTGGACTATCGAGACAGGGCATCGATACTCCGGAGTAGACTAGCGTATGCGCTTCTCATCCCAGTGTGGGAGACGGTCTGTCCCACAGCCGTTAGTACGTCGTACTTGGGATAGTATGCGGGTGCTCGTTAGGTTACGAGTACACTGGACAGGACTCGTCGGGAACTGTTGGTTGGTAATATACCTATCGTCAGTTATCAGTTCCCAGGTGACATGAGTACAGCTTAGTCCGCTGACTTGACACTGTCACTTCGCCTCGAGTGTGTTCCCACTGCACTTTGATTACTACCCTACCACGGCTCAAAGGAGCTGTGCAAACAGGTAGTTTTTGGGTGCAGTCCCGAAGCACTTGGAGGCAGTGACGGTTAGACAGGATTCGTCTCTCCCGGTATTGGGGGTTGACATCGCGCTGTGTCTAGGAGAGCCATTACACGAGTAGTCCCTGGCCAGGGCAAGCGAGATATACTGGTAGGTTTCCAGTGTTATCTCAGGGTGTTCTGGGCTACACTCCGACACGACTTGTACCGCTATTAGGGGACTGACGTTCACCGCCCCCCTAGGCCCGCCATGCGATGTATCAGACGAACAGACCGGACTGTACGGAGACTGTCACATACAGGCTCAGTAGGAGTGCAGATGGGGTTCACCTCGTCAGTCTTCTTATCGACATCTACCTGGGGACCGTTACGTACAGCTAGTGCCGCTTACGGTCTGTGGTTAAACCCACTGCCAGCGTAGTGTCGAGTCTTTAGAGTCCCACACAGAGAGCTATTCGCCTTTAGGCAAAACGAGTAGAGGTCGCATGGTTTTGCGACAGGGTTCGTTCGCATCCGCGCACTTGTGCACGTTTGCTGTCCGGACAGTTTATACTAGCGGGCTTTGGTTTAAGCCGGATCCTAGTATATGATTTGAGATTGGTTTTTCTCAGGGTATTCGTGTTCCTCGGATCACGAATGCGGGTGCGTATGCACAGTTGCTTGAGATTGGGGGAGAGGACCTTGTTTTGGGTTAATGGCATTTGTCATTTTATTAACCCTATTGTTTTTGTGTGGATTATTGTTAATTGATAATTAGCTTAATTATTGTGCATGGTTGTTGTTGACAATTTGACTTCATTGACTTGTTGACCATGTTGACAACTTGACCATAATCATTTCATTTGGAAGATGCTCTTTGATCTTTGCAAAAATGAAATGATAATGGTCAATTCATGATTTATCATGACAATTTTCAAGCTAATTATCTAATTAAAATTATCCTCACATATTAGTGAGAATGGCTCACTATTATTTCATTCTCTCATTCTATTTCTCTCTCTTGCTCATCCTCTCCCTCAAGCTCTCTCCCTCTCATGTGTTGAGAAACAAAAAGGGCTTGAGAAAAACCCTCTCTTGATCTTCTCTACTCACTTCTAGGGTTCAAGTCTTAGCATTTCTTGTACTCTAGTTACTCCTAGCTTGGAGTTGAAGCTAAAGGTGGTGGCTTTCGGGTGGATCCTTCTTTGACGGGAGAAGACAAGCAAGGTGATCCTTTTCTACCATACCTAGGAGCAAGGAGAGAAGGACTAAAGACCAAAGGTATAACCTTTCATCACTTAGCTACTTTGTAGTTAGGGTTAGCTAGTTTATGTTTAGCAAAGATCCTCACAAGCTTAGTCCATGTTGCCTAAGTCATTAAAAATCCGATTTTTATTATGTTTTCCGCCTCCCCGTAAGCACCGGGGTGGGCAACACGGACTTACAGTGGTATCAGAGACTAACTAAACCTAAACTAGTTAAGTAGTTAAGTGTAACGAAGTTCGGAACCGGAAAAATCACAAAACCAAACTTTTACAAAATCCAAGTTTCTGTTAAAATTATTTCTGCTCAAAATGAAAAACTGTATACATGTAAAATCGTCTCAGGGTTTTGTGAATACACCCAAGAAAAACGATACCCCAATTCCCTCAAGTCGCCGCCCTTCCGCCGCATTAAGTAGGTTTATGCGGCGGAACCGCCGCGGATTGTGGTTATCGGCGCATCGTTTTTCGTGCAGAGTGTGTTGTTGTTGGTTTTGGGATTTTTAGGATATATTATATGTACCCAGATTTTCCAGAAAAGAAATTTCCTTTTGGGGTCCTATAATTCCGTATTTTTCCGAACTTCACTGCACTTTAACTATATCGGTTATATCTGTAATGCTTGCATGTATTGAACGTCGGCTAATCGCTATAAGACGATTAGTCGGGGTTATACATGATCTGTGATTGTTATTGGTTTGTGGATATGAATGGATTGGATTGTCGCGGGTGAATGGCCGGGGTGGACGTGAGATGAGCGTTGTTTTTTCTTTCATTCATTTGTAACATGTAAATTGATGTAATAATATTCTTTGTATGGCCGCACAACCGGGTCGGGGTTGTAGCCGTCATTGTATAATTCTTTTTACTGTTTTTGCTCCTAGGATAGACCCATGGAGGGGGTGCACAAACTACCGGGTATCTCGAAGCGCCGAGTGGCCTACTCACGGTGGTGAGGGAGGTTGCTTCGCTTCGGGTGCTTGGCGGGTAGTTTGCCGCACCCGTAGGGGTCTTGGGTGGGGTATTGGCTATTCACCGCGACCGTGTAATCCGCTTTGCGTTGCAGGCTCGAACGCATTGCGGATTCCTAGTATATCCAATGTATTCATCTGTGATCTGTAATGTCTATCATTGCTATATATTTATATATAATAACTATTTAGGCGTTGCTTATGTTTTACAGCCGTGCTAGCCCAGCCCCCGCTCTGTCGTTAGTTAAGTAACCTAACGGGTGATGACGGGGCCCCGTGGCGAATGCGAATGGCATAAGCGTACGTCATATTTTGGTTGTTTTCTGCAATGGTAGGATTAAATGATGGGACGCATTAAAAGAACTAATGCAAGAAATAAACCAAGTAAAAGTCGATTGGAACACTTTGAAAACCACTCGGTTCTTTTCAAAACTAAACTTTTAAACGCGGAGCTTGAACCACTCCTTTTAAAAGCTATCTCGTTCCATCGATTATATCAAGTTCACTACGTTCACGGTTTCGCCAAAACCATCCGTAGCCCTCCATCATTTCGGTTAAATATTCGGTAGTATTCAAGCTATGTATTTTGACCTCACGCCAAGGCATAGTGATTGGTAGCTACCGGATATTTATCCGTTGCATAGATAGAATGCGTTGATTTGAGACAGTCGTACTGCCGTTTTGGCCTACGTCAAGGGTAGGTACGGGTGGGTTCAAATTAACCAGGATAATGATGGGAAGAACTTGACATGTGACTTATGACATTTTGACCTCACGCCAAGGTCATAAGAGCATGGGGCAAAAATCCACATCGGGAGTTTCATAAGTACTGAAACTTGCTAGCGTTGCATACCATTTGGAGTGTGATAATTCTGGTAGGATTCCTTCGGTTTTATCACGCGATGATATTTGGATCCCGATCCTACTGTGAGTATATGCTACTCCTCGGGAAAACTCTCACTTAACGATCAATGCTATAAACCTAGTAGGTGCCTAGAAAGGTGTTAGCGGGGCTACGCCCACAGGGAAAAGAGGTTACTTAATTAAGGAACTTCGCGAAAGCGTTGGAAAACCTCCCTCGAAGTACCGACACTGGCCTGGCTGAACGGTTAAGCAAGTATTGTACGGTGAGAATGATCCCGGCTAATCCTTTTCTTTATGGTTTGAGAAGGGATTCGAGAGACAGTGGGAGCCATCCAGTTTAGACAAACTAAAAACCACTCTAAACTTGCAAGAGCATCATGCTAAAGTGTTTCTTTTCTCTCTCCTAATTGCAGCGACCATTCAAGATGACCGGACTTAAGTTACTATTAGATAAAAACATATTGACAGGGCCAAACTACAAAGATTGGCTCAGGAATGTCAAGATGGCTATCACTTATGACAAGCTGGGGTATATACTTACCACCAAAGCTCCCCCCGTCCCAGGTCCCACCTCCAGCGTCGCGGATGTAGAAATCCGTAAGACATGGGAGATAGATTGCGCGAGGGCCAAATGCCTCGTACTAGCCTCGATGGACAATGACCATCAGAGGAGGCACGAGAATATGGACCTAGAGTCCATATTTCTCCATACAAAAGAACTGTATGGAGAGCAGTCTCGTATCGCAAGATACGAAGTGTCGAAGAAGCTCTTTTCGGCAAGGTTGGCCGTCGGATCATCGGTAGCGGACCACGTGCTTAAGATGATCGGCTACATAGAGGAGCTCGCGGACCTTGGGACCACGTTGGAGAATGAACTCTATACTGATCTGATTCTCCAGTCCCTTCCTTCCACTTACGCCCAGTTCATTCTTAACTTCAACATGCAAGGAAAGGAGGTTGAACTTGCCGAGCTTCTGAACATGTTGAGGACTGCTGAGGGCACCCTACAGAAGGGTAGGGAGACATCCACTTTGTTTGTAGGAGGATCTTCCTCTTCTAGGTCCAGGGCGAAAGCCAAGGGCAAGAAGAAGAAAGCCCCCGCCAAACCAAGAGGCGGTGTCGGTAAAGTGGATACGAAGGGAAAGGGTAAAGCAACAAAGGTAGCGGGGAAGCTGGTGGGGAAGGAAGAATGCTTCTATTGTCACAAAAGTGGTCACTGGAAACAAGATTGCAAGGCTTGGAAAGCCAGAACACAGGATTTGAAGCGAGTTGCAGCTTCAGCTTCAGGTGTGTATGTTATTGAAAATTGTCTATCAATAAACTCTACATCCTGGGTATTGGATACCGGATCAGGATCTCATATCTGTAATTCTTTGCAGGCGTTGAGAAAGCGTAGAGTTTTGAAGGCAGGTGACATGACCCTCAGAGTTGCGAACGGTGCTAGCATGGATGCTGAGGCCGTGGGGGACTATCACCTGGGATTATCAGATGGACACTTTTTGGTTTTGCGTAGTTGTTATTATGTACCAAATGCAACCTGTAATATCATTTCTGTATCTTTATTATCTAAAGAAGGTTATGAATTTGCATTTGTAAGTAATGTAGTGAACATTCACCTTAATCAAGTGTTGATTGGGTCAGGTACATTGAACAACGGTATTTACGTTTTAAACCAACCACAGGTTTTCAATATCCAGAATACACATAAAAGAAAGTCTCCAGATATTAATCAAACTTTCTTATGGCATTGTAGACTGGGTCACATCAACGAGAGAAGATTGACCAAGTTACATACTGAAGGATATTTAGATTCGTTCGAATATCAATCGTATACAACTTGTCAATCCTGTCTCAAAGGAAAGATGACAAAGGCTCCGTTTTCTGGACACGGAGAAAGAGCGAGCGAGCTCTTGGGACTCGTACACAGTGACGTGTGCGGTCCAATGTCTACACATGCGCGAAGCGGTTTTTCTTACTTCATAACTTTTACGGATGATTTCTCAAGATTCGGACATGTCTTCTTAATGAAGCATAAATCCGAAGCTTTTGATAAGTTCCAGGAATATAAAAATGAAGTAGAAAAACAGACCGGCAAAAGTATCAAGATCCTAAGATCGGATCGAGGAGGAGAATACTTAAGTGCCGAATTCCTGAATTACTTAAAAGAGAATGGAATTCTCTCTCAGCTTACTCCTCCATACACCCCGCAACATAACGGTGTATCGGAGAGACGGAACCGAACCCTATTGGATATGGTACGGTCCATGATGAGTAATGCTGAGTTACCGCGATCTTTCTGGGGATATGCGCTAGAAACAGCTGCATATCTTTTGAACCGTGTTCCCACTAAGACTGTGCCTACCACACCATATGAGTTATGGAGTGGGAAGAAACCCTATCTTCAATACTTGAAGATTTGGGGATGTCCAGCTTATGTCAAAAAGCAGCATACGGACAAGCTCGAGGCACGCTCAGTACTGTGCAAGTTTGTGGGATACCCAAAGAACTCCAGGGGGTATCTTTTCTATTACGCAGAGGAACAAAAAGTCCTTGTTTCTCGCAATGCCCACTTTTTGGAACATCAGTTTTTAGAAAAAGAAATAAGTGGGAGCGCAATAGAACTGGAAGAAATTCCAGAACCACAAACTATTACTGAAAGTTTAGTGGAACCAGAAGGTTCAAAAGAACAGGACATTCCTACGCCGCTCCGCAGGAGTAGTAGGCAGTCTCATCCGCCCGAGAGATACTACGGTTTTCTCATTGACGGGGATAGAGAGGACTGCATCCTAGATTGTGATGAGCCTACTAGCTTCCAGCAAGCCATTCAGAGCGTCGACTCGGTAAAATGGCTGGATGCAATGCGGACCGAGATGGAGTCCATGTACACCAACAAAGTATGGACGTTGGACATTGCTCCAGACGGGGTAAAACCCGTAGGATGCAAGTGGATCTTCAAAAGGAAGATTGGTGTAGATGGACAGGTTGAGACCTATAAAGCTAGACTGGTAGCAAAGGGTTTTCGTCAGCGACCTGGTTTGGACTATGACGAAACCTTTTCTCCAGTAGCTATGCTGAAATCCATTCGGATCCTTCTTGCCATCGCTGCTTTCCACGATTATGAGATTTGGCAGATGGACGTAAAGACAGCTTTTCTAAATGGTCATTTAGAGGAGTGTGTCTATATGGACCAGCCAGAGGGTTTCATTCAGGGTGGGAGCAGCGGAAAGGTGTGCAAGTTGCTCAAGTCCATTTATGGACTCAAGCAGGCATCGCGGAGTTGGAACATCTGTTTTGATGAGACGGTCAAAGAATTTGGCTTTATCAAAAATCCAGATGAACCATGCATCTATTGTAGATTTGTAGCGAGAACTGTAGTATTCCTCGTGTTATACGTGGATGACATTCTCTTAATAGGAAATGACATTCCTATGCTACAATCTGTCAAGGGGTTCTTGTCACACAGGTTCTCCATGAAAGACCTGGGTGATGCCTCCTACATTCTGGGTATCCGGATCTACCGTGACAGATCCAAGAGGATATTAGGACTCTCGCAGTCCAGGTACATCGACACCATACTGAAGAGATTCAGTATGGAAGATTCCAAGCGCGGTAATCTACCGGCTTGTCACGGGATCACCCTCTCCAAAGAGATGTCTCCCAAGACTGATTTGGAGAGGGATCGCATGTCTATTATACCCTACGCTTCTGCGGTAGGCTCTATAATGTATGCGATGTTATGTACCAGACCAGATGTGGCTTATGCACTGAGTGTGGTAAGCAGGTATCAGTCAAACCCAGGGGAGAAACATTGGATAGCAGTAAAGAACATTCTCAAGTACCTGAGAAGGACTAAGGAGATGTTCTTGGTGTATGGCGGAAAAGACCTGCAGGTTGAGGCCTTTGCTGACTCCAGCTTCCAGAGTGACAAGGATGATTCCAAGTCCATGTCGGGTTTTGTCTTTACCCTCAATGGAGGGGCGGTGTGTTGGAAGAGCTCCAAACAGGAAACCGTTGCTGACTCGACTATGGAAGCGGAATACATCGCTGCATCTGATGCCGCAAAAGAAGCTGTCTGGATGAGGAAGTTCTTGAAAGAACTTCAGGTGGTTCCGTCCATTGTTGACCCAATACCTCTGTATTGCGACAACAACGGGGCTATAGCTTTAGCGAAGGAACCCAGGTCCCATCAGAAATCCAGACACATCTTAAGGCGGTATCACCTGATCAGGGAGATCGTGGATCGCCAGGAGATCGAGGTCCGGAGAGTTGCATCAGAGGATAACACAGCAGATCCATTCACCAAGGCCTTGCCCCAGACTCAGTTCGAGCGGCTGATCGAGATGATAGGTCTTCGATACGCCAGTACATGGCCTTAGTGCAAGTGGGAGATTGTTAGTGTATATGCCCTAGAGGCCATTACTGTATCATACTAGCTTGTATATTACTTAATGGAAGCTTGGGATATTCACAGTTGTATATACAATCTTGCTCGAAATGGTAGTATGCTACTTGGTTTGTCTCTGCTTTAATATGTGCATGTGTTTCTTTTAGCATATTGCTGGTATACATATTAGTAGAGCCCTTAGGATCTTTGCTTGATTACCAGCGTTGTGATGGCGCTCGCACTCGTGGGAGCTGGGTAATCTATAAGCACATCCTTATACAGGTCCCTGGTCGTTGGACTATCGAGACAGGGCATCGATACTCCGGAGTAGACTAGCGTATGCGCTTCTCATCCCAGTGTGGGAGACGGTCTGTCCCACAGCCGTTAGTACGTCGTACTTGGGATAGTATGCGGGTGCTCGTTAGGTTACGAGTACACTGGACAGGACTCGTCGGGAACTGTTGGTTGGTAATATACCTATCGTCAGTTATCAGTTCCCAGGTGACATGAGTACAGCTTAGTCCGCTGACTTGACACTGTCACTTCGCCTCGAGTGTGTTCCCACTGCACTTTGATTACTACCTTACCACGGCTCAAAGGAGCTGTGCAAACAGGTAGTTTTTGGGTGCAGTCCCGAAGCACTTGGAGGCAGTGACGGTTAGACAGGATTCGTCTCTCCCGGTATTGGGGGTTGACATCGCGCTGTGTCTAGGAGAGCCATTACACGAGTAGTCCCTGGCCAGGGCAAGCGAGATATACTGGTAGGTTTCCAGTGTTATCTCAGGGTGTTCTGGGCTACACTCCGACACGACTTGTACCGCTATTAGGGGACTGACGTTCACCGCCCCCCTAGGCCCGCCATGCGATGTATCAGACGAACAGACCGGACTGTACGGAGACTGTCACATACAGGCTCAGTAGGAGTGCAGATGGGGTTCACCTCGTCAGTCTTCTTATCGACATCTACCTGGGGACCGTTACGTACAGCTAGTGCCGCTTACGGTCTGTGGTTAAACCCACTGCCAGCGTAGTGTCGAGTCTTTAGAGTCCCACACAGAGAGCTATTCGCCTTTAGGCAAAACGAGTAGAGGTCGCATGGTTTTGCGACAGGGTTCGTTCGCATCCGCGCACTTGTGCACGTTTGCTGTCCGGACAGTTTATACTAGCGGGCTTTGGTTTAAGCCGGATCCTAGTATATGATTTGAGATTGGTTTTTCTCAGGGTATTCGTGTTCCTCGGATCACGAATGCGGGTGCGTATGCACAGTTGCTTGAGATTGGGGGAGAGGACCTTGTTTTGGGTTAATGGCATTTGTCATTTTATTAACCCTATTGTTTTTGTGTGGATTATTGTTAATTGATAATTAGCTTAATTATTGTGCATGGTTGTTGTTGACAATTTGACTTCATTGACTTGTTGACCATGTTGACAACTTGACCATAATCATTTCATTTGGAAGATGCTCTTTGATCTTTGCAAAAATGAAATGATAATGGTCAATTCATGATTTATCATGACAATTTTCAAGCTAATTATCTAATTAAAATTATCCTCACATATTAGTGAGAATGGCTCACTATTATTTCATTCTCTCATTCTATTTCTCTCTCTTGCTCATCCTCTCCCTCAAGCTCTCTCCCTCTCATGTGTTGAGAAACAAAAAGGGCTTGAGAAAAACCCTCTCTTGATCTTCTCTACTCACTTCTAGGGTTCAAGTCTTAGCATTTCTTGTACTCTAGTTACTCCTAGCTTGGAGTTGAAGCTAAAGGTGGTGGCTTTCGGGTGGATCCTTCTTTGACGGGAGAAGACAAGCAAGGTGATCCTTTTCTACCATACCTAGGAGCAAGGAGAGAAGGACTAAAGACCAAAGGTATAACCTTTCATCACTTAGCTACTTTGTAGTTAGGGTTAGCTAGTTTATGTTTAGCAAAGATCCTCACAAGCTTAGTCCATGTTGCCTAAGTCATTAAAAATCCGATTTTTATTATGTTTTCCGCCTCCCCGTAAGCACCGGGGTGGGCAACACGGACTTACAGAATCACCGTGAAACGAGCCTTTTAAAATTACCTTTCTCACCTGCCTAGCCTAGACACCACAAAGTCAGGTTTAGATAAACGACTGATGTCCACAACCTTATCCAATTTTCATAATAAGTGGTATTTATTTGTAAAGTCGTATCAATACTAAATCCTTTAGAAATGACTTTATTTAGTAAAGGGTATTTAAATGAAAATGTTCGTTTTCCCGTATTCTGAGTTCTCGAGGGTATCGTGTTAGGTTGTATATGAGTGTGTTAGGAGGTAGGTCGTTACCTCGTGATCTACTTTAAAGGTATAGCAAGTTTAATGGAGTTAGATGTAGAATTGAAACAATATGGTTTTTAAGTGAAAAATACGATAAATTGAAATAGCCATCATTTTATGAAATAAAACTTGATCAATTTGGTTGATTAGTGTTTAATAGTCAACATGAGAGAGTTTAAGTATAATTGTATTAACGAAAAGTGAAGTTTTATAAGAAACTGAATCGGAAATCGGATTTGTACCGATTCCGTCGGGTTTTGTAAATCCGTATTTTTTAGATAGAAGAGATAGATAGAAAATAAGTCTTACGGGTTTTAGGACATACAAGAGGGTGAGAGGGAAGTAGTGGAATCATCGATGTGTTGCGTCGTCGCCGGGAGTTCCTAAGACAATCGCCGGAAGTTCCGCCGGGAATTCGTCGGAGCTTCGCCTCGAGCTTGTTTTCAAAGTGCACAAGATTCTTGGAATTTTTTTAGAGAGTTGGCTTAGAATTTTGGGGGTGAGAAGGTAGAGGGTATGGGTGTATTTATAGGGTTAATATAGGGTTAGGGTAGGTGTAGGGTTTTTTAATTAAAAATATAAGAATATAGGAAATTCATTAAAAATTGGAGTAATTAGGTGTTAATGGGCTCGCTGGAGGTGGTCTACAGAAATAAAGTATGCAGTGGAGGTGGGGAGATCAAAAGTCAGATTTTCCCAGTTGGAGACTCGGCCGTCCGGCCGAGTCCGGCTGGCGGCGCCGGCCCGAGTCGGGCCGTGTCACGGCCTAAGGAGGTGGGGGGTCTCGAGATGTAGGCTCTGGTACTTTCAGTTTTTAAAGTGTAGTGGGAAAATCTGGAGTTATCTTGTGTGGACTGTTGGGCTTCCATAAAATTTAAAACAAAATAAATATTAAAAATAATGTGGGGCATGGGATTTGAACTCTGGTGGCTTGGTTCAGCAATGCAAGGTATTACCAATTAGCTACAAGCTCCTTCTAGTAATTAAATTGCTAATTAATTACTTAAGTCTTGTGCTCAGGCAATAAATACCCCTTTAAGGATTTTGAAAAAACAATAATTTAAAAATTTGTATGGAAAAAGTGTGTAAGAAAATTAGGGTTGTTACAACAGTAATGGAGACCTCCAGGTCGAGTCTTTTACTGACTCAAGAAATAGGACACCGTCGCAGACTCAACGATGGAGGCTGAATGCATTGCTGCAAACGATGCCGCAAAAGAAGCGATCTGGATGAAGAAGTTCATTAATGAACTTGAGATGGTTCCGTCCATTGTTGATCCAATACCTTTGTATTACGATAACAATGGGGCTATGGCTTTAGCGAAGGAACTACAGTCCCATTAGAAATCTAGACACATCTTGAGACGGTATCACCTGATCAAGAAGATCGTAGATCGCTGGAAGATCGAAGTCCGGAGAGTAGATACGAAAGACAATATGGCGGATCCATTTACCAAAGCCCTCCCCCAAGTGCAATTCGAGCGACTTTTTGAAAAGTTGGGTATGTGATACGCTAACAACTGGCCCTAGAGCAGACGTTGGGTATTCGGTATGCCAATTATAGGCCTTAGTGTAAGTGGGAGATTTTTGGATATGTATTCCCTAGAGGCCTGTATTGTATAGGATGCTAGGGATATGTATATGTTATATATGTATGCTCTAGAAACCTGTATCGTATAGGATGCTAGGGATATGTATGTACAGGATAATCTTGCTCGGTTATATAGTATACTATTTGAGTTGTCTTTATCTGAACATGTGTATTTGTTTTTCTTACTGCTTTGTATTGTTTATACATGTTGATAAAGACTAATCACAGTAGTATACTATTTTCTTTTGTTTTTATCTTAACATGTGTATATGTTCGATATCACATATGGCGGATACATGTTGATAAATCCCGTAGGATCTTTCTTGACTATTAGCGTTATGATGGCGATCATACTTGTGGGAGCTGGGTAGTCCATAAGAACATCCTTAAAGGTCCCAAGTCCCAGGAGTATCGAGACCGGGCATCGATATTCCAGAGTAGACTTGTGTACACGTTTCTAGACCCCGACGAGGGTCGGTGGTTAGTCCCACAGCCATTGGTGTGAACACATAAGATTGTATACAGGTGCTCACTGGGGGTGAGTACACTGGACGGACTCATCGAGAACCTCTAGATAGTATTATACCTATCGTCAGATAGCGGTTCTCAGGTGATATGAGTACAGGTAAGTCTTTAGACCTGAGATCAGCATTTGTCTCATGTGAGTTCCCACTGTACTTTGATCAATACCCTTCCACGGCTCTACTGAGTCATGCAAATAGGTTTTGGTTGGGTACAGTCCCGTGCCACATGGAGGCAGTGAGTGATTGTCGAGGATTCATCTCTCCCGGTATTGGGAGTCGATATTGCAATGTGTTCGGTTGGGCAGAACCATAAGATCTTGGTCGAGGCGGTTGAGATTTACTGATGATTAGATCAGTAGTTTATCGGATCGGTCCTGAGTCAAATAGACATGACTTATTAGGTTATTAGGGGTCTGCGTTTACCACCCCCTATACCTGGTATGCGATACTCTTAGACAAAAAGACCGGACTATACGGATATTATCACGGATAGACTCAGTAGGTGATTGATGTGAAAAACTGTCTTTGTGTTTCCTAATTACCGCAATCAATAACGGTATCGCAATAGCTAGCCGATAGTGAGTACGGGTCGTCCATAGGGAAATAGTGAACTATCTTTCTTATTTTAGACGAGTTAATAAAGAAAGGTGGGATTTTTATCGTTTTATACTAAAAACATTTGAAATTTTTTTAAGAGAAGGGCTTGTAGGGTTTTTCGGATTGGGTAGTTAAAGGATGGAGTTTTAAATATAATTCTGTTTATTTTTTAATATTTTAATACTAGAGAAATAGCGATGAATGTGGATTAGGGTTCTTGGAGGGATTAGGGTTTCCCTCTACTGACTTTTGTCCTTCCATTGATCCCTATTTATCGCAAGCCCTCAACCAAGTAAGTATTAACGAATCTCTAATCGAGATTGTAACTATCATGAATTGATAGCACGCCCGAATAAAAGGACTCCATTTTCTAAAGCTTATAAAAATTAAAATTTAAAAAGAAGTTAAGAGATTTTTTTCGTCCATTATACTACCCTATCCTACAAACCCTAACAGGCGAGAATTTACTCGCTCATTGGGAAAAATGAAGTAAACGAAGAAAGATAGAAGATTAATGAACCCGTAAGAAATAACAAAAAATAAAAGTGTGGAAAGTAAATGCAGAAAATAAATACGGAAAGTAATGAGACAAGATTAAAAAAACTATCTTTTATTGAAACTTTTGCATTACAGAATTTGATTGCTGAAAAACTAAAAAACCAAAAAAAAAACCCTAAATTGCTCAATAGATCTAGATTGCTCGATCGGTAGATCAGTGGATAGATGATAACTCTAGTTGCTCTCAATCCTTTATATAGGCTCTGAAACTTGAAACCCTAGACGTCATCTTAAAGTATGTGAAAAGACGATCAGGCCCCTGAAAATTCACATCCAACGGCCCTTACTTGACCGCGGAACCGCCGCTATATACCCTATTCCATTGCGGATCCGCAGCCCTTTGGTGTGATCTCGCCCCCAGATTTCTTGTGTTATCTTCTCGTGATGTTAGGAGATTTTTCTGATAAAAATATTTTGAAAATATCTCTTTCTCTCTGTAGTTACGAGATTCTTTAATTTGCTCGTAACATTCGGCAGATTTGGTTTGCTAATTCGATTTG
Source organism: Agapanthus africanus (assembly GCA_030015575.1). NCBI lineage: Eukaryota > Viridiplantae > Streptophyta > Magnoliopsida > Asparagales > Amaryllidaceae > Agapanthus > Agapanthus africanus. The sequence goes on along the minus strand of CM057340.1, from coordinate 591,926,298 downwards.
ATTTGATCTTCTCAATCCTCTTTGCAGTCTTGAACTGATTTGTTATTTTAAACCTGCATAATATCTCAAATCAAATTATCAGTAGCATTTGTCTTATTTGAGATAATATTTCAACCAATTAAATTATGGATATGATAATATGCACATCTTAATAATAGTGGTTAAAATCACATGGATATTTTATTTAAATATGATATGCATATATTACCCCAATTGTATTAATTATACGTTAAGAAACATATGACAAAATCTTTTTATACATAAACCCATATATGTTCTTAAATTATAAATAACACAATTTAGTAATTAATAATAATAGGAAAAATGACCGTATAAATGTGCAATAAATAGACTGATCAAATACCCCCAAACCTATCTTTTGATCATCCCGAGCAAAATGTATTATTTTTAAAAGAAAACGAAAAACCTAGCACACTTTCGTAGTCAACACGATTGCATTTAGCTCGTGCAACAAGTCGTTAAACCTCTAGGTGTCTCTAATAGGAGGAATGTTGTCTCCTGAAGGTTTTCAGCGGATTACACCCACAAAATCCCAAAATTTAGAAAATAAAGGAATGAAGACAAAAATTAAATGCAAAGATAAGAACATATAAAAGAAAAACTTGAAAATAAGAGTTTCAAACTACACTAGTTTTTTAGTTGTCATGAGCCCTATCTTAATAGTCTTGAAAAGATATCGGAAATCACATCATCCCTCAATAAAACATCGTCTTTAGTCTTCCTCCGTACATTTCCTCCAAATATCGATCATATACCCTTACATGTGTGTAAAATTCATCCGTACACTTGGAGAATTTAATTCAAGCTATAATACCCTTTTATCCATATTCCTTAGTATTTTTTTAGTCGGTGATGTTTTATATGGATTTGCTCACACATTCTTTATGCGACCGTGAATATTTCTTGAGGCATTAACCAACCGATTACCGAATGGGCTCACTTATTAAGGTGTACTTAGCAATATCCTAATCTTGCAACACTTAAGGCTTAGCAGTGACCCCGAAATCAGTTGGTCTAAGGCACTAGGTAATAAGCCACCCTTACTATATTTTTTATGCTGCCTTAAGTAATTACAAAACCAGTGTTCGTTTTTCTTTTAAATTTTATTTTATGTGTCATTTATATTTTGTTGATTTTTTTTCATACTAAGGTTTTTAGGCAAGTGTATTTTAAAGTATCCTCTACTATCCCAAGTTTCAATATGTGTGTAAGTGCGTATATTAGGGTATCAACGTTAAGAAGTTTGGAATCAAGAATAGAGACTATTTTTCAGATTTATTTCTATCCGTGGATTAGTGATTCCTTCATCTTACTAACCCTTAGGACAACAGCTCATGACCACATATTACTAGCTTCGTTCTAAAACATCTAATTTTCTTACATTTCTTAAGTCTCTTCTTATCTTTCATATGTATTTTTCACTTTCTAACTTTTATTTTCAAAATCTTCTATTTTTTTTTTATGCAATGTAAAATTTACATATGATGCGTGGATACATACAAACCATCCACACAAATCTTCCCCCCCAAATTTGTTTGCAGCAGTGTCCTCACTGATATTGTCCTGTAAGCTCAAAACCTAAAGATTAGGAGGAATAGTTCAAGAAGATGGTATAAAGAAGGGGTCAAGAGTGAATGACAGTAAAATCCTCCCCCAAACTTGTTCTTGGCTCACAATCGTGCAAAAATTTCCTTTCTTTCAAGAGCCAATTTAAAAATATTTTTCTTCTTTCCCCCAAACTTGAGTAAAACAGTGTTTTCATTACTAAACATTGAAATTCAACATAAGAGAGGGGTAAATATTATCAGTCTACACAAAACTTTACAAAGACCAAAATTTAAAACCAACCATTCAAATATTTTATCAAGGTAACGGATAGATGTGAAGAAGGCTCGAGACTGTATAAGAATGGAGGTCGTATCATATCTCGAGTAGAAGAAACAAAAATGAAAGTGACGATAAGAAAGGCTGTGGGGGAAGATAAGAGGTGTAATCGAAAGATTTTACATCTCGGTTGGTAGAAACGAAAACGTGAGTGTGAATGAAAACGAGAATGTGAAAGATAAGGAATGGGTGGAATAGTCGCATTCTCATATGTGATTAGAAGAAGGGGTGGCGGTTCAACTTCTTCGGTCTTAAACAGAGGCGCACGAATTTCCGGTGGAGGTTGATTCATCACAGCATCCAAGTCTTCAAGGAACGCGAGTTCTTCGGTGAAAATACTTTCGAAACTTTCATCGTGTTCCAATTGATGATCTCATCGGAAAGAAAGGAATCGATATCCATGTTAGTGGAATAGGCAGATTCACTACGAAGGTTGAAAGTTTCAAGGTCAATGTGTTGCGCACCAGGATTCAAAATACTCGATTTGTCAGAAATTATGGAGGTAGGAGACTTGAAAAGCTTGTCTACCTTAAAAGAATCTAAATCAAGTGGTCTTTCAAGAATCACAGAACTCGAAATATCGGAGTGTGATTCATCAAATCTCGGTGGAAGTGAAAGAAGATAAGAAGAACCAAAGAAAGTGAGTAATAAAATGGGTAAACGAACTTCGATATCGAGCATTGTTGAACCAGATGTAGGATATGAAGGCTAAATATCGTTTTACATATCGGATAGGTTGGTGGTAAGCATAGGATCGGTTAAAGGTACAGGAAGATGTTCACATTCAATGGAAGGGACATGATGGGTCACGGAATCCATCTCATCCAACATAGTGAGTTCATCTTCAAAAATATTCTCAACACTGATCTCACTAGCACTGTCAGTCAAACCAAATGAATAGTTCTTTAAAAATTCATCAATTATATTATCCTCAATCGATAGATCAATAGTTTCACTTGATGGAATTGGAAGGTTTGAAATGTCAAGTTTAGTCGGATAAGGATCGGTTTGATTTGGAATAGTGTAAGGCTATCTTTCACACTCATGATTGGGCAAGTCAAACATGTTATACTTGGGCACCACATCAATTAGATTATTAAGCAGTTTATCATCAAATACATTCGGTTGGAGTTCAAGATGGATGGTATTGAGATCAAAAGAATTGGTTCTGATTTGACTAGAAGGGATCCCTGGTTCTTTCTCACTACTCAATTCCAACTCTATTTTAAGACTAGACATGGTTTGTGAAGAAATTTCAATGAAAGATTCTCTTTAAACCGTGGAACTTTCTAATTGATGTTCAGAAGCACTGTTTAGATAAGGTGCAAAAGTTGAGTATGGTTGGAATGTGTTTAATTGTTGACTACAGGCGAGTTCAATATGTTCCGCAATAGAAATGAGTTTACGAATTGCCACATTAGCCTCAAAAGAAGTATCAACGTGAGAGTATGTGAAAGTTTGGTACTGTTGATAAGAGTTAGAAGGGTGGATCCAATTTTCATAAATAAGATTAGGATCAACATTTTCATATGAAGAAGATTGAGATTGGTTGAATTGTTGGCGACTAGCTTTTGCAATTTTCTTAGCAATGGTCATGGGTGTAAAAATTGCCATATTCGCCTCAAAAGGAGTATCAACAGGTTCATATGGAAATGATTGTAATTATTGTACTGAGCTTTTTGGAGCAATGTAAGGTTTTTGGAGCAGTGAAAGGTATGAAACTTTGGCTATGGGCCTTCGCAATATGCTCAGTAATGGACATGGATTTAAAAGTTTCCTCACTAGCTTTAAAAGGATTATCAACATAAGAAGGTGTTGAACACTGTTGATAGGAATTTGAGTGAGGTGTCCAACTGTTATTTCTAGAGCATTCTTGTTCTCCATCGAAAGACCGGACCGAGATGTTGGGACGTCTGGCCTGAATTTGAGGACATATACTATTTGGACTTATCTACCCACCTCTCCGAAGATACTAAGTTGATTTATGGCACCATATATCAGAGGTTTGGACAGATGCGACCGTTGTAACAGACTTTATCAGATTCCCCCTCATTTATGAGGGGTTTTTGATTGTGGGGGCGCTCTTTCCTGCAGGCGCAAGCCCCTGTAATTAATTACGTTATCGCATTGCGATAACCACTTTCTCCTGCTCCGGTAGTTCACTTCATGTCGTGTGTTTATTTTATTTATTTTGGTTGCCCGTGGATTGTATACGGAGACTAGTTTATGTCGTCGCCCGTAGGGTGCGGATTAGTCTAAATCCGTATATTTTAGATTTGGGTTTGTTTTATTTAAGGACCGTTAATCTAGTTTGAGATTAAGATCAACTTAAATATATGAGCATTTGAGCTCAATTTATTTTAGCTAAGGATACGTTAGTCTAATTTGAGACTAAGATCAACTTAGCAAAATTTTAAGATTCATTTTTATTTCAGATCCAACAACAGAGCATTTGGGCTCAGTTGTAAGAAAACCTTTTTAGAGAGACTAAATCAATTTGGGCTTAATCTGCTTAGTCCTTTTTTTGTTCAAAAGTGATAAGTACTTATTTGGGCTCTGTTTGTTTAACCCCCTTTTATGCAAAAGTGCTATGCACTTGTTTGAAGCTCTGGCACTCACATGGGTATCATATGAAGCCTTCAGTTATGGGCGCTACCCAATCAGTTGCTAAGCACATTTTATATGGCACCTACGTGAGGAGCACGTGAGGCGCTGGGCACTACCCAATCAGTGCTAAGCACTCAGCCGTTTTGGCTCTATATGAAGTGCTAAACACCTTTTATATGGCGCCCACGTGAGGAGCACGTGAGGTGTTGGGCGCTGCCCAATCAATGCTAAGCACTCAGCCATTTTGGCTCTATATGAAGTGCTAAACACCTTTTATATGGCGCCCACGTGAGGAGCACGTGAGGTGTTGGGCGCTGCCCAATCAGTGCTAAGCACTCAGCCGTTTTGGCTGTAGCGCCCACGTGTATTTCACGTGAAGCGCTGGCCCTCTACTTTGGGCGCCCGTGTGTTTTTCACGTGAGGTGCTGGGCGCTGCTGGGAGGGTGCCCACGTGGGGAACACGTGAGGTGCTAATCTCTTTTCTTTTTCAGAGATTGAATCTCTGTTAATGCCATTTTGGCCATTAATGATCATCAAGATCTCTATTTTTGAAGACCTTGAATCGTTTTTTTATTGGAGGACTAAGTTCTTCTTTTCTTTTTATAAGAACAAAGTTCTTTATGTAGGGTTAAACCCTAATTTCGGAGGAATTAAATTCCCAGGATACATGTTCTTTTCCTTTTTCTTTCTTTTTAACCTAGTTCTTTTCTGAATTTTTGATTCTCAAGAACAAGATCTTTCTGATGAGAATTAAATTCTCAACTTGTGGGAAACTTGTCTTGTGGATCTCTAATCCAGAGGAAGAACTAAGTTCTTTGAGAAGTGTTAAACCCTTAGATAGGTAAAAAGAGATATTTTGATCTCTGTGTTTTCTTTACCTAGGGTTTTGAGGAAGAAGGTCTTCTTCTTTTCTTGAGAATTTAATTCTTTGTTGTTTTGAGAGCTTTCTGTATTTTCATAAGCTTATAAGGGGTTCCATCTTATATGAGACTTGAAGTCTCGGGTCCTTTATATAGTAGAGGCAAATTGTTAATTAGTTTTGAAAAAATCTCTTATTGAGAGATTCCGATTGATTTAATTGGTCTCAAAATTGATTTGGGGAATTTTACCCACTGTTGGATCTTTGATCCAAATGTTTCTGTTTTACAGAATATGTTTTCTTGTTTTTAGAAAGATTGGGAAAATATTTTTCCACGTACAGAATTTATTCTATAGAACGGTGATTTTTAATCACCATTTGATTTTTAATCCAAGGGCTCTCTGTTTTACAGAGAGCAATCTTTCTTTTTGTTAAGATTGAGGAAAAATATTCCTCAGAATAGAATTTAATTCTATTATTTGATGATTTATCATCACCATTGGATTTTTGATCCAAAGGCTCTATTTAACAGAGAGTATCCTAATTTTTAGGGAAATATCTCCATGTAGAATTTAATTCTACTTTATTTTAATTTGGGCGCCAGCGCTCACGTGTCATGCACTTGGGCGCCATTTAATAATTTAATTCTAGGTGCTCCTGTTCTTTGCACATTGGCGTCCACATGAGCTTCACGTGCGGCGCCACCATAGGATTTAATCCTAAGACGATGGCGCCCTCGTAAGGGGCACGTGAGGCGTTGCCTCAACAAATTTTTAACAAAGCTTAGCTCTTTTATTATGTTTAAATTTTGGGGGAACAATTATATTCTATCACTTAAAGAAATGGTGGGGTCGGAAGTTCTACCAAAGCAATAATGATATAAAGAAATATCTAGTTGTGTGTAGCAACGCTCGCCAAAAGTTGGTCGGTCTGGGTTACCTATCATAAGAGAATGAAAAGAAAAGAGGGTGAAATGGTAATTTTTTTAAGCTTTTTTTTTGAAATTGTTTTGTTTGGAAAGAGGGACTTGACTCAACCAATTACAAACGTGCACAAACAATCTCTAGAGCTAGGGTCACCTAGATCAAATCACTAGACCGCTCTTAGATTTCCAAAGGACAAGACGTAGGATAAATCCTCTATCACCTCCTTATCAATCTTGCAGCCAGATGAGTGCCAGGTAAGTAGGAGGTATCCACTATACGAATCGCCGAAATAGCGGGCTTAATTAAGTAAACCAGTTTTCTTAGTCAAACTTTCCATAGACACCACAAGAAAAATACGGATAAGCAATAGATTACCCACGACCCTCCCTTGTCCTAATTGAGCGCGATTGTCCTCAGAGACTTGGTCTAGATACTTTTTATTATTGTAGGGTGATACGTATGATTGTTTATGATTTGTGGGGCCTAGGAAGGGTGATGAAATCCACACCTAATCTGAATTTGGGTTTCTTTCCCCTTAATGCCCATTATAAATATGCAAAACAATCCAAAATCTAAAACACTCAAAAAGATTTTTTAGCGGCGCTGTTTGCAAAGAATTCTGCAGGTAAAAACAGTTTATTGGAGCTTCAGAAAAGAGAGGAAGAAGATAAAATAAGACTAGGAAAATTTGGGCGCCTAACTCCACTAGTTGGTCGCGGTTTAGCCGCCAAATACACCAATTGGCCGCAGTTCCGCCGCCTTCTGGTGGAATCTCTTCTCCAAATTTTTGCACCACACTCCAATGCTTCTCTGCTCCTATTTGACAATCTCTGAATCTCTTTTGGTTCGCTCCAAGTGCTCCAGATTTCTCGCAAAACTCGCACAAGAATCGTTAAAAACACAAGATGCGGTTTTTATTTCTATTTCTATTTTTTATTTTTTCTGGTTTTTCTTAGAAATCAACCCAAATAACAAGAAAAATAATACTACCATTTTCCTGGCAACAACGCCATTTGATTGATGTGAAAAACTGTGTCTTTGTGTTTTCTGATTACCACAATCAATAACGATGTCACAATAGCTAGCCGATAGTAAGTACGGGCCGTCCATAGGGAAATGGTGAGCTATCTTTCTTATTTTAGATGAGTTAATAAAGAAATGTGTGATTTTTATCGTTTTATACTAAAGAGATTTGAAAATTTTATAAGAGAAGGGCTTGTAGGGTTTTTCAGATTAAGTAGTTAAAGGGTGGAGTTTTAAATATAATTATGTTTATCTTTTAATATTTTAATATTAGAGAAATAGTGATGAATGTGGATTAGGGTTCTTGGAGGGATTAGGGTTTTCCTCTACTGACCCTTATCCTTCCATTGATCCTTATTTATCTCAAGCCCTCAACAAAGTAAGTATTAACGAATCTTTAATCGTGGTCATAACTATCATGAAATTGATAGCACACCCGAATAAGAGGGTTAAGACTCCCTTTGCTAAAGTTTATAAAAATTAAAACTTAAAAAGTTGTTAAGAGATTTTTTTCATCCATTATACCATCCTATCCTACAAATCCTAATAAGCGAGAATTTACTCGCTCATTGGGAAAAACGAAATAAACAAGGAAAAATAGAAGATTAATGAACCCATAAGAAATAACAAAAAATAAAAGTGTGGAAAGTAAATACAAAAAATAAATGCGGAAAGTAACGAGACAAGATTAAAAAAAATACCTTTTATTGAAACTTTTGTATTACAGAATTTGATTGCTGAAAAACTAAAAAACATTAAAAAAAACCTTAAATTGCTCGATTGATCTAGATTTCTCGATCGGTAGATCGGTGAATAGATGATGACCCTAATTGCTCTCGGTCGTTTATATAGGTTCTGGAACTTGAAATCCTAGACGTCATCTTAAAGTATGTAAAAAGACGATCAAGCCCCTGAAAATTCACATCCAACGGCCCTTACTTGACCGTGGAACCGCCGCCATATACCCTATTCCACCGCGGATCCGCCGCTTTTTGGTGTGATCTCGCCCCCAGATTTCTTGTGTTGTCTTCTCATGATATTAGGAGATTTTTTTGATAAAAATATTTTGAAAATATCTCTCTCTCTGCAGTTAAGAGATTCTTCAATTTGCTCCTAACATTCGGCAGATTTGGTTTGCTAATTCGATTTGATTTGATCTCATCAATCCTCTTTGCAGTCTTGAACTGATTTGTTATTTTAAACCTGCACAATATCTCAAATCAAATTATTAGTAGCATTTGTCTTATTTGAGATAATATTTCAACCAATTAAATTATGGATATGATATGATATGCACATCTTAATAATAGTGGTTAAAAAGCATATGGATATTTTATTTAAATATGATATGCAAATATTACCCCAATTGTATTAATTATACGTTAAGAAACATATGACAAAATCTTTTTACACATAAACCCACATATGTTCTTAAATTATAAATAACACCATTTAGTACTTAATAATAATAGGGAAAATGACCGTACAAATGTGCAATAAATATGACTGATCAGTAGGGGTTCGGATGAGCTTGCTCGTCGGCCTTCCTTTTCGATAGATACCTGGGTAGCCGTTAAGTACAGCTAGTGTCACTGACGTACTTGTGGTTAAACCTACTGTCAGCGTACTGTCGAGTCTTTAGAGTCACACACAGAGAGTTTCTCTGGTTCAGGAAAAATGATATAGTGCCCGTATTCTGATGCGTACAGGGTTCCGATCGAATGATAATACTAGCCGGCTTAGGATTAAGTCGGATTATTAAATCGGGTATTGATTTAATAATTTACATATACATATTTCGATATGTATATTCTAATGTTATCCAGGCTTTCGATCGGACGGTTGATAAGACTAGCCGACTTAGGGTTAAGCCGGATTATTAAATCAGGTATTGATTTAATAATTTACCTATGCATATTTCAATATGTATATTCTAGTATTATGTTCTTTGTATTATTCTACTTCTTTGTGTATTCGTATTTTGATACGATACGAGTATGTATATACGGTAGAGTGTATTCCGTATTTATACGGAAAATATTCTAGAAGGAGGACACCTTATTTCCATGGTTTTTCTTTTATTGAAAATTGAAATGAGGTGGAGTGGTGAGGTGGAAAGGAGAATGGTGTGAAGCATGGTTGAATAGGGTAGATTCATTTGTCTACACTATTCAAGTATGGTTGGATTTTATATTTGCAAAATCCATTTTTGACAAAACTATGCTTGCATTATTATTTTGTAATGAGATTTTCATTTCACCATTCTCTTTCTCTCTCCATTTCTTGAGCTCCTTCATCCTCTTCACCCTACACTCACATTAGTTGAGAATCAAGGGTGAAGAGAGGTAGAAAAAATACTAGAGCCACACACTACATCACTAGACACTCTAGATTAGCAATATATAGCATTTAGTTGCACCACTAGGTTTTTTGAGTGGAGCTAGAGCTATGAACCACATCCCTCGAGTGGATCATCTTCGACGGAGGAAGACCGGAGATCAAGCTCGATCACGAAAACCCCATGGAGCTAAGGAAGAGGGTAGAAGACCGAAGAACACGTATATTTTGGTATAACTCTTTTTCAAAGTAGCTAGAACTCCTCTTTAGTTTACTAGTTTCATATTTGGTTAGATTCTAGTGTGTGGTTTCTAGCGCCAAGTTTTTTAAAAGTCAAATTTTTTCGTTCCACAACGGCCGCGATTGGCGACCAGGGCGCTAGGAAACCCAACACTAGCAAAAGGAGGAAATGATTTGTAGATGCTGGATAAGTGAAAGTCATATATTTAAAACTTAAACAGGGGCACTTGTGACTGTAGGATGTATGATATGGCCGGAATACCATGCCACCATTTCATTGCAGCTTGTATTAAAACAAGAAAGAACCCTAAAGATTTTTTCCATTCTTACTACTCCAAAGAAAAGTATTTGAAGGGATTTGAGTGCAGCATAAATCCCATCCCCCATTGCAGTGAGTGAGAAAGAACTGGAATGCATACCCCTACAGCTCCATGCCACAAGACTAAGGTTGGAAGGCCAAAGAAGAAGAGAAAGAGAGGAATAGATGAGCCAATACAACCTAAATCAGTTAGGGCAGCTACTGGTTCACTAATGTGCTCTAAGTGCAAGAATTGGGGTCATATTAAAAGAAGCTGCACCAATCAAGAAGCTTCAGTACCTACGACAGTACCCAAGAAGCCAGGGAGACCAAAGAAGATAGGGAGGAATTTCAGTGAATTTGGAGAGTCAAGCTCTTAGACATCAAATCAGGCAACTGTATCTTCAGTGGGACAGTCTACTCCTAATGTCGAAGAAATTGGCAGCCAAAGAAGCAGCAGAATGATGGGAAGCTTGAATGTCGGTTGAAGTGGAGTGACATCACCAACAAGACCACCAAAGGTCTGTATCCTTACATTTGTATTGTATTATTTCATTTTCAGTTGATATATTTAGCTAACTACATTATCACATTTCACCGATTTGAGTGCTATACTACATTCATTACATCAAGTTTGATTCAATATGCATCTATATGTTCTGTTTTGTAGATCACAACTAGAAAGAAAATAGTGAAGAATGCAAAAGATGATTTGAAGGGATAGGAATAGCAGTGTTCGGTTAATTGGAAGAATGGAAGATGGTGATTGGAATATGGAAAAAAGCTGGTGATTGGAAGATGGTGTATGCATCAGGGGTTCCCTAGTGCCCGCGGCGCAGCGGAAGAGCAGATGGCGAACACAAATTTCAAGCAAACACGAAGAAACCCTGAACCTAGAATCGATCCAAACTTCTAAACTAGCAAACCAAATATGTAAAGATACAAAATACTACCTTTGACACGTGTCCACCCAATCATGGAAGACCCCTCTATGCTCCGTGTACGCTGTCCAGATCAAGCTTGAGTGACGACCGCCCTTTCCGAAGAAGATCCACCTGAGGGAAACCGATCTAAGCTCCGGCTTCACCTAGTGAAGCGACCGACGCTCCAAGTTCTCTACGAATGGAGAGTGGAGATGTAGGTATATTTTCACTATCTTTTTCTCTTTTTTCTAAGCTCAAGAGAGCTACCTAAAAGAAGGAGGAGGGGGTGAAGAAGAAGAAGAAGCCATGAAAAAATGGCTAAGTCTTTTGTGTAGGAATGAAAAAGATCAAGTGTAGAAAAACAATATGGCTTGGTTATTTTCAACCATCCAAAACAATGAGTCACTAATATATGAGTCACTAAAGAATGAGTCACTAAAGATAATACATTATAATAACTAAGCCATACCTCTCTACAAATATCTTCACACCTCATCCTCCATCTCATTCAAGATTTCCTTATAAAATATAATCAATAAATGAAGTGTCCATCTTCTAGAACAAATTCTGGATAAATACGGAATACAACCCGGTATACGTACTGAAATACATATACGCGTATTCGTTCAAAAAATACGAATAACCAAAAGAGAGAAAATGAATAGTGAACAATAATACTAGAATATACATATTAAATATATGTATATATATTATTAAATCAAAACCTGATTTAATAATCCGGCTTAATCCTAAGCCGCTAGTATTATCAACCATCCGATTAAAGTCCGTGTATCCTGTACACATATTTAATCGGACACCCTGTATGCATCAACATATGTCATCTACATCATATCGTCTGAACCGGGAAAACCATCTGTGTGGGACTCTAAAGACTCGACAATACGCCGACAGTAATTTACTGGATATATCAAAAAACCACAAGCACGTCAGTGGCACTAGCTGTACGTAACGGCTACCCAGGTATCTGTCGAAACGGAGGTCGACAATCAAGTCCGTCCGTACCCTACTGAGCCTGAATATGACAATATCCGTACAGTCCGGTCTCTTCGTCTAAGAGTATCGCATACTGGGTCTAGAGGGTGGAAACGTCAGACCCCTAATAACCCGATAAGTCGTGTCGGAGTAAAGCTCATCACCAACCGAGAAACTACTGAACTCATATCAGTAAATCTCATCTACCGTGGCTACAGATTTAGGGTGATAGCTAACTGAACACAGCACAATATCGACTCCTAATACCAGAAGAGACGAATCCCCGACAATCGCTTACTGCGTCCATATGGCTCGGGACTATACCCAACTAAACCTTATTTGCATGACTCCTTTGAGCCGTGGTAGGGTAGTAATCAAAGTACAGTGGGAAATCACCCGAGACAAATGATGATCTCAGGTCAAAAGACCAACATGTACTAATGCAACTCAAAAGAACTTCCATCTGACGATAGATATAAACCATCTAGAAATTCTCGGCGAGTCCGTCTATTGTAATCACTTTCAGTGAGCACCTGTATACTATATTAGGTGACATAACACCAATGGCTTGTGAGACCGCCCACCGCCCCTTGTTGGGGTCTCAAAACGTATACACTAGTCTACTCCGGAATATCGATGCCAAGTCTTGATACTCCTACGACTAGGGATATTTAAGGATGTGCTTATGGATTACCCAGCTCTCACTTATATGATCTCCATCATAATGCTGGTGGTCAATCAAGAATCCTATGGGCTTCATAATTATGTATTAGCGACATGTAATAACAAGTAAAACGTGTACACATCAATGATAAAGACAAACTAGAAAGCATACTATCATCTCGAGTAAGATTGTTCTACCTGTATTGGTTCTCCCTCAATTATCATAATCGCGTGCCTGCAATTACAATAATTGCCTTGAGGGCACTATATCCAACAATCTCCCACTTGCACTTAAGGCTAATTATTGCGGTACCGCATACCCACATCCCGTGTGCTATCAAATACCCAATTTCTCTAATATTTAGTTTCTCAAATCTCGTTTGAGAAACATCCATGTTCGAGAAATAGCCTCAGTGAGTGGATCCGCTATAATGTTTCAACTTTCTCTTTCTATATCTCAACTTCGCGGATATGAACAATCTCCCGAACTGAGCGATACCCCGCCTCAAGAATTTTGTCTGGATACAAGTTGGAACCAAGTTCATAAATGAACAATCTTATCCTACAAATTTCTTGGGATGTATCCTCTGTTGAGTCATAACCAGTATCCTGAACCATACCTACCTCAGTATCTCTATTGGAACAATATCCAATATACTAATCCTCAGAAGAGGCAAAACTCAAAACTCTACAGCATCTCTGTCATCCAGGTCACCTTGTACGCCTAAACCGAAAACCGCCTCCCGGAGGAGGCTGTCGTTATCATATACCAAGAACATCCTCTAATGTTCATAACTGCTTCCCTTTGTTTCTCCAGGATTGGATTAATATCTATTTACTATATCAAGTGTATAAGCAATATCTGGTTTTGTATAAGACTTTACATGATTGACTCAATTGCCTAAGTAAATGATATGGCATTCATGCCAGTCCCTCTCTTCATCAGTCTGGAAGACATCTCTTTAAAGAGGGTGAATCCATCACCTGTGGGCACACCACTATGTCAGGAGTCATCCATTCTAAAATACTTTTAGAATGCTGTCTAGTCACCAGAATCCTTGATATTTTATCCATATCCAACGTGGAGAAAACACTATATGACAACCAAACTTTGACCAATTGTAGTATAGGAATATCACTTCGTATCTGGAGTATGTCATTCAAAACCGTGGACAGTACTCCCTACACCCTTCTTACTAGGTTCATCTGTTGTTTTGATGAAGTTAATCATCTTGACTGTCATATCAAAACAGATGATCCGTCTCCGCTATCCACGCTTTAGTCTATAAATAGACATATGCAATTTGCACACCTTTTGCTGCTCTCACTGACTATGATAACCCTCTGGTAGAGTCATATACACGTGCACTTCCAAATTCCCATTTAGAAAGACGTTATAGTCATCATCTTGCCAGATATCATAATCTAGAACAGCAGCAGTACTAAGTCATATTCGTATGGACTTTAGCGTTGACACCGAAGTAAAAGTCTCATCACAATTCACAACGGGTATTTGATGAGAGTAATTACAACAAGTCTAGCCTTATTAGGTTAATACCTTTCCACTTGCATAGATCTGGAAAGATCTACTTGCTTCTAATGGGTTTTACCCCTTCAGGAGCACCGAGCAAAATCCAAAATCCATAATTTGCTGAAGTGCGTGGAGTCCAACTTGGATATAAAGTATCTGGTCACCTGGAAGTTCCACTTCTTATGACCTACAGATAACTCGTAGGGCCATCATAACCATGATGCCGATCTCCCTGTCACCGTCACCAAGAAAACCGAAGTATCTCTCAGGTGGCTGATGTCACCTACTAAAATCTGCGGAGTGGCTAATGGATTGTCAAGTCCAATTGAATCCTTAGGTTCTATTAAATTTTCGATAACCGTTTGTGGTTCTGGAATCACTTCTAGTTCTACCATACTCCCAATAGTTGTTTTTTGGCAAAAAGATTCCTTTTATAAAAAAAGTGGCGAGTCAAGAACAATATAACTATTGATCTTGAAAATGATAGATACAAAACCCTAGCAAATGTTTGGGATAATCCACAAACAGCCATTACCGAAGCATGCCTTGAGTTTGTACGGATTCTGCTTTTAAACAAGAACCAGATAGCTCCATATCTTAATAACCTCAAAATATGCAACCAATCTATATCCATATAGAATCAAAAGCACTAATTTAGATAGAACCGGATTCAAATATCATGCAGTTGTTTCCGGTGCATATCAACTAAATGGAAAATTTTCGATATAACATTACTCATCAAGGAGCAAACCTGCAGATGAGTAACCTGAGAGAGAATCAAGTTCTCAATATTACTATGATAGAATACCTAGCATAAGAATTTATAACTTCGATCACTTCAAAGAATCTTGATACTTCCAACGTATGATTCTCTACTTTATTTTTATACCTATAAACTTCTCAAAATCTTTGGACCTTGCATTACAACGAAAGCGTGCCTAAAACCAGAGAACACATAGGTAAACCTGAATGAAGTAAGTGTAAGTCAACGTCGCACACCCCGGGGAGGCGGAATTTTAAAAAACGATTAATACAAAACTCGCAACATCGACTAAACTCCAGGATCTATTCGAAAACCTTAATTAACAATTAACTATGGAGGTTTAACTACTCGGTAGAAAGTTATGCCTCCAAGAACCAGTCCTTCGGGTCGTCTTTGCATCCTCTCCTTGAGCTCCTCGGAGAGCGGATGGAGGTTGCAACGTCGGCCTCCTCGCGTCAAAGATGACCACCTGGAGTATGTGCTTCAAGCTTCAACTTCAAAACTGAAGTAATTAGGGTACTTAGATCGCTAATCCAAGTAGCCTAGATAATGTAGGGAGTCTAATAGATTGTTTTATCTCACTTAATCCTTTGTTTCACAACATATGTGAGGGTAAGGATCACTTGAGGAAGAAGGAGAGAAAATCAAGAGAGAGAATGGAAACTTTCAAATGAGCTAGGGTTGTATGAGTGAAGAATGGCTCAAGACTTTTACTCATTGAAGCATGGAAAATAAATCACAATATTAAATCCCCACCATGCTTCAATAGTAATGCCAAACCAATAAACAAATACCTAAGCCATTCCTCACACTATACCACAAAAGTCTCCTCCAATTTCCACCTCATTAATCCATTTAAGAAAATAGATAAATCAATAATGAGGTGTCCCCTTCTAGAAGCATGTCTTGCCAAATTACAAGAATTCCCTCACTGTATATACATACCCGTATTCGTATTCCGAAAAAGATGAATACAATGAGATGATAACAATCCAATAATACAATACCAGGATCCGGCTTAAACCAAAGCCTACTAGTATTATCCGCCCAAACAGCATCCGTGTAGCCAGTATACGTATATGAACGAAACCCTGCCGTAAAACCATATAGCCTCTACATGTTTTGCCCGAGGCAGGGAAACCCTCTGTATGGGACTCTAAAGAATCGACAGTACGCTGGCAATGGGTTTAACCACAAGCACGTCAGCGGTACTAGCTACACGTAACGGATACCCAGGTATCTATCGATAAGAAGGCCGATGAGCAAACTCATCCAAACTCCTACTGAGCCTATCTGTGACAATCTCCGTACAGTCCGGTTTGTTCGTCTGAGATACTCGCATATTGTGCCTAGGGGGATGGTAAACGTCAGACCTCTAATAGCGCAATAAGTCGTGCCGGAGCATAGCCCAATATATACCCTGAGAAACTACTGGAGTACCTACCAGTATATCTCGACTGCCCTGGCCAGGAACTTTGTGTAATGGCTTTCGGAACACGGTGCGATATCAACCCCCAATACCGGGAGAGACAAATCCTATCTGACCGCTACTGCCTCCAAGTGCTTCGGGACTACACCCAACTACTACATGTTTGCACGACTCCTTTGAGCCATGCTCGGGTAGTAATCAAAGTGCAGTGGGAACACACTCGAGATGAAGTAGTGATGGCAAGTCAACGGACTAACCTGTACTCATGTCACCTGGGAACTGCTTCCTGACGATAGGTATAATACCAATCAGCAGTTCCCTGCGAGTCCTGTCCAGTGTAACTCATAACCTAATGAGCACCTGCATACTATCTCCAGTACGACGTACTAATGGCTGTGGGACAGACCATCTCCCCTGCTGGGATGAGAAACGTATGTAAGTCTACGGTAGCGCTCCGGCCGTCATTCTGACGCCAAACGCGGAACAAAAACTTTTATGACCGGCGCTATCGCATACTATAACCCGGATCTTGCCATTAACGCTAAACTAACAAACTGTAAAGAGGTATAAAAGCTATACCGATCGATCCGAGTCCTTCGGTCTTTAGCTATCATCCCACGCTCCTTGCGGCAACTCCGATCTCCTGTCTCCTCATCGAGGTGGCACCACGTCAATGGATCTTTAAACGGGCTCCCGCCTCTATACCGAGGCAACTCGGTCATCAAGTCTGCTAAAAGAGATGATCAAGATGAAGTAGAGAATGAGTAGAATACTTTGTCTCAAACACCCTAGGGTTCTCATCGCATGAGAGGGTTAGGGTGGAGGTTAAAGAAGATGCAAAGAGTTGGAAATGGTGAACTCAAGAAATGAATCAAGTGAGCAAAAAACCCAAGCATGAAACTTGCCCATGGCTGTCCAAATAATGAGTGGTGATATATATGAGGTTTTGTGATGAAATATCAAGGAAAAAAATCTTCTCAAAATATCCCCACAAACCCTTCATAATATCTTACCGAAAACCAACATCATTAATTCTCTAATGACTCACTAGATGACTCATTACATGAGTCATTAGTGATCATTCTAGAATCAATGAGTCACAAAGAATGAGTCACCCTTTCCAAAACTAAATAATCATTTAAACCAAAATGATTAATCCAAAAAGAAATGCATCTTCTAAAATATTCTCGTAACGGATTACGAAAATACCCCTCACATGTATATACATACCTGTATCCGTATTCCGACCGAATACGAATACGAGAGACTAAAATATTCCGACTCAATATAATACATGGATCTGGCTTAAACCAAAGCCCACCAGTATTATCTGTCCGAAATATGACACGTGCGCAAACGCACGTGCATTTTCGAACCCTGCCATAAAACCATACGGCCTTTACAATGTTTCGCCCGAACTTGGGAAAATATCTGTGGGGGACACTAAAGACTCGTCAGTACCCTGGCAGTGGGTCTAACCATAAGCACGTCAGCGGCACTAGCTGTGCGTAACGGTTGCCCATGTACTGACCTCAAGGGAAGCCGATGAGCGAACTCATCCTGGAACCCTACTGAGCCTATCGGTGACAATATACATACAATCCGGTCCGTTCGTCTATGAGTATCGCATATCAGGCCTAGGGGGCTGGTAACGTCAGACCCTCAAAAGCAGTATAAGTCATGTCAGAGTGTAGCCCAGAACACCTTAAGATACTACTGGAGTACCTACCAGTAAATCTCCTGCCTCGGCCGAGGGCTTTGTGTAATGGCTCTCCTAGACACAGCGCGATCTCACCCCCAATACCGGGAGAGACGAATCCCCTGCCGATCCGCTCACTTGCCTCCATGTGGCTCGGGACTGTACCCAACTAAAACCTATTTGCACGACTCCTTTGAGCCGTGGTAGGGTAGTAACCAAAGCACAGTGGGAACTCACACGAGACAAATGACGACCTCAGGTCGATGAACTAAGCTGTACACATGTCACCAGGGAACTGCTATCCGACGCTAGGTATAAATACCAACTAGCAGGTTCCCGGCGAGTCCTGTCCGGTGTACTCATAAGCCAATGAGCACCTGTATACATCTTAGGTGATCCAACTGACATCAGTGGCTTGTGAGACCGGCCACCTCCCCTCGTTGGGGTCTCGACTGTATACACTAATCTACTCCGGAGTATCGATGCCCTGTCTCGAAACTCCCACGACTAGGGACCACTTTTAAGGATGTGCTTATTGTAATTCCACGTTACCTCTCCCGGTTCTTTCGGGCTTGCGGAAACGGTAAAAAACGATTTTTTGGGTCATGGTAACATAGACTATAAAACACGGATCTTTGCTAAACTACACACTAACAACTAACAAGAGCTTTACCTACTCGGTTAGGGGGTTATACCTTAACTTGAACTCCTTCTCTTGGACTCCTTGTGGTGGTCGGATGGTTCTCTCCTCGTCGCCTTCTCTTGCCGAAGATGGATCCACCTGAGGGTCTCTACCTTGAGCTCCTTCCTCGAACTTGAGGAAACTAAAGTGTTCGGCTTGCTAGACCTTCAACCTTAGGATGAGTAGAAAGTGGCTTTGGTGTTTTATCTCAAAGGAAATGGTTTTCAACTCATGAGAAATATTTTCATTGAGCTAGAGGAAGAGGAAGAAGAAAAGAGGAGAGAGAATGAATATGAGAGAATGATATGAGTTTTTACAACCATAACAAATATATGTGAATTAATCAATTAACAAAATTAATCAAAAAGGAAAAAGTTGATGGTATGTTGAAATGACCATTATCATTTCACATTAAATGAGTTTTGCAAAGATCAATGAGCATCTTTGCTTGAAATGATGATGGTCAACTTTTCAACCTTAGTCAACAAGTCAACCTTGGTCAACAAGTCAACAACCCTAACCATAACTCAATTTCCTTTAATTAATATTATTAATTGATATTTCACATATTCATTAGGGTTTGGAAAAAGACAACCGTCAACTGTGCATACACACCCGTTCCAAAACCCTAATGAAAATCATCTTCCTCTGCCTCAGTCAACTGTGTATACACACCCGCATTCGTGTTCCGAGAAACACGAATACAATGAGATAAAACTAACCCCAAAACATATACTAAGATCTGGCTCAAACCAGAGCCCGCAAGTAATGACTGTCCGGACACCAAACGTGCACAAGTGCGCGGATGTGAACGAACCCCGTCGCAAAACCATGCGACCTCTATTCTGTTTTGCCCAAAGGCGAATAACCCTCTGTGTGGGACTCTAAAGACTCTACACTACGCTGGCAGTGGGTTTAACCACAGACTGCAAGCGCCACTAGCTGTACGTAACGGCCCCCAGGTAGATGCCGATAAGAAGACTGATGAGGCGAACCCATCCGAACTCCTACTGAGCCTGTCTGTAACAATCTGCGTACAGTCCGGTCTGTTCGTCTGAGAATATCGCATGGCAGGCCTAGGGTGGTGGTAAACGTCAGTCCCCTAATAGCGGTACAAGTCGTGTCAGAGTGTAGGCCAGAACACCCTGAGATAACACTGGAAACCTACCAGTGTATCTCGCTTGCCCTGGCCAGGGACGACTATGTGTAATGGCTCTTCTAGACACAGCGCGATATCAACTTCCAATACCGGGAGAGACGAATCCTATCTAACCGTCACTGCCTCCAAGTGCTTCGGGACTGCACCCAACTACTACCTGTTTGCACGACTCCTTTGAGCCGTGGTAGGGTAGTAATCAAAGTACAGTGGGAACACACTCGAGGCGAAGTGACAGTGTCAAGTCAGCGGACTAAGCTGTACTCATGTCACCTGGGAACTGATAACTGATGATAGGTATAGTACCAACCAACAGTTCCCGACGAGTCCTGTCCAGTGTACTCGTAACCTAACGAGCACCCGCATACTATCTCAAGTACGACGTACTGACGGCTGTGGGACAGACCGTCTCCCGTGCTGGGATGAGAAGCGCATACGCTAGTCTACTCCAGAGTATCGATGCCCTGTCTCGATAGTCCTACGACTAGGGACCTGCATAAGGATGTGCTTTTAGATTACCCAGCCCCCACGAGTGTGACTGCCATCACAACGCTGGTAATCAAGCAAAGATCCTAAGGGCTCCACTAATGTGTATAGGCGATATGTTAAAAGAAACACATGTACACACATTGAAGTAGAGACAAACCAAGTAGCATACTACCATTTTGAGCAAGATTGTCTATACAAAGGTGAATATCCCAAGCTTCCATTAAGTAATATACAAACTAGTATGATACAGTAATGACCTCTAGGGCATATACACTAACAATCTCCCTCTTGTACTAAGGCCATGTACTGGCGTATCGAAGACCTATCATCTCGATCAGCCGCTCGAACTGAGTCTGGGGTAAGGCCTTGGTGAGTGGATCTGCAGTGTTATCTTCTGAAGCAACCCTCCGAACCTTGATCTCCTGGCGATCCACGATCTCCCTGATCAGGTGACACCGCCTCAAGATGTGTTTGGATTTCTGATGGGACCTGGGTTCCTTCGCTAAAGCTATAGCCCCGTTGTTGTCGCAATACAGAGGTATTGGATCAACAATGGACGGAACCACCTGAAGTTCTTTCAAGAACTTCCTCATCCAGATGGCTTCTTTTGCGGCATCAGATGCAGCGATATATTCCGCTTCCATCATCGAGTCAGCAACGGTTTCCTATTTGGAACTCTTCCAACACACCGCCCCTCCATTGAGGGTAAAGACAAAACCCGACAAGGACTTGGAATCATCCTTGTCACTCTAGAAGCTGGAGTCAGCAAAGGCCTCAATCTGGAGGTCTTTTCCGCCATACACCAAGAACATCTCCTTAGTCCTTCTTAGGTACTTGAGAATGTTCACCGCTATCCAGTGTTTCTCCCCAGGGTTTGACTGATACCGGCTTACCACACTCAGTGCATAAGCTACATCTGGTCTGGTACACAACATCGCATACATTATAGAGCCTACCGCAGAAGCGTAGGGTATAATAGACATGCGATCCCTTTCCAAATCAGTCTTGGGAGACATCTCTTTGGAGAGGGTGATCCCGTGACAAGCCGGTAGATTACCGCGCTTGGAATCTTCCATACTGAATCTTTTCAGTATGGTGTCGATGTACCTGGACTGTGAAAGTCCTAATATCCTCTTGGATCTATCACGATGGATCTGGATCCCCAGAATGTAAGAGGCATCACCCAGGTCTTTCATGGAGAACCTGTGTGACAAGAATCCTTTAACAGATTGTAGCATAGGAATGTCATTTCCTATCAAGAGAATGTCATCCACGTATAAAACGAGGAATACGACAGTTCGTGCTACAAATATACTATAGATGCATGGTTCATCTGGATTTTTGATAAAGCCAAATTCTTTGACCGTCTCATCAAAACAGATGTTCCAACTCCGCGATGCCTGGTTTAGTCCATAAATAGACTTAAGCAACTTGCACACCTTTCCGCTGCTCCCACTCTGAATGAAACCCTCTGGCTGGTCCATATAGATACACTCCTCTAAATTTCCATTTAGAAAAGCGGTCTTTACGTCCATCTGCCAGATTTCATAATCGTGGAAGGCAGCAATGGCAAGAAGGATCCGAATGGATTTCAGCATAGCCACTGGAGAAAAGGTTTCATCATAGTCCAAACCAGGTCTTTGACGAAAACCCTTTACAACAAGTCTAGCTTTATAGGTCTCAACCTTTCCATCTACACCAATCTTCCTCTTGAAGATCCACTTGCATCCTACGGGTTTTACCCCATCTGGAGCAACGTCCAAAGTCAATATTTTGTTGGTGTACATGGACTCCATTTCGGTCCGCATTGCATCCAGCCAGTTTACCGAGTCAACGCTCTGAATGGCCTGCTGGAAGCTAGTCGGCTCATCATCATTACCAATGATGCAATCTTCTCTATCCCCGTCTATGAGAAAACCGTAGTATCTCTCGGGCGGATGAGATTGCCTACTACTCCTGCAGAGCGGCGTAGGAATGTCCTGTTCTTTCGAACCCTCTGGTTCTACTAAGCTTTCAGTAATAGTCTGTGGTTCTGGAATTTCTTCCAGTTCTATTGCGCTCCCACTAATTTCCTTTTCTAAGAACTGGTGTTCTAGAAAGTGGGCATTACGAGAAACAAAGACCTTTTGTTCTTCTGCGTAATAGAAAAGATACCCCCTGGAGTTCTTTGGGTATCCCACAAACTTGCACAGTACTGAGCGTGCCTCGAGTTTGCCCGCATGCTGGTTTTTGTTAGTTATATGTATGCCCTAGAGACCATTACTATACATAGGATGTATATTGTAGTGGATTCTGGGACATATATAGGGAGGACTTTCTTGCTCGACATGATAGTATGCTATCTGGTTGCTCTTTACCTTAACGTGTATACTGATTGTCTCTCTGTTACATGTTGGTAAAGCCCTTAGGATGAGTACTTAACTACCTGGACTATGATGCGGATCATACTAGTGGGGACATGGTAGTCCATAAGTACATCCTTAAAGGTCCCTAGTCGTGGGTGTATCGAGACGGGGCATCGATATACCAGAGTAGACTAGCGTATACCTTCTCGACCCATACAGATGGGCGATGGATGATCCCATATCCATTGGTGTTTGACATCAGAGATGATATACGGGTGCTCAGTGGAGACTGGGTACACTGGACGGACTCGCCGAGAACACCCAGATGGTATTATACCTTATGTCAGATGGCAGTTCTCTGGTGACACTGGTACAGAGTAGTCTGTTAACCCAAGATCGTCATAGAGTCTTGTGTGATTCCCACTGTGCCTTGATTTCCACCTTACCATGTCCAAGAGAACGTGCAAAACGGTGGTTTTTGGGTACAGTCCCGAATCACATGGAGGCAATGAGCGATAGGAGGGGATTCGTCTCTCCCGGTATAGGGAGTTGATGTTGCGCAGTGTTCGATTGGCTATAACCGGAAATCCCTGGCCAGGGTTGCTGAGATTTACTGGTAAGTGTTACCAGTAGTTCCTCGAACTGTTATAGAACTCATATCGACATGACTTATCGAGCTATTGGGGTCTGACGTTTACCACCCCTAGGCGACATATGCGACATATCAGACGATCAGACCGGACTGTACGGTAAGTGTTACTGGTTGGATTCAAAGGAGTATGAGCAGGCTTGCTCGTTGATCTTCTGATCGCTCAATACCCGGGTGGCCGTTACGTTTAGTAGACCGCTTGCGGCTTATGGGTGTTTGATATGATCATCACCTGCTGCCGGCGTATTGACGAGTCTTTAGAGTCCTACACAGAGGTTTCCTGGCTCAAGCGAAACGAAATAGGAGCGCATATGAGATATGTGCGGGACCGAGAATAATGCGTGTATGTGATACCGTATTCTATTCTCGCGATGAATGTATCGATTGGTTGTATGCGATATAACCTAGTTATCGAATCGAGGATTGATTCGATAAGTCGATACATTGGATATTAGTCGGTCATATGCGATATGACCGGATCGTTAAATCAAGTGTTGATTTAATGATTTAATGTATAATTATATATTTGATATATTACTTTTCATTAACTAATATTGGTTCACTTTAAATGGATTTTCTCACTTGATGTGCACAAGTGGTATATGTGATATATTTTTGTGCACTTGCTTGTATCATGTTTGATGATACATGCAAACTTGGGTATGTGTTTGCTTTAAACTATGATTAAGTTAAAGGTTAGGGTTTGGTTTATTTGTTTTATTTATTTATTTATTCCTTTTGGCAAAAACAAAATGGGAGGCTTTCTTTGTTTTACACTAGAAGCTTCATGATAGTTTTGACAAAGTCTTAGCCATTTTGTTTTTATCCTTAACCTCACCATTTAACTAAACCCTAGTTTATTCTCTACACTTAACCATGGTTGCTAATATGATAAGAATGATTTTATTTCCATTTTATGAATTATTCTTATCATATTCTTTTTCTTCTTCCTCTTCTTCTTCAAGAAGAAAAAGCTTGCTAGCTTCAATGGTGACTTGAGAAAAAGAGTGAGAAATCCAATTCTAAAGTGAACCCACTTCCTATTTCTTCATCCTCTACCACTTGCCAAGTAGTATAGGGTGTTTTCTTCACAAGTTTCATGGCTTGGTGAAGTTGGAGCTTGATCTTGTGTTGCCTCGACGTAGATCATCTTCGGCATCAAAGTCGATGACCTAGCCCGATCATTTCTTCGACGAAACCATTACTAGAGTCCGGGATCCGATGATCGCAGCGGAGGGACGTCAACACGGAGCTATGGAGGTGGAGGACCGGATCTACAAAGGTTGTATTTCCGTTCACTTTAGAGTAAAGTTGTTTATTCCCATTTGTTTCGCCTATCCTCTAGTTAACGATCCGTATTAGGGTTTCTCGGCACCGGAAAAATTTGAATTTGGCATGGTTGATGCCTTGTGAGACCTCATTAGCGTGCCTAGGAACCCTACAGTGGTATCAGAGCCAGGCTAGAGCCTTAGGCGATGTGTAGACGATGTTAGAAACCCGATCGAACCCGATACGTCCAAGTTTACCCCCTCTCTGTACAATTTTCAAAACTATGGATTTTTCCCAATTAAAAATGCTCAGAAAATAGTGCAGGGAAATATAAGACTAACTGTAAAAAACGAGACTGTAACTCACTTAAATGGCCGCGGAACCGCGGCAATGACATGACATTAGCGGCGGTTCCGCGGCGAAATTGATGAGTTAGGGTTTCAATTTTATACAGTTTCCCCCGTATGTGATTCCTGAAGTTTCTAGGCACTTTTAATTATACTCAACAGTTGAGTTTTCTGGGGTGAATTGGGGACTCATTGATTCGATCGGATATTTTTAACCTCGTTTATGTTTTTCCGGGTATTAAAGAACATGTTAAAAAGTTCGACCGGATATAAATACCCACTTTTTCCCCTGTCGGGAAATTTCCAAGTGTTGGATCTTTCCGTGGTTTAATAACGTTCTAAGTAATGCAAGTAACGCGATGGACCCTCTAGAAGACAACAAACCTTAACTCGATTATGTGACCGTCTTGAACTACCCTTTGAACCTTCGGGTTTGGGGTAGTACGGCGTGCCACATGTAAGGCGTTGGCTTGACCCTTCTACGGCTGGACCGTTGGTACTGAGGCATGAACTGGATGTTTTTAAACTTGTTTCATGTGTTGATCTGTTTCGGGAAAACTTAGGTGTTTGATTATTCAATCGGAAAGTTTAACATTTTCTATTTATCTGGAATGTGATACAATAATTGGAATTCACAAGTAGTTATGAGATAACTGATATGAATGTTATAAACATAGCATTTTAGTCTTACTTGATCGGTTGCCACGGAATTTTGATGCGATCAAAAGTCCGTCGCAATCACGTAGCGTACGCGGATACTCGCCGGGTAAACTTAATAGACAGCTACGCCCCATAGCCCCGACCAAGTGACTGTAGGAGAACCCCGTCGCCGAAAGCATCCGTTCGGGTGCTCGCGGCAGCGGTGTTCCGCCTTGGTGCACTTCGTCGACGGTATCGGGGGTGCAGCCGTCTACTAAAAGTTTGCGACGAGCATTCGATCAGGATGTCGGGAATCTTGTTGAATTGCCTGACTTGATATTGAAAAGTGTTTTCGATTTTGAGGCTAAAATACGGGGTTTATAACTGTTAGGCATGCGATGTCTAAGGAATTCATTTGATTAGGCGATGTCTAAAGAGTTTGCGGATTCCAACTGTTGTAGTTTTACACTTTCTTTTCTGTGACCGTAAGTGTAATATGTGATATCGCCGGTTTCGTTGCTATATGTCAACGACAATTGGGATACACATGTTTACTTACGTTGATGACATGTGATGTTATGCGTTGCTGGATATGTTATATTGGATCGTCGTGTTTGAATAGCCGGGTTTTTTTTTAATGTGAGATGAGTGTTTTTTCATTTTCATTCATGTAAAAACTTGTATGTAATATTCTTTTATTGGGGAACTTCCAGGTTTTGGAAGATGTCACCCTTTGTATATTATTTACTTTTCCGCACTAGGATAGACCCAAGGAGGAGGGCACAAGCAACCGGGTTCTGGAGTCCAGTGGGAGACCAACTCGAGGAGTCGAGTCCGGGTCTCCTAACTCTAGAATTGGTAGGGTTGTTTGCCGCTCTCGTAGGGGTCTAGGGGTGTGGGTTTGGCTATTCATCGAGACCGTGGAATCCGTGTTTTATACTGGCTCGTACTAAAACACGGACGTCCTAGTATATCCAATATTTAATATATGTTTCTTCTGCTGCGATATCTGTGATGTGATCATGTGATGTTCTGTGATAGATACTGTATATAGTATATATGATATATTATATAGACGTTACTTATGTTTTACACCAGCGCTAGCCCTGCCCCGCTCTGCCGTTAGTTACCTAACCTAACGGTGCACGAGAGGACATCGAGGCGAATGCGGATGGCATAAGTGTACGTCGTATTTATCTGTGATGTTTAGGTAACTTAAATGATGGGACTTCATTAATATGATTAATGAAAGTAAAAGAAACCTAAAGATGTTGTAGAATCGAATTTCAAAAATAAAACAGGTAGCTACAGTTCTTGCTTTGCACAGAGCTATATATGATATATCCTGCATCTTATTCGATAAGGAAAGGACCGAGATCCCTTCACCGGGAGTGACTCCTTTAGCAATAACTGGCAGATGCTACACACTCGGTTTGTCTTTTGATAGCTTCTATTGTTTCTGCTTTGCACAGCGATATATATGATATATCCCGCACCTCATTCGACGAGGAAAGGGCCGACGATCCCTTCACCGGGAGTGACCCCTTTAGCAAAATTAGAAAAACCTCAAAAACACTCCATTTCAAAACTCATTCGATCCTACAATGATATCAAGTTCATTACGCAATAGATTTTCAGAAAAACCTGTCGTAGCCCTCCGTCATTTCAGATAAGCCCTACTTAGTATTCGTGCTACGTTTGTTGACCTCCGTCAAGGCGTAGTGTGCGGTAGCTAACTAGTATTTATCTGCTTATGCATTTGATGCAGATTGGATTAGGGTAGTCGTGCGACCTTGTTAACCTCCGTCAAGGGTCGTGCGAATGGGTTTGATTCAATCAAGAAATGACGGGTTGAACTTAACTAGTAGCCTATGGTTTGTTGACCTCCGTCAAGGTCATAGGACGCTAGGGGCAAAATTATCGGGAATTTCAAGTGTTGAAATTTGCAATGAGATTACATACCTTCTATGAGATAGTTGGATCCCGATACCCACTGCGAGTAATTGTTACTCCTGGAAGAGTTTTACACATTACAATTAGCCGATCAAGTAGGTGTCTAGAAAGGTGTTAACGAGGTTACGCCTCTGGGAAAACGAGGTTTACATTAATAGGTTCGTGCGAAAGCACGGGGGAACTCTCTCAAAGTACCGACACTGGCCTGGCTGAAAGATTGGCGAACTTGTAGTGTGTAATTAATCCCGGATAGTCTTTCCTTTTAGGGTTTGAAGGAAGATTTGATAAAAACAGTGGGAGCCATCCTGATTAGATAAAATAATAACCAATCTATTCTTGCAAGAGCGCACGCTGAGTGTTTTCTTCTCTCTCTCTCCAGGTAGCGACCATATCACACCTTAATCAAGATAATAATACGGATGTATTAACCGAACCCACTTGTTATACTGAGCTGGGGAACGTTGGTCCCGCTCCAACTTATAATTGTTATAAGACAGAGCAGGAAATAAGGGA
This sequence comes from Agapanthus africanus, assembly GCA_030015575.1. Lineage (NCBI taxonomy): Eukaryota > Viridiplantae > Streptophyta > Magnoliopsida > Asparagales > Amaryllidaceae > Agapanthus > Agapanthus africanus. The sequence continues at coordinate 591,898,060 of CM057340.1, read as the reverse complement.
TTACCAAAATTCCCGTGCCGCCCAAACGAAGAAAGTGCATGCTGATGCATCATCTTCGGGTGTATTCATTACAAAGAACTGTTTCTCAATGTCCTCTACATCCTGGGTATTTGATACCGGATCAGGATCTCAGATATGTAATCTGTTACATAGGGCTACAGAAAGGTAGTGAACTGAGAACGGGTGATAAGTTTCATGAGACAGAAAACGGGGCAAGTGTTGCAGCCAAGTCTGTTGGTCACTGTCACCCAGTATTCTAAATACATTGATTCTAAATGAATGTTATTAGATACCGAACCTGATATACAAAATCATATCAGTCTCTTTATTAGTAAAGAAATGATAAAATTTTGTATTGTTGGATAATGTTTTGAACATTTCCTATATCAAAAGTTGATCAGTTCAGGCACGTTATCTAAAAGCATTAATGTTCTAAATCAAACTACAGTTCTTAGTATATAGAATACACACAAGAGGAAGAGTTCAGAAATGAACGAATTCTTCTTGAGGTATTGTAGACTAGGTCATATCAATGCGACCCGACTAGCTGAAGTTACAAATAGATGCATATTTAAATCAGTTTGAATTTACATCTTGTGAAACTTGCCAGTCATGTCACAAAGATAAGATGACCATAGCTCCGTTTACTGGAAACAGAGAAAGAGTTAGTGACCTCTTGGGATGATACATGTTGATGTATGTAGGTCCCCTGTCTACACATGCCAAGACCGGTTCTTTGTACTTCATTAAATTCTCTGATGATCTTTCGAGATTCAGACCTATGTTCCTGTTGAAACACAAGTCCGAACCTTTTGAGATATTCACAGAATATAAGTTAGAAGTAGAGAACCAATAAGGGTATAAGTATTATGTCCTTTGATGAGATCAGGGAGGAGAATACTTGTGCACGGAAATCCTGGACTATTCTAAAGAAGAATGAGATTCTCTCTCAGCATTACTCCTCCGAATACACCATAGCACGATGGTATATCGGGGCAGAGCAATAGCACCCTATATGATATGGTGTGCTCTATGATGAGTACTACTGAATTACCTATTTCCTTTTGGGAGTTATGCACTTGAGAAGCTGCATACCTATTGAATAGGGTTCAAATCAAATTAGTTGCCTACCACTCCATATATGATATGGTATGGGAAGAGCCCATGTCTTAAGCTAGTTAAGATTTGGGGTTGTCCGGACTATGTCTAAAAGCAAAATCCGGACAAACTCGAGGCAAGGTCTGTAATGTAGAACTGGAAAGGTTCCAGCTATACAAACTACAACAGATGATTTGAGAAAACCAAAGGATTCAATAGTTACCAACGAACCTCAGCCTCTCCGCCGATCTAGTAGGGTTCCTCACCCACCTGAGAGATACTTCGGTTTCTCTATGACAGTGGGAGCGAGGATTGCATCATGAGATGATGACCCAACTAGTTTCGAGCTGGCCATCAGGAGTAAGACTCTGTAATAATGGTTGGATGCTTAGTGATCTGAGATGGAATCCTTATACACCAACAAAGTATGGACTTTGGTTGCTATATCTGAAGGGTTAAATCCCCATCAGGAGCAAGTATATCTTGAGAAGATTACTTGGTGTAGATGGAAAAGTTGAGACTTTCAAAGCTAGACTTGCTAAAGGTTTTCGTCATCGACCAGGCGTGGATAATGATGAAACCTTTTCCAGTGGCTATGCTTAAGTCCATCCGGATCCTACTTGCCATGGTTGGGTATCATGACTGCTTTTCTTAAATGATGTTTTAGAAGAGAGAGTCTATAAGTACACAGTCAGAGGGCTTCGTAAACAGTGGGAGCAGCGGAAATGTGTACAAGATGCTTTATAGGATAAAGCAGGCATCGCGGAGTTGGAACATCTATTTTGATGTAGTAGTCAAAGAGTTTGACTTCATCAAAATGGTAGATGAACCTTGTATATACAAAAAGGTAGTAGGGAGTATGGTGACGATCCTCGTAGAGTACGTGGATGACATACTCTTGATAGGGAAGGAGTTTCCTATGCTACGCTCGATCAATCTCCACTTATCACAATGATTCTCCACATAGGATCAAAGTGATACCTACTAAATCCTGGGTTTTGGATCTATGAGATAGATCTAAATGGATGTTAGGATTCTCACTAGATGTAGTGAGATGGTATCAATCGATCCTGGGGAGAATCATTGGATGTTCCAGGGTGATGAGAACGACTGAATGTCAGTCACAGGCATTGTCTTTACCTTCAGTGAAGGGACGGTATGTTGGAAGAGTTCCAAGCTAGATACCGTGGCATACTAGACGATAAAGGCTGGATACATCGCTACTTAAGATGCTACCAAAGAGGCAGTCTGGATGTATATTAGTTCATGAGATGAACTTCGTTCCTACCATTGTGAGACAATGGAGTTGTGGCTTATGCCTAGGAATGTCCGTCCCATCAGTGATCCAGACATATTCTAAGGCAGTATCAGCTGATCATAGAGATGGTTGATCTCCAGGGTGATCGAGGTTAGGAGAGTAGACTCAGAGGACAACACGGCGGATCCACTCACAAAGGCCTTTTCCCAGAGAGAGACTTTTATGGGATGGTTGAGTATGAGATACTACAACAACTGCTATCAGATGGCCCTAGTGCAAGTGGGTGATTGTTAGTTATATGTATGCCCTAGAGGCCATTACTATACATAGGATGTATATTGAAGTGGATGCTGGGACATATATAGGGAGGACTTTCTTGCTCGACATGATAGTATGCTATCTGGTTGCTCTTTACCTTAACGTGTACACTGATTGTCTCTCTGTTACATGTTGGTAAAGACCTTAGGATGAGTACTTGACTACCTGGACTATGATGCAGATCATACTAGTGGGGACATGGTAGTCCATAAGTACATCCTTCAAGGTCCCTAGTCGTGGGTGTATCGAGACAGGGCATCGATATACCAGAGTAGACTAGCGTATACCTTCTCGACCCATATAGATGGGCGATGGATGATCCCATATCCATTGGTGTTTGATATCAGAGATGATATATGGGTGCTCAGTGGAGACTGGGTACACTGGACGGACTCGCCGAGAACTCCCAGATGGTATTATACCTTACGTCAGATGGCAGTTCTCTGGTGACACTGGTACAGGTTAGTCTGTAGACCCGAGATCGTCATAGAGTCTTGTGTGATTCCCACTGTGCATTGATTTTCACCTTACCACGTCCAAGAGGGTGTGCAAAATGGTGGTTTTTGGGTACAGTCCCGAATCACATGGAGGCAATGAGCGATAGGAGGGGATTCGTCTCTCCCGGTATAGGGAGTTGATGTTGCGCAGTGTTCGATTGGCTATAACCGGAAATCCCTGGCCAAGGTTGCTGAGATTTACTGGTAAGTGTTACCAGTAGTTTCTCGAACTGTTATAGACCTCATATCGACATGACTTATCGAGCTATTGGGGTCTGACGTTTACTACTCCTAGGCGATATATGCGACATATCAGACGATCAGACCGGACTGTACGGTAAGTGTTACTGGTTGGATTCACAGGAGTATGAGCGGGCTTGCTCGTCGATCTTCTGATCGCTCAATACCCGGGTGGCCGTTACGTTTAGCAGACCGCTTGCGGCTTGTGGGTGTTTGATATGATCATCACCTGCTGCCGGCGTATTGACGAGTCTTTAGAGTCCTATACAGAGGTTTCCTGGCTCAAGCGAAACGAAATAGGAGCGCATATGAGATATGTGCGGGACCGAGAATAATGCGTGTATTTGATACCGTATTCTATTCTCGCGATGAATGTATCGATTGGTTGTATGCGATATAACCTAGTTATCGAATCGAGGATTGATTCGATAAGTCGATACATTGGATATTAGTCGGTCATATGCGATATGACCGGATCGTTAAATCAAGTGTTGATTTAATGATTTAATGTATAATTATATATTTGATATATTACTTTTCATTAACTAATATTGGTTCACTTTAAATGGATTTTCTCACTTGATGTGCACAAGTGGTATATGTGATATATTTTTGTGCACTTGCTTGTATCATGTTTGATGATACATGCAAACTTGGGTATGTGTTTGCTTTAAACTATGATTAAGTTAATGGTTAGGGTTTGGTTTATTTGTTTTATTTATTTATTTATTCCTTTTGGCAAAAACAAAATGGGAGGCTTTCTTTGTTTTACACTAGAAGCTTCATGATAGTTTTGACAAAGTCTTAGCCATTTTGTTTTTATCCTTAACCTCACCATTTAACTAAACCTTAGTTTATTCTCTACACTTAACCATGGTTGCTAATATGATAAGAATGATTTTATTTCCATTTTATGAATTATTCTTATCATATTCTTTTTCTTCTTCCTCTTCTTCTTCAAGAAGAAAAGGCTTGCTAGCTTCAATGGTGACTTGAGAAAAAGAGTGAGAAATCCAATTCTAAAGTGAACCCACTTCCTATTTCTTCATCCTCTACCACTTGCCAAGTAGTATAGGGTGTTTTCTTCACAAGTTTCATGGCTTGGTGAAGTTGGAGTTTGATCTTGTGTTGCCTCGACGTAGATCATCTTCGGCATCAAAGTCGACGACCTAGCCCGATCATTTCTTCGACGAAACCATTACTAGAGTCCGGGAACCGATGATCGCAGCGGAGAGACGTCAACGCGGAGCTATGGAGGTGGAGGACCGGATCTACAAAGGTTGTATTTCCGTTCACTTTAGAGTAAAGTTGTTTATTCGCATTTATTTCGCCTATCCTCTAGTTAACGATCTGTATTAGGGTTTCTCGGCACCGGAAAAATTTGAATTTGGCATGGTTTATGCCTTGTGAGACCTCATTAGCATGCCTAGGAACCCTACATTTTTGACAAAAGCTGGACATCCTCAGATCTTCAGATATTGAAAATAGGGTTTCTTCCCACTCCATATCTCATATGGTGTGGTAGGCACAGTCTTAGTTGGAACTCGGTTCAAAAGGTATGCAGCTGATTCTAGCGCATATCCCCAGAATGATCGTGGATACTCAGCGTTACTCATCATGGAACGTACCATATCCAATAGGGTTTGGTTCCGTCTCTCCGATACACCGTTTATGTTGCGGAGTGTATGGAGGAGTAAGTTGAGAGAGAATTCCATTCTCTTTTAAGTAATCCAGGAACTCGGCACTTAAGTATTCACCACCTCGATAAGATCTTAGTGTCTTGATACTTTTGCCTGTTTGTTTTTCTACTTCATTCTTGTATTCCTGGAACTTTTCAAAGGCTTCATATTTATGCTTCATTAAGAAGACATGTCCGAACCTTGAAAAATCATCCGTAAAAGTAATGAAGTAAGAATAACCGTTTTGCGCATGTGTAGACATTAAACCGCACACATCGCTGTGTACGAGCCCCAAGAGCTCGCTCGCTCTTACCCCGTATCCAGTGAACGGAGTCTTTGTCATCTTTCCTTTGAGACAGGATTGACAAGTTGCATATAATTGATATTCGAACGAATCCAAATATCCTTCTGTATGTAACTTCGTCAACCTTCTCTCATTGATGTGACCCAGTCTACAATGCCATAAGAAAGCACGATTGATTTCTGGAGACTTTCTTTTGTGTGTATTCTGGACATTGAAAATCTGTGGTTGGTTTAATACGTATATACCATAGTTTAATGTACCCGACCCAATCAAAACTTGATTAAGGTGAATGTTCACAACATTACTTACAAATGCAAATTCATAACCTTCTTTAGATAATAAAGATATAGATATGATATTACAGGTTGCATTGGGTACAAAATAACAATCACGCAAAACCAAAACATGCCCATCTGACAATCCCAGGTGATAGTCCCCCACGGATTCAGCATCCATGCCAGCTCCGTTTGCAACTCTGAGGGTCATATCACCTGCCTTCAAAACCCTACGCCTTCTCAGTGCCTGCAAAGAATTACAGATATGAGATCCTGATCCGGTATCCAATACCCAGGATGTAGAGTTTATTGATAGACATTTTTCAATAACATACACACCTGAAGCCGAAACCGCAACTTGCTTTAGATCCTGGTTTCTGGCCTTCCAAGCTCTGCAATTCTTTTTCCAGTGTCCACTCTTATGACAGTAAAAGCATTCTTCCTTTCCCACAAGCTTTCCCGCTACTTTTGTTGCCTTCATCTTTTCCTTCGTATCCACTTTACTAACACCGCCCCTTGGTTTGGCGGGGGCTTTCTTCTTCTTTCCCTTGGCTTTTGCCTTGGACTTAGAAGAGGAAGATCCTCCTACAAACAAAGTGGATGTTTCCCTACCTTTCTGTAGGGTGCCCTCTGCACTCCTCAACATGTTGAGGAGCTCCGGAAGTTCAACCTCTTTTCCTTGCAAGTTGAAGTTCAGGATAAACTGGGCGTAAGTGGAAGGAAGGGACTGAAGAATCAAGTCCGTATAGAGCTCATTCTCTAATGTGGTCCCAAGGTCCGCGAGCTCTTCAATGAAGCCAATCATCTTAAGCACGTGTTCCGCTACCGATGATCCGATGGCCAATCTCGTCGAAAATAACTTTTTCGAGACTTCGTATCTGGCGATACGGGATTGCTCTCCATACAGTTCTTTTGTATGAAGAAATATGGATTCTAGGTCCATATTCTCGTGCCTCCTCTGATGTTCATTGTCCATAGAGGCAAGCACGAGGCACTTGGCCTTCGCGCAATCGATCTCCCATGTCTTACGGATTTCTATATCCGCGACGCTGGAGGTGGGACCTGGGACAAGGGGAGCTTTGGTGGTAAGGAGATACCCCAACTTGTCGTAAGTGATTGCCATTTTGACATTCCTGAGCCAATCTTTGTAGTTTAGCCCTGTCAGTATGTTTTTATCTAGTAATAACTTAAGTCCGGTCATGTCGATTGGTCGCTGCAATTAGGAGAGAGAGAAGAAACACTTTAGGATGATTCTCTTGCAAGTTTAGAGTGGTTTTTAGTTTGTCTAAACAGGATGGCTCCCACTGTCTCTCGAATCCCTCCTCAAACCATAAAGGAAGAATTAGTCGGGATCAATCTCACCGTACAATACTTGCTTAACCGTTCAGCCAGGCCAGTGTTGGTACTTCGAGGGAAGTTTTCCAACGCTTTCGCGAAGTTCCTTAATTTAAGAACCTCTTTTCCCTGGGGGCATAGCCCCGCTAACACCTTTCTAGACACCTACTAGGTTTATAGCATTGATCGTTAAGTGAGAAATTTCCCGAGGAGTAGCATATACTCACAGTAGGACCGGGATCAAAATATCACCGCGTGACAAAACTGAAGGAATCCTACCAGAATCATCACACTCCAAATGGTATGCAGCGCTAGCAAGTTTCAGTTTCTTTTGAAACTCCCAATGTGGATTTTTGCCCCATGCTCTTATGACCTTGGCGTAGGTCAAAATGTCATGAGTCACATGTCAAGTTCTACCCATCATTATCCAGGTTAATTTGAACCCACCCGTACCTACCCTTGACGTAGGCCAAAATGGCAGTACGATTGTCTCAAACCAATGCATTCTATCTATGCAACAGATAAATATCCGGCAGCTACCAATCACTATGCCTTGGCGTAAGGTCAAAATACATAGCTTGAATACTACCGAATATTTAACTGAAATGATGGAGGGCTACGAATGGTTTTGGCGAAACCGTGAACGTAGTGAACTTGATATAATCGATGGAACGAGATAGCTTTTAAAAAAGGAGTGGTTCAAGCTCCGCATTTAAAAGTTGGTTTTTGAAAAGAACCGAGTGGTTTTGAAAGTGTTCCAACGACTTTTACTTGGTTTATTTCCTTGCATTAATTTTAATGCGTCCTATCATTTAATCCTACCATTGCAGAAAATAACGAAAATATGACGTACGCTTATACCATCCGCATTCGCCACGGGGCCCCGTCATCTCCCGTTAGGTTACTTAACTAACGACAGAGCGGGGGCTGGACTAGCGCGGATGCAAAACATAAGCAACGCCTAAATAGATATCATATATAGATATATATATTCGTCAGATGCAATGATAGCCATTCCAGATCACAGATGAACACTTTGGATATACTAGGAATCCGCGATTCGTTTGAGCCTGCAACGAAAAGCGGATTACACGGTCGCGATGAATAGCCAAACCCCACCCTAGACCCCTACGGGTGCGGCAAACTACCCGCCAAGTACCCGAAGCGAAGCAACCTCCTTCAACAACGTGAGTAGGCCACTCGGCACTTCGAGATACCTGGTAGTTTGTGCACCCCACCTTGGGTCTATCCTAGGAGCAAAAACAGTAAAAGAAATTATACAATGGCGGCTACAACCTCATCCCGGAAGTGCGGCCATACAAATAATATTACATCAAATTTACATATTACATGAATTGAAAGATAAAGAAAAATCTCTCATCTCACAACCCCCTGGCTATTCATCCGCGACAATCCAACGAATTCATATACACATACCATCAACATTACAGATCACAGATATGTATAACCCCCACTAATCGACGTATAGCGATTAGCAGACGTTCAATACATATATAACATTACAGATACAACCCATTAGCCAAAGTCTACAGAAAATCGATCAAAATACGGATTTGTAACCACCCGAAAAACAAATTTGTTCTCTGGAAATTCTGGGCAGAAACAAACCATCCTAAAAATCACAAAACACCAATACAAGAACACTGCAGGAGAAACGATCCACGGCCGAGTCAACTCGGCCGCGGATCCGCGGCAGGAGAAAGCTCATGCCGCGGATCCGTGGTGAGTTGGTCGACTCACTGGATCATTTTTCTTTCCTGTTCTGTAAAAACCCTGAGCCGATTTTTAGTACATGATTTATTATTTTTTGAGCAGAAATAAAAATCGGCAGAAAGTTGATATTTTTAACTTGTTTTGCGGTTTTTTGTCCGATCGAAATTCTAGATACTTTGCTAACATGCTAGGGGGTGTTTAGCTAGGCTCTGATACCACTGTAAGTCCACGTTACCTCTCCCGGTTCTTTCGGGCTTGCGGAAACGGTAAAAAACGATTTTTCGGGTCATGGTAACATGGACTATAAAACACGGATGTTTGCTAAACTACACACTAACAACTAACAAGAGCTTTACCTACTCGGTTAGGGGGTTATACCTCAACTTGAACTCCTTCTCTTGGACTCCTTGTGGTGGTCGGATGGTTCTCTTCTCGTCCCCTTCTCTTGCCGAAGATGGATTCACCTGAGGGTCTCTACCTTGAGCTCCTTCCTCGAACTTGAGGAAACTAAAGTGTTCGGCTTGCTAGACCTTCAACCTTAGGATGAGTAGAGAGTGGCTTTGGTGTTTTATCTCAAAGGAAATGGTTCTCAACTCATGAGAAAGATTTTCCTTGAGCTAGAGGAAGAGGAAGAAGAAAAGAGGAGAGAGAATGAATATGAGAGAATGATATGAGTTTTTACAACCATAACAAATATATGTGAATTAATCAATTAACAAAATTAATCAAAAAGGAAAAAGTTGATGGTATGTTGAAATGACCATTATCATTTCACATTAAATGAGTTTGCAAAGATCAATGAGCATCTTTGCTTGAAATGATGATGGTCAACTTTTCAACCTTGGTCAACAAGTCAACCTTGGTCAACAAGTCAACAACCCTAACCATAACTCAATTTCCTTTAATTAATATTATTAATTGATATTTCATATATTCATTAGGGTTTGGAAAAAGACAACCGTCAACTGTGCATATACATCCAAAACCCTAATGAAAATCCTCTTCCTCTGCCTCGGTCAACTGTGCATACACACCCGCATTCGTGTTCCGAGAAACATGAATACAATGAGATAAAACTAACCCCAAAACATATACTTGGATCTGGCTCAAACCAGAGCCCGCTAGTAATGACTGTCCGGACACCAAACGTGTACAAGTGCGCGGATGTGAACGAACCCCGTCGCAAAACCATGCGACCTCTACTCTGTTTTGCCCAAAGGTGAATAACCCTCTGTGTGGGACTCTAAAGACTCGACACTACGCTGGCAGTGGGTTTAACCACAAACCGCAAGCGGCACTAGCTGTACGTAACGGCCCCCAGGTAGATGCCGATAAGAAGACTGATGAGGCGAACCCATCCGAACTCCTACTGAGCCTGTCTGTGACAATCTGCGTACAATCCGGTCTGTTCGTCTGAGAATATCGCATGGCAGGCCTAGGGGGTGGTAAACATCAGTCCCCTAATAGCGGTACAAGTCGTGTCGGAGTGTAGCCCAGAACACCCTGAGATAACACTAGAAACCTACCAGTATATCTCGCTTGCCCTGGCCAGGGACGACTATGTGTAATGGCTCTCCTAGACACAGCGCGATATCAACTCCCAATATCGGGAGAGACGAATCCTATCTAACCGTCATTGCCTCCAAGTGCTTCGGGACTGCACCCAACTACTACCTGTTTGCACGACTCCTTTGAGCCGTGGTAGGGTAGTAATCAAAGTACAGTGGGAACACACTCGAGGCGAAGTGACAATGTCAAGTCAGCGGACTAAGCTGTACTCATGTCACCTGGGAACTGATAGCTGACGATAAGTATAGTACCAACCAACAGTTCCCGACGAGTCTTGTCCAGTGTACTCGTAACCTAACGAGCACCCGCATACTATCTCAAGTACGACGTACTGACGGCTGTGGGACAGACCGTCTCCCGTGCTGGGATGAGAAGCGCATACACTAGTCTACTCCGGAGTATCGATTCCCTGTCTCGATAGTCCTACGACTAGGGACCTGCATAAGGATGTGCTTGTAGATTACCCAGCCCCCACGAGTGTGACTGCCATCACAACGCTGGTAATCAAGCAAAGATCCTAAGGGCTCTACTAATGTGTATAGGCGATATGTTAAACGAAACACATGTACACACATTGAAGTAGAGACAAACCAAGTAGCATACTACCATTTTGAGCAAGATTGTCTATACAAAGGTGAATATCCCAAGCTTCCATTAAGTAATATACAAACTAGTATGATACAGTAATGGCCTCTAGGGCATATACACTAACACTTATGGACTACCCAACTCTCACGTATATGATCGCCATCATACTGTTGGTAGTCAAGCAGGATCCTAAGGGCTCTATCAATGTGTAATAGTGAACAGTAATGTCACCTAAAGCTGTACACGACTGATAAAGGCAAACCAGATAGCATACTATTATCTCGAGTAAGACTGTCCTACCGGTATAGGTCCTCCCTCAATCATTGCAATCACGTACCTGCGATCCAATAATTGAATTTGAAGGCACTACATCCAAAAATCTCCCACTTGTACTTAAGGCTAATTATTGCGATGTCGCATACTCACAGCCCGTGTGATACCGAACACCCAACTCCTCTACTAATCAGTTTCAGAAAGCTCGTTTGTAAAAACTCTTGTGTTCGAGAAATAGCCTCAATGAGTGAATCCGCCCTGATGTTTCTTTCTATGTCTCTCTTAATCTCAAGTTCGCGGAGAAAGCCATCTCCCGAATTGAGTAATACCTGTCTTTGAATATGTCTGGATATCTGATGGGACCAAGTTCATAAATGAACTCCAAATCCAAACTTCTTAGACTGTATCGACAACTGAAACTAATCAGTATCCAGCACCATGCCTCCCACAGTATCCTCTTGGACCACCTGTCCATAATACTGCCCCTCGTCAGAGGGAAGACTATAACTCTAACAATCACTCTGTCATCCATGCCACCTTTGGAAGCCTGGAATGATAACCGTCTCCCGAAGGAGGCTGCCATTATCAAATCCGTAGAACATCCACATATGTTCTAAAACTTTTTCCTTATGTTTCTTCAGGATTGGATTAATATAAACTTATCGCATTTAGTGCAAAAACAATATCTGGTGTGGTACTTGACATCTCACGATTGACTCAATTGCCTAAGCAAGTGATATGCCAATCATGCACATCCCTCTTCCCTTTAGTCTGTAAGACACCATTAGAGAGGGTGACTCCATCACCTGCAGGTACACCACCATGCCAGGAGTCATCTATTCCAAATACTATTAGAATACTGTCAAAGTACCCACATTGGGAAACTACCCAAATCTAGATCTAAAACCATAGATCTAGTAACCAGAATGTCAGATATTATATCCATATCCTTTGTGGAGAAACAACTGTGTGACGACCACAGTAAAACCGATCGAAGTATAGGAATTTTACTTCCTACTCTGTGTATGTCATCCAAATACCAGGACATCACACCCTACTACCTTCTTAACAGATCCATCCCTTATTCTGATGAAGTCAAAGTCATGACTGTCACATCAAAATTAGATGATCTATCTCCGCTATATCTGCTCTAGTCTATAAATAGACATAAGCTACTTGCCCACTATGCTTCCGCTGCTCCCACTGACCACAAAAACCCTCTGGCAGAATAATATATACGTGCACTTCTAAAGCTAGTTTAGAACGACGCTATACTTAACCTCCTGCCGGGTCTCATAGCCTGGAACAACAGTAGTGTCAAGTCTGGGTAAACAAGAACCTCCCTGTCACCGTCCTTGGGGCTACCGGAGTACCTCTCGGGTGTCCGAGGTTACCCACCATATCTGCGGAGTGGCTAATGGAATGTCAAACCTGATTGAATCTTTAGGTCCTATTAAATTTTCCGTAATCGTTTGCGGTTCTGGAATCACTTCTAGTTCTACCATACTCCCACTACTGTTTTCTGAAAAAATCCATTTTACTAAAACTATGGCGAGTCAAGAATAATATCATCATTGATCTTCCAGATGGTAGAAAGTCAACCCTCGTCATTGTTAGGTCCACGTTACCTCTCCCGGTACTTTCGGGGTTGCGGAAACGGCAAATCAAAATTTTTTCTAAACTTTGTAACATGGACCGTAAAAGCCGGATCTTTGCTAAACTAAACTAGCATACTTGCAAAGAAGAGTTAACTACTATGCAAAGTGGTTATACCTCAACTTGAACTCCTTCTCTTCTTGTTGTTGTTCTTCTTTCTTGTTCTTTGTAGTAGCTTGAATGGCTTCCCCTCCTCGCCTCCTCTTTGCCGAAGATAGATCCACCTGAGGGCTTCATCCTTTGGGCTCTTCCTCGATCTTTGAGTGAACTAGGATTTCCGGCTTGCTAAACCTTGAACCCTAGAGAGAGTAGAGAGTGTCTAAGGGTTGTTTTCTTTTCAAGGTGAAGGATTCTCAACACATGAGAAGGAATCACCTTGAGCTTGAGGTAGAAGAAGATGAAGTGAGGAGAAAGAAACTAAATGATAGAATGAGCTATGTTTTTCTTTCTTGCAACCATAATGCCAAAAGAAAAACAATTATCTAAATAATAATAATTCAAAATGAGAATAGTTGATGGCAATTTGGAATGACCACAACCATGCTTCATTTAATGAAATGTAAGCATGAATCAAGGAGGACTTTTTAAAGCATGATGGTGGTCAACATTCAACCATGGTCAACAAGTCAACCATGGTCAACAAGTCAACAAAATCAACCATAACATTATTCTCATTTAATTACTATTATTAATAGATAATTCATAAATCCATTAGGGTTTGGAAAATGATAACTGTCAACTGTGCATACGCACCCGTTCCGAAACCCTAATGAAATACCTCATCCTCCGCCTCAAGCAACTGTGCATACACACCTGCATTCTCGTTCCGAGGAACAAGAATACCAAGATATAAAAGCAACCCCAAATATATATACCAGTAACTGGCTCAAACCAGAGCCTGCCAGTATAATCCGTCCGGACTCCAAACGTGCACAAGTGCGCGGATGAGAACGAACCCTGTCGCAAAACCATGCGACCTCTACTCTGTTTTGCCCAGAGGCGAATACCCTCTGTGTGGGACTCTAAAGACTCGACACTACGCTGGCAGTGGGTTTAACCACAGACCGCAAGCGGCACTAGCTGTGCATAACGGTCCCCAGGTAGATGTCGACAAGAAGGCTGACGAGGTGAAACCCCATCTGAACTCCTACTGACTCTGAATGTGACATTCTCCGTACAGTCCGGTCTGTTCGTCTGATACATCGCATGGCGGGCCTAGGGGGGCGGTAAACGTCAGTCCCCTAATAGCGGTACAAGTCGTGTCGGAGTGAAGCCCAATACACCCTGAGATAACACTGGAACCTACCAGTACATCTCGCTTGCCCTGGCCAGGGACTACTTGTGTAATGGCTCTCCTAGACACAGCGCGATGTCAACCCCCAATACCGGGAGAGACGAATCCTGTCTAACCGTCACTGCCTCCAAGTGCTTCGGGACTGCTCCCAACTATTACCTGTTTGCACGACTCAGTAGAGCCGTGGTAGGGTAGTAATCAAAGAACAGTGGGAACACACTCGAGGTGAAGTGACAGTGTCAAGTCAGCGGACTAAGCTGTACTCATGTCACCTGGGAACTGATAACTGACGATAGGTATAATACCAACCATCAGTTCCCGACGAGTCCTGTCCAGTGTACTCGTAACCCAACGAGCACCCGCATACTATCTCAAGTACGACGTACTGACGGCTGTGGGACAGACCGTCTCCCGTGCTGGGATGAGAAGCGCATACGCTAGTCTACTCCGGAGCATCGATGCCCTATCTCGATACTCCCACGACCAGGGACGTGTATAAGGATGTGCTTGTAGATTACCCAGCCCCCACGAGTGTGATCGCCATCACAACGCCGGTAATCAAGCAAAGATCCTAAGGGCTCTACTAATGCGTATAGGTGATATAATAAATAAACACACATGTACACATTAAAGCAGAGACAAACCAAGTAGCATACTACTATATTGAGCAAGATTGTCTGTACAACTGTGAATATCCCAAGCTTCCATCAAGTAATATACATACTAGTATGATACAGTAATGGCCTCTAGGGCATATACACTAACAATCTCCCACTTGCACTAAGGCCATGTACTGGCGTATCGAAGATCTATCATCTCGATCAGCCGCTCGAACTGAGTCTGGGGTAAAGCCTTTGTGAATGGGTCCGCAGTGTTGTCCTTTGTATCCACTCTCCGCACCTCGATCTCCTGTCGATCAATGATCTCCCTGATCAGGTGATACCGCCTTAAGATGTGCCTGGATTTCTGATGGGACCTTGGTTCCTTCGCTAAAGCTATAGCCCCATTGTTATCGCAATACAAAGGTATTGGGTCAACAATGGACGGAACCACCTGAAGTTCACTAATGAACTTCTTAATCCAGACCGCCTCTTTTGCGGCATCGCTTGCAGCAATGTATTCAGCCTCCATCGTCGAGTCTGCGACGGTATCCTGCTTGGAACTCCTCCAACATACCGCCCCTCCGTTGAGGGTAAACACAAAACCCGAGACAGACTTGCTGTCATCTTTGTCACTCTGGAAGCTTGAATCGGTAAAGGACTTGACCCTGAGGTCTCCATTACCGTAAACCAGGAACATCTCCTTAGTCCTTCTTAGGTACTTGAGAATGTTCTTCACTGCTATCCAGTGGTCCTCCCCTGGGTCTGACTGATACCGGCTTACCGTGCTCAACGCGTAAGCTACATCTGGTCTTGTACATAGCATCGCATATATTATAGATCTTACCGCCGAAGCGTAGGGTATAGTGCTCATGCGAACCCTCTCCTCGTCAGTCTTAGGAGACATCTTCTTGGAGAGGGTAATTCCGTGCAATGCGGGTATGTTACCGCGCTTGGAACCCTCCATACTAAATCTCTTTAGTACGGTCTCTATGTACCTGGACTGCGAAAGTCCCAATAGTTTCTTGGATCTATCTCCATAGATCTTGATCCCCAGAATGTACGAGGCATCACCCAGGTCCTTCATGGAGAACCTTTGTGACAAAAATAGCTTGACCGATTGTAGCATAGGAATATCATTTCCTATCAAAAGAATGTCGTCCACGTACAAGACTAGGAATACGACAGTTCGTCCTACAATCTTCTTATATACACAGGGTTCATCTTCGTTCTTGATGAAATCAAATTCCTTGATTGCCTCATCAAAACAGATGTTCCAGCTCCGCGATGCCTGCTTTAATCCATAAATGGATTTAAGAAACTTGCACACCTTTCCGCTGCTCCCACTGTCTACGAAACCTTCTGGTTGATCCATGTAAACGCACTCTTCCAAACAACCGTTTAGGAAAGCCGTTTTAACATCCATCTGCCAGATTTCATAGTCATGGAAGGCAGCAATGGCAAGTAGGATCCGAATGGATTTGAGCATAGCCACCGGAGAAAAAGTTTCATCATAGTCCAAACCAGGTCTTTGACGAAAACCTTTTGCAACGAGTCTAGCTTTATAGGTCTCCACCTGCCCATCTACACCAAGTTTCCTTTTGTAGATCCATTTGCATCCAACGGGTTTTACCCCAGGTGGAGCAATATCCATGGTCCACACTTTATTGGCGTACATGGACTCCATTTCAGATTGCATTGCTTCCTGCCACTTATCAGAGTCCCTACTGATAATGGCCTGCCTGAAACTGGTAGGGTCATCTTCTTCCAAGATGCAATCCTCTCGATCCCCGTCTATGAGAAAACCGTAGTATCTCTCGGGCGGATGAGAAATCCTACCAGATCTGCGGAGTGGCTGAGGTTCGTCTGGGGTTATAGAATCTAGCGGTTCCTCCAAATTTTCAGTTACATTTTGTGGTCGCTGAATTTCTTCCAGTTCTACCGAACTCCCACTAGTTTCTTTTGCAAGAAACTCCCTTTCTAAGAAGGTGGCGTGGCGAGATACAAACACCTTCTGTTCCTCAGTGTGGTAGAACAGATATCCTAGTGAGTCTTTAGGATATCCCACAAATTTACAGAGAACTGACCGTGCCTCTAACTTGTCCGGTTTCTGTGTTTTCACATAGGCCGGACAACCCCATATCTTAATAAACTTCAGACATGGTTTCTTACTGCTCCATATTTCATATGGAGTTATAGGCACAGATTTGGACGGAACTTGATTCAAAAGGTATGCCGCTGTCTGAAGCGCATGTCCCCAGAATGAAAGAGGTAACTCAGCACTACTCATCATGGAGCGAACCATATCCAATAGGGTACGATTCCTCCGCTCCGATACACCGTTGTGCTGTGGTGTATAAGGAGGAGTAAGCTGAGAGAGAATACCATTCTCTTTTAAGTAATCTAGGAATTCCGTGCTTAAGTACTCCCCTCCCCTGTCAGACCGGAGGATCTTGATACTTTTGCCTGTCTGGTTCTCTACTTCCTTTCTGAATTCCTTGAATTTCTCAAAAGCTTCAGATTTGTGTTTCATCAGATACACATATCCGAACCTAGAGAGATCGTCAGTGAATGTGATGAAGTACGAGAACCCACCCCTTGCATGTGTAGACATCGGACCACATACATCACTATGTATGAGTCCCAAGAGCTCTGCTGCTCTTTCTCCATGTCCGGTGAACGGAGATTTGGTCATCTTCCCTTTGAGACAAGACTGACAAGTTTCATAAGATGAAAGCTCGAACGCATCCAAGAGTCCATCTTTATGCAACTTACTCAGTCTTTTCTCTCCGACATGACCAAGTCTACAATGCCACAAGTAGGATTCATTTGTATCTGAATTCTTCCTCTTGCGTGTGTTTTGTATATTGAGAACTGTGTTCTGATTTAGAACGTAGCTACCATTAAACAGTGTACCCTCTGCAACCAGTACCTTATCAAGGTAAATGTTCATGATATTCTTTTCAAGAACAAACTTATATCTATCTTTATCGAGTAAAGAAACTGATATGATGTTGCAAACCATGGAGGGTACATAGTAACAATCGTTCAAAATCATAGTCTTGCCATTTGGCAATACTAGGTGATATTCACCGACGGCTGCCGCATTAACTTGTGCTCCGTTCGCTACTCTGAGCGACATATCACCCGGTGCAACTTTCCTACTTTTTCTCAGTCCCTGTAATAAATTACAGATATGAGATCCTGATCCGGTATCAAGTACCCAGGAGGTAGGGCTGACCGTAAAACAGTTCTCAATTACAAGAACACCTGAAGTAGATGCAAAACCATGCTTCTTCTTCGACTGGGCATCCTGGAAATCCATACTTTCCTCTTTCCCATTCTCATACTCATGACTGTTGTCACAAGTTAGAGCTGAACCAACTTTCCCCAGTCCCGAATAAGAATTCGGATCGGTCAAGCGATACATTTTATTATCTTGATTAGGGCGTGAAAAGGTTGCTGCCTGGAGAGAGAGAAAAGAAACACTCAGCGTATGCTCTTGCAAGATTAGATTGGTTTATTAATTTATCTAACCAGGATGTCTCCCACTGTTTCCTCAAATCCTTCTTAAAACCTTTTAAAAGAAGAACTAGCCGGGTTTTAATTCACGTCACAATACTTGCTTAACCTTTCAGCCAGGCTAGTGTCGGTACTTCGAGGGAGGTTTTCCAACGCTTTCGCGAAGTTCCTTAATTAAAGAACCTCTTTTCCCTGGGGGCGTAACCCCGCTAACACCTTTCTAGACACCTACTAGGTTTATAGCATTGATCGTTAAGTGAAATAATCTCCCGAGAGTAAACCAACTCATCAGTGGGATCGGGATCCAACTGTCATTGTGTGATAACCTAGACGGAATCCACTCTAGTCACCACACTCCAGAAGGTATGCTAAATCTGCAAGTTTCAGTTCTTTTGAAACTCCCGATATGGTTTTCGCCCCTAGGACCCAAGTGACCTTGACGAATAATCAACAAATCAAAAGGTCCTAGTCAAGTTCAACCCGTCGTTATCCAGGATTGCATTAGACCCGCCCGTATGATCCTTGACGAATAATCAACAAAATCATGCGACCGTCCTAACCAATCACATCTTTTAGTGCAACAGAAAATTACTACTCAGCTACCGTTCACTGTGTCTTGACGAATAATCAACAAACGCAGCACGAATACTAAGTATTAATTATCCGAAACGACGGAGGGCTACGGCTGGGTTTTTGGCGAAAAAATCCGTTAACGTAATGAACTTGATATCGTTGAAGGAACGTGATACATCCTTTTGAAAACATAGTGGCGAAAAACTTTTGCTAAAGAGGTCACTCCCTGTGAAGGGATCTCGGCTCTTTCCTCGTCGAATGAGGTGCAGGATATTACAAAATGAATACCTCGATGCAAAGCAAGAATAATCGACTATAGTGAAGTTATTACCCTGACGCAAACTTTTGTCCAAGGGGTCACTCCCGGTGAAGGGATCTCGGCCCTTGCCTCGTCGATTGAGGTGCTGGGCATTCATAACCGAATACCTCGATGCAAAACAAAAAGATGAACGTCCTTGTAATAACAGCTTTTTGAAAAACTTGTTCCAACAACGTCTTTTAGGTTTATTTTCTTGCATTAGTTCTTTTAATGCGTGATATTCTTGCATTAGTTCTTTTAATGCGTCCCATCATTTAATCCTACCATTGCAGAAAACAACCAAAATATGACGTACGCTTATGCCATTCGCATTCGTCACGGGGTCCCGTCATCACTCGTTAGGTTACTTAACTAACGACAGAGCGGGGGCTGGGCTAGCGCGGCTGTAAAACATAAGCAACGCCTAAATAGTAAAGCAATGATAGACATTACAGATCACAGATGAATACATTGGATATACTAGCAATCCGCAATCCTTTCGAGCCTGCAACGAAAAGCGGATTACACGGTCGCGGTGAATAGCCAAATACCCCACCCAAGACCCCTACGGGTGCGGCAAACTACCCGCCAAGTACTCGGCAGTTTGTGCACCCCCTCCATGGGTCTATCCTAGGAGCAAAAACAGTAAAAAGAATTATACAATGACGGCTACAACCCCGACCCGGTTGTGCGGCCAAACAAATAATAATATTACATCAATTTACATTTACAATGAATGAAAGAAAAACAAAAAGCTCATCTCACATCCAACCCGGCTATTCACCCGCGACAGTCCAACAGATTCATATACACATTCCAATATCAAACACAGATCATGTATAACCCCGACTAATCGACTTATAGCGATTAGCCGACGTTCAATACATCCAAGCAACACAGATATAACCAACATAGCCAAAGTGCAGTGAAGTTCGGAAAAATACGGAATTATAGGACCCCAAAAGTGAATTTCAGTTCTGGAAAATCTGGGCACATATAATATATCTGAAAAATCCCAAAATCCCACCAGAAGAACACTGCACGAAAAACGATGCAGAGAGAGAAACAAACTGCGGCGCTTCCGCGGCAAAAGCCTACCTCGTGCCGCGGAAGCGCGGCTCTTTAAATGAATTGGGGCATCGTATTTCTTGTGTGTTCAAACAAAACCCTGAGCCGAATTTACAGGTATAAAGTTTTTCATTTAGAGCAGAAAAAAATTCAACAGAAACATAGGGTTTTGGTTTTTCCGGTTTTGTGATTTTTTCGGTTCCGAACTTCGTTACACTTCACTACCAAGCTAGTTTAAGTTTAGTTAGGCTCTGATACCACTGTTAGGTCCACGTTACCTCTCCCGGTACTTTCGGGGTTGCGGAAACGGCAAATCAAAATTTTTTCTAAACTTTGTAACATGGACCGTAAAAGCCGGATCTTTGCTAAACTAAACTAGCATACTTGCAAAGAAGAGATAACTACTATGCAAAGTGGTTATACCTCAACTTGAACTCCTTCTCTTCTTGTTGTTGTTCTTCTTTCTTGTTCTTTGTAGTAGCTTGAATGGCTTCCCCTCCTCGCCTCCTCTTTGCCGAAGATAGATCCACCTGAGGGCTTCATCCTTTGGGCTCTTCCTCGATCTTTGAGTGAACTAGGATTTCCGGCTTGCTAAACCTTGAACCCTAGAGAGTGTAGAGAGTGTCTAGGGGTTGTTTTCTTTTCAAGGTGAAGGATTCTCAACACATGAGAAGGAATCACCTTGAGCTTGAGGTAGAAGAAGATGAAGTGAGGAGAGAGAAACTAAATGATAGAATGAGCTATGTTTTTCTTTCTTGCAACCATAATGCCAAAAGAAAAACAATTATCTAAATAATAATAATTCAAAATGAGAATAGTTGATGGCAATTTGGAATGACCACAACCATGCTTCATTTAATGAAATGTAAGCATGAATCAAGGAGGACTTTTTAAAGCATGATGGTGGTCAACATTCAACCATGGTCAACAAGTCAACCATGGTCAACAAGTCAACAAAATCAACCATAACATTATTCTCATTTAATTACTATTATTAATAGATAATTCATAAATCCATTAGGGTTTGGAAAATGATAACTGTCAACTGTGCATACGCACCCGTTCCGAAACCCTAATGAAATACCTCATCCTCCGCCTCAAGCAACTGTGCATACACACCTGCATTCTCGTTCCGAGGAACAAGAATACCAAGATATAAAAGCAACCCCAAATATATATACCAGTAACTGGCTCAAACCAGAGCCTGCCAGTATAATCCGTCCGGACTCCAAACGTGCACAAGTGCGCGGATGAGAACGAACCCTGTCGCAAAACCATGCGACCTCTACTCTGTTTTGCCCAGAGGCGAATACCCTCTGTGTGGGACTCTAAAGACTCGACACTACGCTGGCAGTGGGTTTAACCACAGACCGCAAGCGGCACTAGCTGTGCATAACGGTCCCCAGGTAGATGTCGACAAGAAGGCTGACGAGGTGAAACCCCATCTGAACTCCTACTGACTCTGAATGTGACATTCTCCGTACAGTCCGGTCTGTTCGTCTGATACATCGCATGGTGGGCCTAGGGGGGCGGTAAACGTCAGTCCCCTAATAGCGGTACAAGTCGTGTCGGAGTGAAGCCCAATACACCCTGAGATAACACTGGAACCTACCAGTACATCTCGCTTGCCCTGGCCAGGGACTACTTGTGTAATGGCTCTCCTAGACACAGCGCGATGTCAACCCCCAATACCGGGAGAGACGAATCCTGTCTAACCGTCACTGCCTCCAAGTGCTTCGGGACTGCTCCCAACTATTACCTGTTTGCACGACTCAGTAGAGCCGTGGTAGGGTAGTAATCAAAGAACAGTGGGAACACACTCGAGGTGAAGTGACAGTGTCAAGTCAGCGGACTAAGCTGTACTCATGTCACCTGGGAACTGATAACTGACGATAGGTATAATACCAACCATCAGTTCCCGACGAGTCCTGTCCAGTGTACTCGTAACCCAACGAGCACCCGCATACTATCTCAAGTACGACGTACTGACGGCTGTGGGACAGACCGTCTCCCGTGCTGGGATGAGAAGCGCATACGCTAGTCTACTCCGGAGCATCAATGCCCTATCTCGATACTCCCACGACCAGGGACGTGTATAAGGATGTGCTTGTAGATTACCCAGCCCCCACGAGTGTGATCGCCATCACAACGCCGGTAATCAAGCAAAGATCCTAAGGGCTCTACTAATGCGTATAGGTGATATAATAAATAAACACACATGTACACATTAAAGCAGAGACAAACCAAGTAGCATACTACTATATTGAGCAAGATTGTCTGTACAACTGTGAATATCCCAAGCTTCCATCAAGTAATATACATACTAGTATGATACAGTAATGGCCTCTAGGGCATATACACTAACAGTCATAGCCTGGGTCAACCCACAAACTGCCATTACAGAAACGTACCTTGAGTTATCCAGAGTCTGGTTTTAAGCATAAGCCGGACAACTCCCCGTACCTTAACATTGTTAAGGTATGAACCATTCTATATCCAATATAGAAACATTGGCACTTATTTAATTAGAACCAGATTCAAATCATGCAGCTGTCTCCAGTGCATATCAACTTAATGGAAAGAGGCCGATCATCATTACTCAACTTAGGAATGCATCCAATTATGAGTAATCTGAAAGAGAAACAAGTTTCTCAAAACCATTACTATCAACTGAATACCAATCACAAGTATCTACATCTTCGATCTCCTTGAAGAATCCCTATACTTGCGACACCTGGTTCTCTACTTTATTCTTATACCTATAACTTCTCAAAACTTAGACATTGTATTTCAACGAAACACTTGTCTAACAACTAGAGAAGTCACAAGTAAATAGAACATAGTACGAGGACCAACCCCTTTGTCCTGATGGACACTGGACAACATACAATACTCTGTATAAGTCCGCTGAGTTGAATAACTCAAAACCTGTGCATCGTAGGTTGAAAACTGTACTTATGGTTAAGAACTACTCCGTTGTTCAATGCTCCTTATCCATTCGTCAACTGATATAGGTAAATGTCATGGACATAATTTCAAAAATTTATATCTCACTTTATAAACGTACAGATATATCAGTTTGAAATTGGTGCACAACAACGGGTACTCAAAACCAAATACTTGCCGTCCGGCAAAAACCCAGGCGACTTCTTCAAATATCACCAATTACAACGAATTCCGATATAATGAGGATGATCACCTTATTCCCAATAACTTACTCCCACTCATCATCTGTAAAACCATACAGATGTGAGAATCAAACCTGGTAAATACATACCCTGGAGTAAGTATCTAATCGGGAAATCGGTTTTCCTTTAACAATGCACAGTTAAACTGAAACATGAAAATGTTTCGTAAGGGTATCCTGGTATTCCTACTAATGCCTCTTCTATAATCCTATTCATGACTATAACCGTATATTTCTTTGCCATCTCTCCAAATCCCTTTATTTGTCTTTATTCATTACCTTCTGTACACCCCTTTAGGCTAAGTGGTTTTCTTCCTTCCCTACCGTTCGGCACCAGCCTATGTTTTGGAAGAAGACTATCCAATAAGCGTAATAGGTGTACCCTCCTAAACCAAGGAGTACTCGCAACCTGAGAGAAGGTGATGATAAAAGACAACTGAATAATACCTTATTCTATTTCTCCCGAACTGGGGAAAAAAGCAAAGGTGAAGTAGGGGTGGAGATGAAATACGCGGTTTGATCGTGAATGATAGCAGTCGCAATTTTCTTTGCCCTCTTTCTAATCCTTTATTTTGTCTTTATTTATTACCTTCTGTACACCCTACTTAGGCTAATTGGTTTTCTTCCTTTCCTACCTTTCGGCACCTGCCTATGGTTTGGAAGAAGACTATCCAATAAGCGTAATAGGTGTACTCTCCTAAACTAAGGAGCCCTCGCAACCTGAGAGAAGGTGATGATAAAAGACAACCGAATAAACCAATTCAATTTCTCCTAAACCTGGATCCATCCTCGAAGAAGTCCCTTCGAGTTCGTATATAACCATACGATAGATCTATCCAATGGAAGTGGATGTTCGTAGTGATACGAGGTGTTCTGAGAATTGCAAAGGGTAAAAGAAAGAGCGGCAATGACTTATGCAACTTAGACAATCCAAAAGCCAGTATTTTAAGAAGGTTCGGTCAACTTGGTCACTGAGTCATAGTCTAGGGTTGGTCAATGGTCCCTGCCAAAGAGAGAGAGAAAAGAAACACTCTGCGTGCACTCTAACCTAGATCAGAATGGTTATCACTTTATTTAATCAGGAAACCTCCCACTGTACTGTCAAATTCTCCTCCAAACCTGAAAGAAGAATCAATCGGGATCACCCGAAGAGTAAACTAACTCATCAGTGGGAATCGGGATCTAACTCTCATCGCATGATAACGTGAAGGTATCCACTCATGTTATCACACTCCAGAAGGTATGCGCATGCCTGGCAAGTTTCAGTTTCTTTAGAAACTCCCGATATGATTTTTTCCCCATGTTCTTATGACCTTGATGAAGGCCAACAAATCATAAGTCACATGTCAAGTTCTACCCATCATTATCTTATCAATTTGAACCCACTCGTACATACCCTTGATGAAGACCAACAAGGTAATACGACTGTCCCAAACCAACTCATCTATCTATACAACAGAAAAGTAACAAGCAGCTACCATCCACTATGCCTTGACGAAGGCCAACAAACATAGCATGAATACTACGTTCTACCCGTCTGAAACGACGGAGGGCTACGGCTGGTTTTTTGGTGAAAAACCTTTAACGTAACGAACTTGATATCGCTGAAAGAACCTAATAGCTTTTTATAAAAATATAGTGGCGAAAACCTATGCTAAAGAGGTCACTCCCGGTGAAGGGATCTCGGCTCTTTCCCCATAGAATGAGGTGCAGGATATTCCAACTGAATACCACGATGCAAAGCAACATGTAATCGACTATAGTGAAGTTATTACCCTGACACAAATTTCTGCCCAAGGGTCACTCCCGGTGAAGGGATCTCGGCCCTTGCCTCGTCGAATGAGGTGCAGGATATTCCAACTGAATACCACTATGCAAAACAAAAGAAAACGTCTTTGTAATAACACTTTTTAAAACTGTTCCAACAACGTCCAAACAGATTTGTTTTCCTTTGCATTGATCAGAATCAACGCAATCCCATCAATTAATCACACCAGAAAAGAACGAAAATAAAATGTACGTATATGCCATCCGCATTCGTCACTGGGTCCCGTCATCACCCGTTAGGTTACTTAACTAACGACAGAGCGGGGACTGGACTAGCGTGGGTGTAAAACATATACAACATCTACTAGTATATGTACCGATATACAATAATCGCTCCAGGCGTGATAAATGCAACATTACAGAAAAGTAATAAGCATCACAGAACAATACAGATAATCTGGGATCCACGGGTTTCACAGAGCCGCTGCTGAAACCCGACGTTCCCCTGGTCGTATGGATAGCATGTGCAATGAAACCTAGACCCCTACGGATGCGGCAAGTTACCCGCCAAAACCTGAAGCGGGGTAGCCCCCTACAGCAAAGTGAATGGACCACCCTTCATTTCACGGAATCCGGTAACTTGAGCACCCCTCCTTAGGTCAACCTGTACCCCCTACGAGTGCGGCGAATAGTCTGCCAATTCTAGAGTGAGGCCCCTCTGCCTCTCAAAGCCATGAGATGCGGACCCGTTGCCCCCCCGAACCTAGCTATCCGTGCACTCCGTCGCAGGGTAAACCTAGTACAGAAATGAAAATATGTACAACGGGTACATCGACCTCAGCCCGGTCGTGCCCCCAAAGAATATTATACAAACAGGCAGTGACGGCAGTCCACATGTTGGACGCTCGCCCTGCAATATCAAATGTACAAATAAATCCAAACTGCACTACCATTGCACACTGCTATCCACCACGACAAATCCGCAACATCACAGCACAACACAGAATATCAACGCGAATGTCACGTTCGCAAACCCGTCTAAAATAACTATAGCAATTAGACGCAATTTACCACTCAAATGACATTCACGGTCGGAGATATAATGTAAGTACTGTAAACTAACAAGTTTAAAATTCCGATCGACAAAACTTCCCGAAGTGGGCCCCACGAACAACTGCAGTACACAAACAAAATCTGGGCCAAACAAAATATTCCAGAAACCACAATTCCCATGAAAGACATTACTGTAGAAAAATAGTGCACTGTTGCTCCAAAACGGCGGCGGAACCGCGGCCAATACATGGCTTGTGCGGCGGTTCCGCGGCGCTCTGGAGGCAACAGCTGACCAAATTTCTACATTATTCTTAATAAAGCCTGCTCGATTTTCTGAGATGCTCAAAATGATTTTTAGAACAGTTTTAAAATTCGACAGAAACTTTAGCCTGAAAAGTGCGGTTTCGGAAATTTCGTTCGATCGATATTTTAAACACGTTAGAACAAGTTAGTAAAGGTTAATGGCATGGCTCTGATACCATGTAAGTCTACGGTAGCGCCCCGGCCTTCATTCTGACGCTAAACGCGGAACAAAAACTTTTATGACTGGCGCTATCGCATACTATAACCCGGATTTTGCCATTAACGCTAAACCAACAAACTGTAAAGAGGTAGAAAGGCTATACCGATCGATCCGAGTCCTTCGGTCTTTAGCCATCATCCCACGCTCCTTGCGGCAACTCCGATCTCCTGTCTCCTCATTGAGGTGGCACCACATCAACGGATCTTTAAACGGGCTCCCACCTCTATACCGAGGCAACTCGGTCATCAAGTCTTCTAAAAGAGATGAACAAGATAAAGTAGAGAATGAGCAGAATACTTTGTCTCAAACACCCTAGGGTTCACATCGCATGAGAGGGTTAGGGTGGAGGTTAAAGAAGATGCAAAGAGTTGGAAATGGTGAACTCAAGAAATGAATCAAGTGAGCAAAAAACCCAAGCATGAAACTGTAGGGTTCCTAGGCACCCTAATGAGGTCTCACAAGGCATCAACCATGCCAATTTATAAAAATACGGTGCCGAGAAACCCTAGACTACGGATCGTTAGCTAGATGTCTAGGCGAAACAAAAACTAGTTAACACTTAACTATGAGTTAAACGGAAATACAACCTTTGTAGATCCGGTCCTCCACCTCCACGGCTCCGAGATGAGGTCCTCTCCGCTGTCCAAATCAAATCCGGGCTTTAGCGTCGGCTTCATCGGAGAATGGACGGGCTAGGTCATCGATGTCCATGCCGAAGATGATCTACGTCGAAGCATCGCAAGATCAAGCTCTCACTTCACCAAGTCATGAAACTTGTGAAGAAAACACACTCTACTACTTGGCAAGAGGTAGAGGATGAAGAAATAGGAAGTGGGTAGACTTTAGATTTGGATTTCTCACTCTTTTTCATCACTTGCCATTGATGGAGGCAAGCTTTCTTCACTTGAAGAAATGAAGAAGAAGAAGGAAATTGTTATGATAAGAATAATTAAAATAGAAAAGAAAATCCATTCTTATCATAAGAAAACCATGGTTAGGTGTAGAGATTAAACCAAGGTTAGTTGGAATGGTTAGGGTTAAGGATGAGATAAGAATGGTTGACTAAAGTCAATGCTTCATGAAGGTTCAAAGAATAAAACAAAACTAGCAACCATTCTTCTCATTATCATTTCCATAATAAATAAATAAATAAATAGATATGAAAATGTAAACCCTAATCATTTAAATAACCATGGTTCAATCTTTACACAAACTCAAGCATACATGTATCATCAAACATGATACAATCAAGTGCACAAAAAGTATATCACATATACAATGTGCACATCCGAGTGAGAAAATCCATCTTAAGTGAACCAATACTAGTTAGTGCAAAGTAATATATCAAATATATTATCATGCATTAAATCATTAAATCAACACTTGATTTAACGATCCGGTCATATCGCATATAACCGACTAGTATCCAATGTATCGATTTATCGAATCAACCCTCGATTCGATAACTAGGTTATATCGCATATAACCATTCGACACATTCATCGCGAGAATGAAATACGGTATCACATACACGCATTATTCTCGGTCCCGCACATATCTCATATGCGCTCCTATTTCGTTTCACTTGAGCCAGGAAACCTCTGTGTAGGACTCTCAAGACTCGTCAATACGCCGGCAGCAGGTGATGATCATATCAAACACCCACAAGCCGCAAGCGGTCTGCTAAACGTAACGGCCACCCGGGTATTGAGCGATCTGAAGATCGACGAGCAAGCCCGCTCACACTCCAGTGAATCCAACCAGTAACACTACCGTACAGTCCGGTCTGATCGTCTGATATGTCGCATATCTCGCCTAGGGGTGGTAAACGTCAGACCCCAATAGCTCAATAAGTCGTGTCGATATGAGGTCTATAACAATTTGAGAAACTACTGGTAACACTTACCAGTAAATCTCAGCAACCCTGGCCAGGGATTTCCTGTTATAGCCAATCGAACACAGCGCAACATCTACCCCCTATACCGGGAGAGACGAATCTCCTCCTATCGCTCATTGCCTCCATGTGACTCGGGACTGTACCCAAAAACCACCGTTTTGCATGCCCTCTTGGACGTGGTAATTAAGATGGAAATCAAAGCACAGTGGGAACCACACAAGACTCTATGACGATCTCGGGTCAACAGACTACTCTGTACCAGTGTCACCAGAGAACTACCATCTGACGTGAGGTATAATACCATCTGGGAGTTCTCGGCGAGTCCGTCCAGTGTACCCAGTCTCTACTGAGCACCCGTATATCATCTCTGATGTCAAACACCGATGGATATGGGATCATCCATCGCCCATCTGTATGGGTCGAGAAGGTATACGCTAGTCTACTCTGGTATATCGATGCCCCGTCTCGATATACCCACGACTAGGGACCTTGAAGGATGTACTTATGGACTACCATGTCCCCACTAGTATGATCCGCATCATAGTCCAGGTAGTCAAGCACACATCCTAAGGGCTTTACCAACATGTAACAGAGAGACAATCAGTGTACACGTTAAGGCAAAGAGCAACCAGATAGCATACTATCATGTCGAGCAAGAAAGTCCTCCCTATATACGTCCTAGCATCCACTACAATATACATCATATGTACAGTAATGGCCTCTAGGGCATACATATAACTAACAATCTCCCACTTGCACTAGGGCCATCTGTAGCAGTGGTTGTAGTATCTCATACTCAACCATCCCATAAAAGTCTCTCTCTGGGAACAGGCCTTTGTGAGTGGATCCGCTGTGTTGTCCTCTGAGTCTACTCTCCTGACCTCGATCACCCTGGAGATCAACTATCTCCATGATCAGGTGACACTGCTTTAGAATATGTCTGGATCACTGATGGGACCTGAGTTCCCTGGCCAAAGCCACACTTCCACTGTCACACATTGGTAGGAACCTAGTTCATCTCATGAACCAATATACACCCAAACAGCCTCTTTGGTAGCATCTTAATTAGCGATGTATCCTGCCTTTATCGTCTAGTATGCCACGGTATCTAGCTTGGAACTCTTCCAACATACCGTCCCTTTACTGAGGGTAAAGACAATGCCTGTGACTGACATTCAGTCGTCTTTATCACCCTGGAACCCTTCCAGTGATTCTTCCCAGGATCATGTGATACCATCTCATTTCGACAAGTGAGAATCCAAACATCCATTTAGATCTATCTCATAGATCCAAAATCCAGGAGTTAGTAGGTATCATTATGATCCTATACGGAGAATCATTGTGATAAATGGAGATTGACCGAGCGTAGCATAGGAAACTCTTTCCCTATCAAGAGTATATCATCCACGTACTCTACGAGGATCACCACCATACTCCCTACTACCTTTTTGTTTATACAAGGTTCATCTACCATTTTGATGATGTCAAACTCTTTGACTAATCCATCAAAACAGATGTTCCAACTCCGCGATGCCTGCTTTAATCCTATAAAGCATCTTGTACACGTTTCCGCTGCTCCCACTGTCTACGAAGCCCTCTGGCTGTGTACTTATAGACGCTCTCTTCTAAATCATCATTTAGAAAAGCAGTCAAGACACCCAACCACCAGATATCGCAGTCATGGTATGTAGCCGTGACAAGTAGGATCTGGATGGACTTAAGCATAGCTACTTGAAAAGGTTTCATCATTATCCACACCTGGTCAATGATGCAAACTTTTAACAAGTCTAGCTTTGAAAGTCTCAACTTTTCCATGTACACCAAGTAATCTTCTCAAGATATACCTACTCCTGATGGGGATTTAACCCTTCAGATACAGCAACCAAAGTCCATACTTTGTTGGTGTATAAGGATTCCATCTCAGATCGATAAACATCCAGCCATTCTTACAGAGTCTCACTCTTGATGGCCAGCTCGAAACTAGTTGGGTCATCATCTCATGATGCAATCCTTGCTCCCACTGTCATAGAGAAACCGAAGTATCTCTCAGGTGGGTGAGGAACCCTACTAGATCGGCGGAGAGGCTGAGGTTCGTTGGTTTCTACTGAATCCTCTGGTTGTACCAAATCATCTGCTGTAGTTTGTATAGCTGGAACCTTTCCAATTCTACATAACAGACATTGTCTCGAGATTGTCCGGAATTTGCTTTTAGACATAGGCCGGACAACCCCAAATCTTAACTAGCTTAAGACATGGGCTCTTCCCTTTCCATATCACATATGAAGTGGTAGGCAACTGATTTGATTGGAACCTAATTCAATAGGTATGCATCTTCTCAAGCGCATAACTCCCAAAAAGGAAACAGGTAACTCAGTATTACTCATCATAGAGCACACCTTATCACATAGGGTGTGATTGCTCCACCCCGATATACCATCATGCTATGGTGTATACGGAGGAGTAATGCTGAGAGAGAATCTCATTCTCCTTTAGAATAATCCAGGAATTCCGTGCTCAAGTATTCTCCTCCTTGATCACATCAAAGGACATAATACTTTTACCCGTATTTTGGTTCTCTACTTCTAACTTATATTCCATGAATATCTCAAAAGGTTCGGACTTGTGTTTCAACAGGAACATATGTCTAAATCTTGAGAGATTATCAGAGAATGTAATGAAGTAAAAAGAACCGGTCTTGGCATTTGTAGACAGGGGACCTACATACATCATCATGTATCATCCCAAGAGTTTACTAACTCTTTCTCTGTTTCCAATAAACAGAGCTGTGGTCATCTTATCTTTGTGACATGACTGGCGAGTTTCACAAGATGTAAATTCAAATTAATTTAAATATGCATCTAAATGTAACTTCAGCCAGTCGGGTCGCATTGATATGACCTAGTCTACAATGCCTCAAGAAGGATTCGTTCATTTCTGAACTCTTCCTTTTGTGTGTATTCCGTATACTAAGAACTGTGGTTTGATTTAGAACATTAATGCTTTTAGATAACGTGCCTGAACCGATCAACTTTTGATATAGGAAATGTTCAAAACATTATCCAACAATACAAAATTTTATCATTTCTTTACTAATAAAGAGACTGATATGATTTTGTATATCAGGTTCGGTATCTAATAACATTCGTTCAGAATCAATGTATTGTAATACAGGGTGACAGTGACCGACAGACTTGGCTGCAACCCTTGCCCCGTTTTCTGCCTCATGAAACTTATCACCCGTTCTCAGTTCTCTACCTTTCTGTAGCCCTATGTAACAGATTACATATCTGGGATCCTGATCTGGTATCACATACCCAGGACGTAGAGGATACAGAGAAACAGTTCTTTGTAATGAACACACCCGAAGATGATGCATCAACATGCACTCTCTTCGTTTGGGCGGCACGGGAATTCTGGTAATCCCCAATTTCCTGCTCTGTCTTATAACAATTATAAGTTGGAGCGGGACCAACGTTCCCCAGCTCAGTATAACAAGCGGGTTCGGTCAAATATCCGTATTATTATCTTGATTAAGGCGTGATATGGTCGCTACCTGGAGAGAGAGAGAAGAAAACACTCAGCGTGCGCTCTGTCAAGAATAGATTGGTTATTATTTTATCTAATCAGGATGGCTCCCACTGCTTTTTATCAAATCTTCCTTCAAACCTTAAAAGGAAAGACTAGCCGGGATTAATTACACACTACAAGTTCGCCAATCTTTCAGCCAGGCCAGTGTCGGTACTTTGAGGGAGGTCCCCCGTGCTTTCGCACGAACCTAATTAATGTAAACCTCGTTTTCCCAGAGGCGTAACCTCGTTAACACCTTTCTAGACACCTACTTGATCGGCTAATTGTAATGTATAAAACTCTCCCAGGAGTAACTCTTACTCGCAGCGGGTATCGGGATCCAACTATCTCATAGAAGGTATGGAATCTCATTGCAAATTTCAACACTTGAAATTCCCGATAATATTTTGCCCCTAGCTCGCTATGACCTTGACGCATGCCAAACAACCCATAGTCTGCTAGTCAAGTTCAACCCGTACATTTCTTGATTGAATTAAACCCACCCGCACGACCCTTGACGCATGCCAAACAACGCCGTACGAATACTCTAATCCAATCGCATCATATGCTGGCAGATAAGCACTAGTTAGCTACCGTACACTACGCCTTGACGCATGCCAAACAACCGCAGCACGAATACTAACTAATACTTATCTGAAATGACGGAGGGCTACGACAGGTTTTTCTGAAAATCTATTGCGTAATGAACTTGATATCGTTGTAGAATCAAATGATTTTAAAATGGAGTGCTTTTGAAGCTTTTCTAGTTTTGCTAAAGGAGTCACTCCCGGTGAAGGGATCTCGGTCCTTTCCTCGTCGAATGAGGTGCAGGATATATCACATATACCGCTTGTTAGTGTTTATGCCCTAGAAGGCCATTACTGTATCATACTAGTTTGTATATTACTTAATGGAAGCTTGGGATATTCACATGTGTATAACAGTCTTGCTAAACATGGTAGTATGCTACTTGGTTTTTCTATCTTAATATGTGAGTGTACGTATTGATAGAGCTCTTAGGATCTTGCTTGTCTACCAGCGTTGTGATGGCAGTCACACTAGTGGGGGCTGGGTAGTCTACAAGCACATCCTTATTCAGGTCCCTGGTCGTTGGATTATCGAGACAGAGCATCGATACTCCGGAGTAGACTAGTGTGTACGCTTCTCATCCCAGTTGGGGAGATGGTCTGTCCCACAGCCGTCAGTACGTCGTACTGGAGATAGTATGCAGGTGCTCGTTAGGTTACGGGTACACCGGACAGGACTCACAGGGAACTGTTGGTTGGTTTGATACCATTCGTCAGTGAGCAGTTCCCAGGTGACATGAGTACAGCATAGTCCGCAGACTTGACACTGCTACTTCGCCTCGAGTGTGTCCCACTGTTCTTAGATTGCTACCCTACCACGGCTCAAAGGAGTCGTGCAAACAGGTAGCAGTTGGGTGCAGTCCCGAGCACTTGGAGGCAGTAGCGGTTAGACAGGATTCGTCCCTCCCGGTATTGGGAGTAGATATCGTGCTGTGTCAGAGAGCCATTACGCAAAGTCCCTGGCCAGGGCAAGCGAGATTTGCTGGTAGGTTCCAGTAGTTTCTCAGGGTGTAATGGGCTTCGCTCCGACACGACTTATACCGCTTTTAGGGGACTGACGCTTGCCGCCCCCTAGGCCCGATATGTGATAGTCTTGGACGAACGGACCGGACTGTATGGAGATTGTCACATCAGACTCAGTAGGAGTTCGGATGGGTTTCCTCATCGGCCTTCTTATCGACAACTACCTGGGGACCGTTACGTACAGCTAGTGCCGCTTGCGGTCTGTGGTTAAACCCACTGCCAGCGTAGTAGTCGAGTCTCTAGAGTCCCACACAGAGAGTTTCCTACTCCAGGCGAAACGATATAGAGGTTGCATGGTTTTGCGACAAAGGGTTCGAACGCATACGTGCGTTTACGCGCGTACGACTTTCGGACAGTTTTTTCTAGTCGGCTTTGGTTTAAGCCAGTTACTGGTATCCGGTTATTGGATTTATACAGTCTAAAGTTTTTCCGTATTTTTACGGATCGGAGGGGCATTCTCGTAATTGTGCGAGAAGCTTCTAGAAGTGGTGACTAAGGAGGGTTATGTTTCATTTGCATTAAATGAGTTTAGTGAGTCATGAGGGTGATTCATGCATATCATTAATGCATGATAAATGCTTGGTGAGTCATGATAATGAATCACCATTAGATATTTATGAAGTAAGCTTATTCATCATTTTCTTTTCTTTTCTTGTTAAAAGATAATGCTTCATATATATTATGATAACTTACTATTCTCATCACAATTCATTCTCACATTCTCTCTCCTCAAGCTCTCTCTCTTCAAAAGACTAATCCTCACCCTCATGTGTTGAGATCTAGGATTAGTAAGACTAATCAATCCATAACCATCACTCTATTTCATTCTAGCTTCTTTGATTAGCAATCCAAGAAGGTTAGTTTCCTCAAGTTTAGAGGCTAAGCTTGGAGTTTTGCTCTCGGGTGGATCGTCTACTACCTAGAGAAGGCCGAGGAGAACAAGGAGATCGTAAAGACGAAGGACTAGTTTCATTAGGTATAATCCCTAAACACAATTGTTATGAAACTCTTTGTGTACGGTTAGTTATCGTTTAGCTTCGATTCAAGCGGTTAGTCGATGTTCGTTCACTAAACAAGTTCGTTTTTGAAAATTCCGCCTCCCCACAAGTATTGGGGTGTAGTACATCGACTTACAGTGGTATTAGAGCCTCGCTAAACAATAAATAACTTAATTGCAAATTTGTACGAATTTCGAACGGAAAAACGAAGCCGGAAAACCCTAAATCTGTCAAGTTTCTGTCGAGTTTAAAATGATGTGCTAAAATTTTTCAGGTTAGCTCAGAAAGCTTGTAAAGGGTCCAGAAGAACACCCAAGAAATTCGAGCCCATGAATCGGCTAAAGAGCCGCGGAAGCGCGGCGGATCCCACCTATCCGCCGCGGTTCCGCGGCCGAGTTGCCGAGTCATGGACTCGTCTTTCATGTGTGGGTCCTCTCTGGTATTTGGGGTTTTCTGGAATATTTTAATTTTGCTCAGGTTTCCAGTTTACAGAGCAGTTTTTGGAGCAATATTAAAGATGTTTAATCGATCGAAATTATACAGTATTTGCATGTTGGATTATATCTGTGATTGATAAATGTGTTCATAAACCTCCCCCAACTGCTAGTATGTCGGTTGGCAGGGGGTTGCACATTTCTGTAATGGTTATATCTGTTTGTGCATATAAACTGTATTGGACTGTTGTGGTGTATAGCCGGGGTTTGCAATGGGTTATTGTTTAATTCATTTGTTGAAAATGTAATTTGTTGTAATATTATTTTTGCGGGGCACATCCAGGTTGCGGTTGTAGCCACCGTTGTATTATTTCATTTTACTGTTTTTGCTCCTAGGACCGACCCAAGGTGGGGTACACAAACTGCCGGGCGGGTAGTTTGCCGTACCCGTAGGGGTCGAGGGTGGGGTAACGGCTATTCATCACAACTGTGTAATCTGTCTTTTCTTGCAGGCTCAAAAGAAATTCAGATTGCTTGCAAATCCAATATTGTTTATCTGTGTTCTGGAATGAATATCATTGCGTCAGACGAATGTAAAATATCTATATTTATGATAGCTATTTAGACGTCACTTATGTTTTACACCCGCGCTAGCCCAGCCCCCGCTCTGTCGTTAGTTAAGTAACCTAACGGGTGATGACGGGACCCCGTGGCGAATGCGGATGGCATAAGAGGAAGTTGTATTTTCGTTTTTTTCTGCAATGATAGGTTAATGATGGGACGCATTATCTATAATGCAAAGAAAAACAAACCAAAGTTTAAATCGTTGGAACAATTTAAAAGAAACCACTCGGTTATTTTTAAAACAGATATTTTTAAATGCGGAGATTTAACCACTCCTTTTAAAAGCTATCAGGTTCCTTCGGTTATATCAAGTTCACTACGTTCACGGTTTCGCCAAAACCAGTCGTAGCCCTCCGTCATTTCTTATGGATGGTCAGTAGTATTCAAGCTATGCTTGTTGGCTTTCGTCAAGGCATAGTGTTTGGTAGCCGCTGGGGTATTCATTTGTTGCATAGATAGATGAGTTGGTTTGGGACAGTCGTATAACCTTGTTGGCTTTCGTCAAGGGTATATACGGGTGGGTTCAAATTGACAAGATAATGATGGGCAGAACTTGACATGTGTTTTATGATTTGTTGGCTTTCGTCAAGGTCATAAGAATATGGGGCAAAAATATATATCGGGAATTTCTAAAGAAACTGAAATTTGCAAAGAGATGCATACCATTTGGAGTTTGATGAATGTTGGTAGGATTCCTTCAACATTATCATACGATGATATTTGGATCCCGATCCTACTGTGAGTATATGCTACTTATCAGGATATTCGTCACTTAACGATCAATGCTATAAACCAAGTAGGTGTCCAGAAAAGTGTCAGCGGGGTTACGCCCCCAGAGAAAAGAGGTTATTTAATTAAGGAACTTCGCGAAAGCGTTGGAAAACCTCCCTCGAAGTATCGACACTGGCCTGGCTGAACGGTTAAGCAAGTATTGTACGGTGAGAATAGTCCTGGCTAATTCTTCTTTTATGGTTTGAGGAAGGATTCGAGAAACAGTGGGAGCCATCCAGTTTAGATAAATTAAAAACCAATCTAAACTTGCAAGAGCATCATGCTAAAGTGTTTTCTTCTCTCTCTCTCATTACAGCGACCTTGTGACCATGACTAGGTTACATCTAGATAACAAATTGACTGAATCTTACTTATTTGACTGGCAAAGGTCTGTCTAGATGACCATTGCCTATGACAAGCTGGACCACCCTATTACTACTCTAGATCCCATTGTCGCAGGTCCAGTTTCCACCGTCACGGATATGGATATCCGTCAGACAAAGGAAAAGAATAAAGCGAAAGCCAAGTGCCTCGTGTTGGCTTCAGTTGATGGTATATACCAGAAGCAGCGCGAGAAGATGGACTCTGTTTCCATCTTTTTCCATAACAAAGATTTATATGGAGAGCAATCTCATATCGCAAGATATGAGGCCTCGAACGAATTGATTCAAGCGAGGTCGGCTGACGGGTCATATGTAAGGGACGACGTCCTTACGATGACTAGCTATATTGATGAGCTCAAGGACCTGGAGACCACGTTGGGAAACAGGTCATATACTGACTTATTTCCACAGTCCCTACCCTCTACTTACACCCTGAAAGAAACCAGGGAGACACAAGCTCTGCTTAATAGGGGACCTTCTTCTTCTTCATCCAAGGCGAAAGCAAAGGGTGAAAAGAAGAAAACCTCTACAAAGCCGATATACGGTGTCAGCAAAGTAGGAGGAAAGGGAAGAGAAAAAGTTTCGGGACTTGGTATAAGTAAGGAAGGACATTCCTATTGTTGTGAGAATGGACATTGGCAGAACGATTGCAGGGCTTTGGAAGCCAGTAACCAGGATATGAAGCATGTTGTGGCTTCAGCCTCAAGTGTGTTTGTAATTGAGAACTGTTTGTCAATTAACTCTACTTCCTGGGTACTAGATACCGGAGTAGGATCTCATATCTGTAATTCGTTACATGCTTTG
This sequence comes from Agapanthus africanus, assembly GCA_030015575.1. NCBI lineage: Eukaryota > Viridiplantae > Streptophyta > Magnoliopsida > Asparagales > Amaryllidaceae > Agapanthus > Agapanthus africanus. The sequence goes on along the minus strand of CM057340.1, from coordinate 591,860,264 downwards.
AGAAACCGTAAAGTTATAAGGATAGGTGATTTGTCTCTCAGAGTTGCAAACGGAATGAGCGTGGACGCTGAATCCGTGGGAGAATATCGCCTAGGTTTGACAAGTGGGCAGATATTGATTCTACGTAACTGTCTGTATGTACCTAGTTTGACTTGTAATATCATATCAGTGTCCTCACTTTCAAGAGAGGGATATGACTTTACATTCGTAAGCGATGTAGTTCACATCCACCTAAATCAAGTTCTGATTGGGTCCGGTACATTAGATGACGGTATATACGTATTAAATCAAGCTCAGGTTTTCAATGTCCAGAACACACTTAAAAGAAAGTCTCCAGAAATGAATCAGGCTTTCTTATGGCATTGTAGACTAGGTCACATCAATGAAACACGGTTAACGAAGTTACATAGAGAAGGATATTTGAATCCGTTCGAATATCAATCTTATGCCACTTGTGAATCTTGTCTCATGGGAAAGATGACAAAGACTCCGTTTTCTGGACACGGAGTAAGAGCGAGCGAGCTCTTAGGACTCATACACAGTGACGTATGCGGTCCGATGTCTACACATGCGCGAGGTGGTTATTCCTACTTCATTACTTTTACGGATGATTTCTCTAGGTATGGACATATCTTCTTGATGAAGCATAAATCCGAGGCCTTTGAGAAATTCCAAGAATACAAGAATGAAGTGGAAAACCAAACAGGCAAAAGTATTAAGACACTGAGATCTGATCGAGGTGGTGAATACTTAAGTGCCGAGTTCCTGGGTTATTTAAAAGAGAAAGGAATTCTCTCTCAGCTTACTCCTCCATACACACCACAACACAATGGTGTATCGGAAAGGAGGAATCGAACCCTATTAGATATGGTTCGTTCCATGATGAGTAAGGCTGAGTTACCGCGATCATTCTGGGGTTATGCGCTAGAATCAGCAGCATATCTTTTAAACAAGGTTCCAACCAAGACTGTGCCTACCACGCCATATCAGATGTGGAGTGGGAAGAAACCCCATCTTCAGTACCTGAAGACATGGGGATGTCCAGCTTTTGTAAAAAAGCAGCATCCGGACAAGCTCGAGGCACGCTCAGTAGAGTGTAAGTTTGTGGGATATCCAAAGAATTCAATGGGATATTGCTTCTACTACGCAGAGGAACAAAAGGTTTTTGTTTCTCGTCATGCCCGCTTCTTAGAAACTGAATTTTTAGAAAATCAGAAGAGTGGGAGCGCAGTAGAACTGGAAGAAATTCCAGAACCACAAGCTGTTACTGAAAGTTTGGTGGAACAAGAAGTTTCAGAAGAAAGGAACATACCAGCGCCTATCCGCAGAAGTAGTAGGCAGTCTCATCCGCCCGAGAGATACTACGGTTTTCTCATAGACGGGGATAGAGAAGATTGCGTCATTGATAATGACGACCCTACTAGCTTCCAGCAGGCCATCCAGAGCGGCGACTCGGTACGATGGCTAGATGCAATGCGGACCGAAATGGAGTCCATGTACACTAACAAAGTATGGACTTTGGACACTGCTCCAGATGGGGTGAAACCCGTAGGATGCAAGTGGATCTTCAGAAAGAAGATTGGTGTAGATGGACAGGTTGAAACCTATAAGGCTAGACTTGTTGCAAAGGGTTTCCGTCAAAGACCTGGTTTGGACTATGACGAAACCTTTTCTCCAGTGGCTATGCTGAAATCCATTCGGGTCCTTCTTGCTATTGCTGCCTTCCACGATTATGAAATCTGGCAGATGGACGTAAAGACGGCCTTTCTAAATGGAAATTTAGATGAGAGCGTCTATATGGATCAGCCAGAGGGATTCATTCAGAGTGGGAGCAGCGGTAAAGTATGCAAGCTGCTTAAGTCCATTTATGGACTAAAGCAGGCATCACGGAGTTGGAACATCTGTTTTGATGATACTGTCAAAGAATTCGACTTTATCAAAAATCCAGATGAACCATGCATATACAGTAAGATTGTAGGGAGAGTTGTTGTATTCCTCGTCTTGTACGTGGATGACATTCTCCTAATAGGAAATGATATTCCTATGCTACAATCAGTCAAAAGATTCTTGTCACAGAAATTCTCCATGAAGGACCTGGGTGATGCCACCTACATTCTGGGGATCCAGATCTATCGTGATAGATCAAAGAGGATGTTGGGACTTTCACAATCCAGGTACATAGACACCATATTGAAGAGATTCAGTATGGAAGATTCAAAGCGCGGTAACCTACCGGCTTATCACGGAATCACCCTCTCCAAAGAGATGTCTCCCAAGACTGATTTGGAAAGGGAACGCATGTCGATTATACCCTACGCTTCTGCGGTAGGCTCTATAATGTATGCGATGTTATGTACCAGACCAGATGTAGCATACGCATTGAGCGTTGTAAGCCGGTATCAGGCAAACCCAGGGGAGAATCACTGGATAGCAGTAAAGAACATTCTCAAGTACCTGAGAAGGACTAAGGAGATGTTCTTGGTTTACGGCGGAAAGGACCTCAAGATGGAGGCCTATGCTGATTCCGGCTTCCAGAGTGACAAGGATGACTCCAAGTCCATGTCAGGTTATGTCTTTACCCTCAATGGAGGGGAGGTCTGTTGGAAGAGTTCCAAGCAGGACACCGTTGCTGACTCGACGATGGAAGCGGAGTATATAGCTGCTTGCGATGCCGCAAAAGAAGCTGTCTGGATGAAGAAGTTCCTCACAGAACTTCAGGTGGTTCCTACCAGTGTTGGTCCAATACCTCTGTATTGCGACAACAACGGCGCTATAGCTTTAGCGAAGGAACCCAGGTCCCATCAGAAGTCCAGACACATCTTAAGGCGGTATCACCTGATCAGGGAGATCGTTGATTGCCGGGAGATCGAGGTAAAGAGAGTAAATACAGAGGATAACATTGCTGATCCATTCACTAAGGCCCTACCCCAGATTCAGTTCGAGAGGCTACTCGAGATCATTGGTCTACGATATGCCAGTACATGGCCCTAGTGCAAGTGGGAGATTGTTAGTGTTTATGCCCTAGAAGGCCATTACTGTATCATACTAGTTTGTATATTACTTAATGGAAGCTTGGGATATTCACATGTGTATAACAGTCTTGCTAAACATGGTAGTATGCTACTTGGTTTTTCTATCTTAATATGTGAGTGTACGTATTGATAGAGCTCTTAGGATCTTGCTTGTCTACCAGCGTTGTGATGGCAGTCACACTAGTGGGGGCTGGGTAGTCTACAAGCACATCCTTATTCAGGTCCCTGGTCGTTGGATTATCGAGACAGAGCATCGATACTCCGGAGTAGACTAGTGTGTACGCTTCTCATCCCAGTTGGGGAGATGGTCTGTCCCACAGCCGTCAGTACGTCGTACTGGAGATAGTATGCAGGTGCTCGTTAGGTTACGGGTACACCGGACAGGACTCACAGGGAACTGTTGGTTGGTTTGATACCAGTCGTCAGTGAGCAGTTCCCAGGTGACATGAGTACAGCATAGTCCGCAGAATTGACACTGCTACTTCGCCTCGAGTGTGTCCCACTGTTCTTAGATTGCTACCCTACCACGGCTCAAAGGAGTCGTGCAAACAGGTAGCAGTTGGGTGCAGTCCCGAGCACTTGGAGGCAGTAGCGGTTAGACAGGATTCGTCCCTCCCGGTATTGGGAGTAGATATCGTGCTGTGTCAGAGAGCCATTACGCAAAGTCCCTGGCCAGGGCAAGCGAGATTTGCTGGTAGGTTCCAGTAGTTTCTCAGGGTGTAATGGGCTTCGCTCCGACACGACTTATACCGCTTTTAGGGGACTGACGCTTGCCGCCCCCCTAGGCCCGATATGCGATAGTCTTGGACGAACGGACCGGACTGTATAGAGATTGTCACATCAGACTCAGTAGGAGTTCGGATGGGTTTCCTCATCGGCCTTCTTATCGACAACTACCTGGGGACCGTTACGTACAGCTAGTGCCGCTTGCGGTCTGTGGTTAAACCCACTGCCAGCGTAGTAGTCGAGTCTCTAGAGTCCCACACAGAGAGTTTCCTACTCCAGGCGAAACGATATAGAGGTTGCATGGTTTTGCGACAAAGGGTTCGAACGCATACGTGCGTTTACGCGCGTACGACTTTCGGACAGTTTTTTCCAGTCGGCTTTGGTTTAAGCCAGTTACTGGTATCCGGTTATTGGATTTATACAGTCTAAAGTTTTTCCGTATTTTTACGGATCGGAGGGGCATTCTCGTAATTGTGCGAGAAGCTTCTAGAAGTGGTGACTAAGGAGGGTTATGTGTCATTTGCATTAAATGAGTTTAGTGAGTCATGAGGGTGATTCATGCATATCATTAATGCATGATAAATGCTTGGTGAGTCATGATAATGAATCACCATTAGATATTTATGAAGCAAGCTTATTCATCATTTTCTTTTCTTTTCTTGTTAAAAGATAATGCTTCATATATATTATGATAACTTACTATTCTCATCACAATTCATTCTCACATTCTCTCTCCTCAAGCTCTCTCTCTTCAAAAGACTAATCCTCACCCTCATGTGTTGAGATCTAGGATTAGTAAGACTAATCAATCCATAACCATCACTCTATTTCATTCTAGCTTCTTTGATTAGCAATCCAAGAAGGTTAGTTGCCTCAAGTTTAGAGGCTAAGCTTGGAGTTTTGCTCTCGGGTGGATCGTCTACTACCTAGAGAAGGCCGAGGAGAACAAGGAGATCGTAAAGACGAAGGACTAGTTTCATTAGGTATAATCCCTAAACACAATTGTTATGAAACTCTTTGTGTATGGTTAGTTATCGTTTAGCTTCGATTCAAGCGGTTAGTCGATGTTCGTTCACTAAACAAGTTCGTTTTTGAAAATTCCGCCTCCCCACAAGTATTGGGGTGTAGTACATCGACTTACACCGCTGTGCAAAGCAGAAACTATAGAAGCAATCAAAAGACAAACCGAGTGTGTAGCATCTGCCAGTTATTGCTAAAGGAGTCACTCCCGGTGAAGGGATCTCGGTCCTTTCCTCGTCGAATGAGGTGCAGGATATATCACATATACCGCTGTGCAAAGCAAGAACTGTAGCTACCTGTTTTATTTTGAAATTCGATTCTACAACATCTTAGGTTTCTTTTATTTTCATTAATCACATTAATGAAGTCCCATCATTTAAGTACCTAAACATCACAGATAAATACGACGTACACTTATGCCATCCGCATTCGCCTCGATGTCCCCTCGTGCACCGTTAGGTTAGGTAACTAACGGCAGAGCGGGGCAGGGCTAGTGCGGGTGTAAAACATAAGTAACGCCTATATAATATATCATATATACTATATACTGTATCTATCACAGAACATCACATGATCACATCACAGATATCGCAGCAGAAGAAACATATGAAATATTGGATATACTAGGACGTCCGTGTTTTCAATACGAGCCAGTATAAAACACGGATTCCACGGTCGTGATGAATAGCCAAACCCACACCCCTAGACCCCTATGAGAGCGGCAAGCAACCCTACCAATTCTGGAGTTGGGAGACCCGGACCCGACTCCTCGAGTTGGTCTCCCACTGGACTCCAGAACCCGGTTACTTGTGCTCCCCTCCTTGGGTCTATCCTAGTGCGGAAAAGTAAATAATATACAAAGGGTGAGAACTTCCGCAACCTGGAAGCGTCCCAATAAAAGAATATTACATACAAGTTTTTACATGAATGAAAATGAAAAACACTCATCTCACATAAAAAACCCCGGCTATTCAAAGACGACGATCCAATATAACATATCCAGCAACACATAACATCACATGTCATCAACGTAAGTAAATATGCGCATCCCAATTGTCGTTGGCATATAGCAACGAAACCAGCGATATCACATATTACACTTACGGTCACAGAAAAAAAAGTGTAAAACTACAACAGTTGGAATCCGCAACCTCCTCAGACATCGCATGCCTGACCAAATGAATTCTTTAGACATCGCATGCCTAACAATTATAAACCTCGCATTTTAGTCTTAAAATCGAAAACACTTTTCAATACCAAGTCGGGCAATTCAACAAGATTCCCGACAATTTGATCGAATGCTCGTCGCAAACTTCAGTAGACGGCCGCACCCCCGATACCGTCGACGAAGTGCACCAAGGCGGAACACCGCTTCCGCGAGCACCCGAACGGATGCTTTCGGCGACGGGGTTCTCCTACAGTCACTTGGTCGGGGCTATGGAGTGAGGCTGTCTATTAAGTTTACCCGGCGAGTATCCGCGTACGCTACGTGATTGCGACGGACTTTTGATCACATGAAAATTCCGTGGCAACTGATCAAGTGAGACTAAAGTGCTATGTTTATAACATTCATTCAGTTATCTCATAACTTTTGTGAATTCCAATTATTGTATCCCATTCCAGATAAACAGAAAATGTTAAACTTTCCGATTGAATATTCGAACACCCAAGTTTTCCCGATACAGATCAACACATGAAATAAGTCTAACAACATTCAGTTCGTGCCTCAGTACCAACGGTCCAGCCGTAGAAGGGTCAAGCCAACGCCTCACATGTGGCACGCCGTACTGCCCCAAACCCGAAGGTTCAAAGGGCAGTTCAAGACGGTCACATAATCGAGTTAAGGTTTGTTGTCTTCTAGAGGGACCATCGCGTTACTTGCACTACTTAGAACGTCGTTAAACTACGGAAAAATCCAACACTTGGAAATTTCCCGACAGGGGAAAAATTAGGTATTTATATCCGGTCGAACTTTTTAACATATTCTATAATTTATCCGGAAAGCCACATAGACAAAATTTGATACTCCGATCGAAACACCGAATCCCCAAAACAACCCCAGAAAATTCAACTCTTGAATAAATATTAAAAATTCCCAGAAAACTCAGCATCAGAAAACATGAATTACTGTGCAAAAAGTGGAGGATGACGTCACCATGTTGCCGCGGAACCGCCGCAGAAGCCAGGCTTCTGCCGCGGTTCCGCTGCCGTTTTCACTGTTCATGAATAAATTTTTGCGCCGTAATTCTTAGAATTCCCTGCTGAATTTTTTACGAATTTTTAATTTGGAAAAATCCCAGTTTTTGAAAAAAGGACAGAGAGCAAGTTTGGTTTGGGGTTTCGGGTTCGTTCGGACTTCAAATTCCGTCTGGACTTCGCCTAAGGCTCTAGCTAGGCTCTGATACCACTGTAGGGTTCCTAGGCACCCTAATGAGGTCTCACAAGGCATCAACCATGCCAATTTATAAAAATACGGTGCCGAGAAACCCTAGACTACGGATCGTTAGCTAGATGTCTAGGCGAAACAAAAACTAGTTAACACTTAACTATGAGTTAAACGGAAATACAACCTTTGTAGATCCGGTCCTCCACCTCCACGGCTCCGAGATGAGGTCCTCTCCGCTGTCCAAATCAAATCCGGGCTCTAGCGTCGGCTTCATCGGAGAATGGACGGGCTAGGTCATCGATGTCCATGCCGAAGATGATCTACGTCGAAGCATCGCAAGATCAAGCTCTCACTTCACCAAGTCATGAAACTTGTGAAAAAAACACACTCTACTACTTGGCAAGAGGTAGAGGATGAAGAAATAGGAAGTGGGTAGACTTTAGATTTGGATTTCTCACTCTTTTTCATCACTTGCCATTGATGGAGGCAAGCTTTCTTCACTTGAAGAAATGAAGAAGAAGAAGGAAATTGTTATGATAAGAATAATTAAAATAGAAAAGAAAATCCATTCTTATCATAAGCAAACCATGGTTAGGTGTAGAGATTAAACCAAGGTTAGTTGGAATGGTTAGGGTTAAGGATGAGATAAGAATGGTTGACTAAAGTCAATGCTTCATGAAGGTTCAAAGAATAAAACAAAACTAGCAACCATTCTTCTCATTATCATTTCCATAATAAATAAATAAATAAATAGATATGAAAATGTAAACCCTAATCATTTAAATAACCATGGTTCAATCTTTACACAAACTCAAGCATACATGTATCATCAAACATGATACAATCAAGTGCACAAAAAGTATATCACATATACAATGTGCACATCCGAGTGAGAAAATCCATCTTAAGTGAACCAATACTAGTTAGTGCAAAGTAATATATCAAATATATTATCATTCATTAAATCATTAAATCAACACTTGATTTAACGATCCGGTCATATCGCATATAACCGACTAGTATCCAATGTATCGATTTATCGAATCAACCCTCGATTCGATAACTAGGTTATATCGCATATAACCATTCGACGCATTCATCACGAGAATGAAATACGGTATCACATACACGCATTATTCTCGGTCCCGCACATATCTCATATGTGCTCCTATTTCGTTTCGCTTGAGCCAGGAAACCTCTGTGTAGGACTCTAAAGACTCGTCAATACGCCGGCAGCAGGTGATGATCATATCAAACACCCACAAGCCGCAAGCGGTCTGCTAAACGTAACGGCCACCCGGGTATTGAGCGATCTGAAGATCGACGAGCAAGCCCGCTCACACTCCAGTGAATCCAACCAGTAACACTACCGTACAGTCCGGTCTGATCGTCTGATATGTCGCATATCTCGCCTAGGGGTGGTAAACGTCAGACCCCAATAGCTCAATAAGTCGTGTCGATATGAGGTCTATAACAATTCAAGAAACTACTGGTAACACTTACCAGTAAATCTCAGCAACCCTGGCCAGGGATTTCCTGTTATAGCCAATCGAACACAGCGCAACATCTACCCCCTATACCGGGAGAGACGAATCCCCTCCTATCGCTCATTGCCTCCATGTGACTCGGGACTGTACCCAAAAACCACCGTTTTGCACGCCCTCTTGGACGTGGTAAGATGGAAATCAAAGCACAGTGGGAACCACACAAGAGTCTATGACGATCTCGGGTCAACAGACTACTCTGTACCAGTGTCACCAGAGAACTGCCATCTGACGTGAGGTATAATACCATCTGGGAGTTCTCGGCGAGTCCGTCCAGTGTACCCAGTCTCTACTGAGCACCCGTATATCATCTCTGATGTCAAACACCGATGGATATGGGATCATCCATCGCCCATCTGTATGGGTCGAGAAGGTATATGCTAGTCTACTCTGGTATATCGATGCCCCGTCTCGATATACCCACGACTAGGGACCTTGAAGGATGTACTTATGGACTACCATGTCCCCACTAGTATGATCCGCATCATAGTCCAGGTAGTCAAGCACACATCCTAAGGGCTTTACCAACATGTAACAGAGAGACAATCAGTGTACACGTTAAGGCAAAGAGCAACCAGATAGCATACTATCATGTCGAGCAAGAAAGTCCTCCCTATATACGTCCTAGCATCCACTACAATATACATCATATGTACAGTAATGGCCTCTAGGGCATACATATAACTAACAGAAACTTGCCCATGGCTCTCCAAATAATGAGTGGTGATATATATGAGGTTTTGTGATGAAATATCAAGGAAAAAAATCTTCACAAAATATCCCCACAAATCCTTCATAATATCCTACCCAAAACCAACATCATTAATTCTCTAATGACTCACTAGATAACTCATTACATGAGTCATTAGTGATCATTCTAGAATCAATGAGTCACAAAGAATGAGTCACCCTTGCCAAAACTAAATAATCATTTAAACCAAAATGATTAATCCAAAAAGAAATGCATCTTTTAAAATATTCTCGTAACGGGTTACGAAAATACCCCACACCTGTATATACATACCTGTATCCGTATTCCGACCGAATACGAATACGAGAGACTAAAATATTCCGACTCAATATAATACATGGATCCGCCTTAAACCAAAGCCCACCAGTATTATCTGTCCGAAATATGACACGTGCGCAAACGCACGTGCATTTTCGAACCCTGCCATAAAACCATACGGCCTCTACAACGTTTCGCCCGAACTTGGGAAACTATCTATGGGGGACTCTAAAGACTCGTCAGTACCCTGGCAGTGGGTTTAACCACAAGCATGTCAGCGGCACTAGCTGTGCGTAACGGCTGCCCATGTACTGACCTCAAGGGAAGCCGATGAGCGAACTCATCCTTGAACCTTACTTAGCCTATCAGTGACAATATACATACAGTCTGGTCCGTTCGTCTATGAGTATCGTATATCGGGCCTAGGGGGCCGGTAACGTCGGACCCCCAAAAGCGGTATAAGTCGTGTCAGAGTGTAGCCCAGAACACCTTGAGATACAACTGGAGTACCTACCAGTAAATCTCCTACCTCGGCCAAGGGCTTTGTGTAATGGTTCTCCTAGATACAGCGCGATCTCACCCCCAATACCAGGAGAGACGAATCCCCTGCCGATCCGCTCACTTGCCTCCATGTGGCTCGGGACTGTACCCAACTAAAACCTGTTTGTACGACTCCTTTGAGCCGTGGTAGGGTAGTAATCAAAGCACAGTGGGAACTCACACGAGACAAATGATGACCTCAGGTCGATGAACTAACCTGTACACATGTCACCAGGGAACTGCTATCTGACGCTAGGTGTAAATACCAACTAGCAGGTTCCCGGCGAGTCCTGTCCGGTGTACTCATAACCCAATGAGCACCTGTATACATCTTAGGTGATCCAACTGACACCAGTGGCTTGTGAGACCGGCCACCGCCCCTCATCGAGGTCTCGACTGTATACACTAGTCTACTCCGGAGTATCGATGCCCTGTCTCGAAACTCCTACGACTAGGGACCACTTTTAAGGATGTGCTTATGGACTACCCAACTCTCACGTATATGATCGCCATCATACTGTTGGTAGTCAAGCAGAATCCTAAGGGCTCTATCAACATGTAATAGTGAACAGTAATGTCACCTAAAGCTGTACACGACTGATAAAGGCAAACCAGATAGCATACTATTATCTCGAGTAAGACTGTCCTACAGGTATAGGTCCTCCCTCAATTATTGCAATTACGTACCTGCGATCCAATAATTGACTTTGAGGGCACTACATCCAACAGCGTATACACTAGTCTACTCTAGAGTATCGATGCCCCGTCTCGATAATCCTATAACTAGGGACCTGTATAAGGATATGCTTATAGATTACCCAGCCCCCACTAGTGTGACTGCTATCACAACGCTGGTAGTCAAGCAAAGATCCTAACGGCTCTACCAATATGTATAAGCGATATGCTAAAAGAAACACATGCACATATTGAGGTAGAATCAAACCAAGTAGCATACTACCATTTTGAGCAAGATTGTTATCATAACTATGAATATCCCAAGCTTCCAATATGTAATATACAATCCAGTATGATACAATAATGGCCTCTAGGGCATATACTACTAACAATCTCCCACTTGCACTAAGGCCATGTATTGGCATATCGCAGACCTATCATCTCGATTAGTCGCTCGAACTGTGTCTGAGGGATGGCCTTTGTGAGTGAATCTGCAGTGTTGTTCTCTGTATCAACTCTCCGCACCTTGATCTCCTGGCAATCCATGATCTCCCTGATTAGGTGATACCACCTCAAGATATGTCTGGACTTCTGATGGGACTTTGGTTCCTTTGCTAAAGCTATAGCACCGTTGTTGTCATAATACAGCAGTATTAGATCAACAATGGACGAAACCACCTGAAGTTCCGTCATGAACTTCCTTATCCAGACTGCTTCTTTTGTGGTGTCACATTCAGCGATATACTCCTCTTCCATAATCGAATCAGCAACGGTATCCTGCTTGGAGCTCTTCCAACAGACCGCCCCTTCATTGAGGGTAAAGACATAACCCGATATGGAGTTGGAGTCATCATTGTCACTCTGGAAGCTGGAGTCGGCGAAGGCCTCGACTTGGAGGCTTCTTTGCCGTACACCAAGAACATCTCCTTAGTCCTTCTCAGGTACTTGAGAATGTTCTTTACTGATGTCCAGTGCTTCTCACCTGGGTTTGACTGATACCTGCTTACAACGCTCAGTGCGTAAGCTACATCTGGTCTGGTACACAATATCACATACATTATAGAGCCTACCGCAGAAGCGTAAGGTATAATAGACATGCAATCCCTTTCCAAATCAGTCTTGGGAGACATCTCTTTGGAAAGGGTGATGCCGTGACAAGCCGGTAGATTACCGCACTTTGAATCTTCCATACTGAATCTTTTCAGTATGGTGTCAATGTACCTTGACTGTGAAAGTCCCAAAATCCTCTTAGATCTATCGTGATAGATCTGGATCCCTAAAATGTAGGACGCATCACCCAGGTCCTTCATGGAGAACCTTTGTGACAAGAATCCTTTGACTGATTGTAGAATAGGAATGTCATTTCCTATCAAGAGAATGTCATCCACGTACAATACGAGGAATACCACAATTCTCGCTACAATTTTACTATAGATGCATGGTTCATCTAGATTTTTGATAAAGTCAAATTCCTTGACCGTCTCATCAAAACATATGTTCCAACTCCGCGATGCCTGCTTTAGTCCATAAATGGACTTAAGCAACTTGCACACTTTTCCGCTGCTCCTACTCTCTATGAAACCCTCCGGCTGATCCATATAGACACTCTTCCAAATTTTCATTTAGAAAAGCGGTCTTTATGTCCATCTGCCAAATCTCATAATCGTGGAAGTCAGCAATAGTAAGAAAGATCTGAATGGATTTGAGCATAGCCACTGGAGAAAATATTTCATCATAGTCCAAACTAGGTCTTTGACGAAAACCTTTTGCAACAAGTCTATCCTTATAGGATTCAACCTGTCCATCTACACCAATCTTCTTTCTGAAGATCCATTTGCAGCCTACGGGTTTTACCCCTTCTGGACAATGTCTAAAGTCCATACTTTGTTGGTGTACATTAACTCCATTTCGGTCCACATTGCATCCAGCCATTTTACCGAGTCTTTTGCTCTGAATGTCTTGCTGGAAATTAGTTGGCTCATCAGTATTGATGATGCAATCCTCTCTATCGCCGTCTATGAGAAAACCGTAGTATCTCTCGGGTGGATGAGACTGCCTACTAGTCCTGCGGAGTGGCGCGGGGATATCCGGTTCTTTTGAAACTTCTGGTTCCACCATACTTTCAGTAATAGCTTATGGTTCTGGAATTTCTTCTAGTTCTATTGCGCTCCCACTTATCCCTTTTTCTAAAAATTGAGTTTCCATGAAGTGGGTATGCCGAGAAACGAAAACCTTTTGTTCCCCTGCGTAATAGAAAAGACACCCCCTGGAGTTCTTTGGGTATCCAACAAACATACACAGTGCTGAGCATGTCTCGAGCTTGTCCGCATACTGCTTTTTTACAAAAGCTGGATATCCCTATATCTTCAAATACTGAAGAGAGGGTTTCTTCCCACTCTACATCTGATATGGTGTGGTAGGCACAGTCTTGGTAGGAACCTTGTTCAAAAGATATGCAGCTGATTCTAATGCATAGCCCCAGAAGGTTCGCGGCAACTCAGCATTACTCAATATGGAATGTACCATATCCAATAAGGTTTTGTTCCGCCTTTCCGATATACCGTTGTGCTGAAGTGTGTATGGAGGAGTAAGCTGAGAGAGAATCTCATTCTTTTTCAAGTAATCCGGGAACTCGGCACTTAAGTATTCACCACCTTGATCAGATCTTAGTGTCTTGATACTTTTGCCGGTTTGTTTTTCCACTTCATTCTTATATTCTCGGAATTTCGCAAAGTCCTCGGATTTATGTTTCATCAAGAATACATGTCCATACCTTGAGAAATCATCCGTAAAAGTAATGAAGTAGGAATAACAACTTCTTGCATGTGTAGACATTAGACCACACACGTTACTGGTATGAGTCCCAAGAGCTCGCTCGCTCTTTCTCCGTGTCCAGTGAACGGAGTCTTTGTCATCTTTCCTTTGAGACATAATTGGAAAGTTGCATAGGACTGGTATTCGAACGGATTCAAATATCCCTCTTTATGCAACTTTTTCAACCGTGTTTCATTGTTGAGATCCAGTCTACAATGCCATAAGAAAGCCTGATTTAATTCCGGAGACTTTCTTTTAAGTGTGTTCTGGACATTGAAAACCTGAGCTTGATTTAATACGTATATACCGTTATCTAATGTACCTGACCCAATCAAATTTTAATTAAAGTGGATGTGTACCACATCGCTTACAAATGTAAAATCATTTCCTTCTTTAGAAAGTAAAGATATAGATATGATATTAAAAACTAGACTATGTACATAGAAACAATTACGCAAAATCAATATCTGCCCACTTGTCAATCCTAGGTGATATTCCCCTATGGATACAGCGTCCATGCTCATTCCGTTAGCAACTCTGAGAGTCATATCACCTTCCTTGATAACTCTACGGTTTCTCAAAGCCTATAATGAATTACAGATATGAGATCCTGATCCGGTATCTAGTACCTAGGAAGTAGAGTTAATTGACATACAGTTTTCAATCATAAACACACCCGAAGCCGAAGCCACAACGTGCTTCGAATCCTAGTTTCTGGCTTTCTAAGCCCTGCATTCCTTCTGACGGTGCACTTTCCCATGACAACAGAAACATCCTTCCTTCCCTACTGTTGGCCCCGATTCTTTTGCCCTGCCCTTTCCCTCTACCTTACAGACACCGCTTATCGTCTTGGTGAAGGCCTTCTTCTTCTCTCCCTTGTATTTCGCCTTCGATCTAGAAGAGGAAGATTCCCCAATAAGCAAAACGGGTGTCTCCCTGGATTCCTACAGGGTGCTCTCAGCGTTCGTCAAAATATTGAGGAGTCCTGGAAGTGTAACTTCCTTCTCTTGAATTTTGAAATTTAAGATAAACTGGGCGTAGGTGGAGGGGAGGGACTGTAAAATCAAGTCAATACATAACTCGTTCTCCAACGTGGTTCCATGGTCCGTGAACTTTTTAATATAGCTAATCATCGTAAGGACGTGGTCCCCTACAGATGACCCGACAGCCAACTTCGCCTGAAGAAATATCTTCGAGGTCTCATATCTTGTGATACGAGATTGCTCTCCATATAAAACTTTGGTATGGAGGAAGATGAAAGCTAAGTCCATCTTCTCGTGCCGCCTCTGGTGTTCACTATCCATTGATATTAACAAGAGGTACTTGGCTCTCGCACAATCTTTTTCCCATGTCTTACGGATATCAACATCCGTGACGGTGGAATCTGGACCTGGGACGGCGAAGGCTTTGGTAGTAAGGAGGTAGTCCAGCTTGTCATGGGTAAGTGCTATCTGGACATTCCTTACCCAATCATTATAGTTTGTCCTAGTAAATTTATTATTATCTAGTAACCTAAGTCCGGTCATAGTGGTCGCTGCAATTAGGAGAGAGAAAAGAAACACTTTAGCATGATGCTCTTGCAAGTTTAAATTGGTTATTAGTTTATCTAACCAGGATGGCTCCTACTGTTTTCTCGAATCCTTTCTCAAACCATAAAAGAAGAATTAGTCAGGAACAATTCTTGCTTAACTTTTCGGCCAGAATAGTGTTGGTAGTTCGAGGGAAGTTTTCCAACGCTTTCCTGAAATTCCTTAATTACATAACCTCATTTCTCTGGAGGCGTAGCCCCGCTAACACCGTTCTAAACACCTACTTAGTTTATAGAATTGATTTTTTAGTGAAAAATCTCCCGAAGAGTAGCGGATACTCACAGTAGGATCGGGATCCAAATATCATTGTGTGAAAACCTTGAAGGAATTCTACCAAAATTATCACACTCCAAATGGTAAGTAATACTAGCAAGTTTCAATTTCCTTAAAAACTCCTGATGTAGATTTTTGCCCCATGCTCTTATAACCTTAATGAAGGCCAACATATCATAAGTCACGTGTCAAGTTCTACCGGTCATTGTACAGGTTAATTTGAACCCACCCGTACATACTCTTGACGAAGGCCAAAAAAGTAGTACTACTGTCCCAAACCAACGCATCTTCCTACGCTACAGATGAATACCCAGCTGCTACCAAACACTATGCCTTGGCGAAAATCAAAATACATAGCTTGAATACCACTGAATACTCATCTGAAATGACGGAGGGCTACGAATGGTTTTGGAAAAACCGTGAACGTAATGAACTTGATATAGTCGAAGGAACCATGATAGCTTTTTAAAAATGAGTGGTTTAAGCTCCACACTTAAAATTTGCTTTTTGAAGAAACTGAGTAGTTTTGAAATTATTCCAACGATTAACCTTTGGATAGTTTTTCCTTGCATTAATCAATGTTAATGCGGTCCCATCATTTAACCCTATCATTGCAGAAAAGAAACGAAAATAGAACGTACGCTTATGCCATCCGCATTCGCCACGGGGCCCCGTCATGCACCGTTAGGTTACTTAACTAATTACAGAGCGGGGGCTGGACTAGCGCGGATGCAAAACATAAACAACGTTTATTATATATCATATATATATATTGTTAGTGTATATGCCCCAGAGGCCATTACTGTATCATACTAATTTGTATATTACTTGATGGAAGCTTGGGATATTCGCAGTTGTATAGACAATCTTGCTCAAAATGGTAGTATGCTACTTGGTTTGTTTCTACTTCAATGTGTGTACACGTGTTTCTTTTAGCATATTGCCTATACACATTAGTGGAGCTCTTAGGATCTTTGCTTGATTACCAGCGTTGTGATGGCAGTCACACTAGTGGGGGCTGGGTAATCTACAAACACATCCTTATACAGGTCCCTAGTCGTAGGATTATTGAGACAGGGCATTGATACTCCGGAGTAGAATAGCCTATGCGCTTCTCATCCCAGCAGGGGAGATGGTCTGTCCCACAGCCATCAGTACGTTGTACTGGAGATAGCATGCGGGTGCTCGTTAGGTTACGAGTACACTGGACAGGACTTGTCGGTAACTGTTGGTTGGTACTATACCTATCGTCAGTTATCAGTTCCCAGGTGGCATGTGTACAGCTTAGTCCGCTGACTTGACACCGTCACTTCGCCTCGAGTGTGTTCCCACTGTACTTTGATTACTACCCTACCACGGCTCAAAGGAGTCGTGCAAACAGGTAGTAGTTGGGTGCAGTCCCGAAACACTTGGAAGCAGTGACGGTTAGACAGGATTCGTCTCTCCCGGTATTGGGGGTTGATATCGCGCTGTGTCTAGGAGAGCCATTACATAAGTAGTCCCTGGCCAGGGCAAGCGAGATATACTGGTAGGTTTCCAGTATTATCTCAAGGTGTTCTGGGCTACACTCCGACACGACTTGTACCGCTATTAGGGGGCTGACGTTTACTACCCCCTAGGCCCGCCATGCGATGTTCTCAGACGAACGGACCGGACTGTACGGAGATTGTCACATACAGGCTCAGTAGGAGTTCGGATGGGTTTATCTCACCGGCCTTCTTATCGACATCTACCTGGGGACCATTACGTACAGCTAGTGTCGCTTGCGGTCTGTGGTTAAACCCACTGCCAGCGTAGTATCGAGTCTTTAGAGTCCCACACAGAGAGTTTCCCTGCACTGAGCGAAACGTGTAGAAGCCGTATGGTTTTACGGCAGGGCTATGATCACTTACGTGCACTTGTGTGCGTATGCTGTTCGGGCAGGAAATACTAGTGGGCTTTGGTTTAAGCCGGATCCTAGTATTGCACGGATGGATTTATTTTGTCTTCTGTGCATTCGCATTCTACGGAATGCGGATGCGGGTGTGTATGCACAGTATTGAGGAGCGAAGAAGGAGGAGCGGACTCATTAGGGTTTTGATAGTTGATTCGGTCAAAACCATTTTTGAGGCGGACTCATTTGGGTTTTGGCAGTTGGTTCGGACAAAACCATTATGAGCCGGGGACATTATTTACTAATCTTTTTAGTGATAATTATGTTATTGCTAATTGCTTTGACCATTTGACCACACTTGACTTTGTTGACCGTTTGACCAAAGTTGACTTGGACCTTCATGAGAGGTCTAGAGTATTCTTTGGTTTTCTTTTTATTTTTGATATGAAAATGGTCAATTCAAATGTAGCCATCAACTTTATCATGAAAGGATTAGTAATGATGATGTTTGTGTATTATTGCAACCATGGTTCATTTTCTTTAGTTCATTATTGATTTCTCATTCTCTCTCTTGTGAGAAGAAAAGAAAAGAGCTCCATGGTTGCTAGTTCTTCTTCCTCCTCTTGAAAATTCCTTTGATCTCATGTGTTGAAAGAAAAAGGATCCAAATAGATAAAAACATCCATCTACTACATCTACACAACCTAGGACATCAAGACTAGCGATCTTCTTGCCCTAGTTACCTCGGCTTGAGGTGGAGCTCGGAGCACAACTCTCGGGTGGATCGTCTTCGACTCAAGGAGGCCGCGGAGGTGATCAAGATCCGGATCGATCCTCGGAGCTTAGATGGACGAGCAGGACAGCGGAGAGAAGACCCGAAGGACTGGTATCGTGAGGTATAATCTCTATGGCATAGTAGATAGAAGCTCTAGTAGTTTGCTAGTTTGTTGTTTAGCAAAGATCCTTCTTTTAGTCCATGTTGCCTTTGCGCTAAAAAATCGTTTTTCGCCGTTTCCGCCTCCACGTAAGAACCGGGGTAAGCAACGTGGACTTACATATATATATATATATATATATCCATTCTTCTCACGCAATAATAGGCATTCCAGATCACAGATAGATATATTGGATATACTAGGAATTCCGCGTTTCGTTTAAGCCTATAACGAAAGACGGATTCCACGGTCATGATGAATAGCATAACCCCACCCTAGACCCCTGCGGGTGCGGAAAACTACCCGCCAAATTCCCGAAGTGAAGTAACCTCCCTCAATAAAATGAGTAGGCCACCCGGCACTTCAAGAACCCGGTAGTTTGTGCACCCTACCTTGGGTCTATCCTAGGAGCAGAAAATAGTAAAAGAAAATAATACAATGGTGGCTACAACCTCAACCCGGATGTGCCCCGCAAAATAATATTACAGCACTTTTACAAATTACATGAATGAAAGAAAAGAAAACACTCTTCTCACATCTCCCGGCTGTTCATCCACGACGATCCAATACTCCATATACACAAATCAACATAGCATCACAGATATGTGCAACCCCTACTAATCGACGTATAGCGATTAGCGGACATTTTGAAACACATATATAAACCGAAACTGTAAACAACGTTAAAACTGCGACTACAAAACACTCCGAAATTGCCCCAACATAAAGATAACTAAATATGCAACCTGGGCAAAATCAAACATATCCAGAAACCCTAAATCCAAGTGTTCTAGAGCACCAAACAAAAATGAGCACTTTTCTCCTTTACAAAACCAGCGAGGCCGGCCAGAATGAGGGTTTGGCCGGCCAAGTTTTTGAATCTGTGTCTCGTTTTGGTGTGGTGTTCTAGTTATAGTAAGTAGAGCACTCTGCAGATGTTTAAAAAAAATTAGAGGCTCTGCAAATTTCGACAGAAACATGGATTCAAGGTTTCGTATTTCGGAGTTATTTCGGTTTCGTAGTTCTACTTGTCGTCTAAACTGTAAGTTAAGGTTTATTAGGCTCTGATACCACTGTAAATCGATATCGCGCACCCTGCGGGTTCGCGGGGAGGCGGAATTTTCAAAAACGATTAATACAAAACTCGCAACATCGCCTAAACTCCAGGATCTATTCAAAAACCTTAATTAACAATTAACTATGGAGGTTTAACTACTTGGTAGAAAGCTATACCTCCAAGAACCAGTCCTTCGAATCTTCTTTGCCTCCTCTCCTTGAGCTCCTCGGAGAGCGGGTAGAGGTTGCAATGTCGGCCTCCTCACGTCAAAGATGATCCCTCCGAGAGTATGTGCTTCAAGCTTCAACTTAAAAACCGAAGTAACTAGGTTACTTAGATCGCTAATCCAAGTAGCCTAGATGATGTAGAGAATCTAATAGATTGTTTTATCTCACTTGATCCTTTGTTTCACAACACATGTGAGGGTAAGGATCACTTGAGGAAGAATGAGAGAAAATCAAGAGAGAGAATGGAAACTTGCAAATGAGCTAGGGTTGTATGAGTGAAAAATGGCTCAAGACTTTTACTCATTGAAGCATGGAAAATAAATCACAATATTAAATCCCCACCATGCTTCAATAGAAATGCCAAACCAATAAACAAATACCTAAGCCATTCCTCACACCATACCACAAAAGTCTCCTCCAATTTCCACCTCATTAATCCATTTAAGAAAATAGATAAATCAATAATGAGGTGTCCCCTTCTAGAAGCATGTCTTGCCAAATTACAGGAATGCCCTCACCGTATATACATACCCGTATTCGTATTCCAAAAAATACGAATACAATGAGATGATAACAATCCAATAATACAATACTAGGATCCGGCTTAAACCAAAGTCCACCAATATTATCCGCCCGAACAGCATCCGTGTAGCCAGTACACGTATGTGATCGGAACCCTGCCATAAAACCATACAACCTCTACATTTTTTTCCCGAAGCAGGTAACCCCTCTGTGTGGGACTCTAAAGACTCGACAGTACGCTGGCAGTGGGTTTAACCACAAGCACGTCAGCAGTACTAGCTGTACGTAATGGCTACCCAGGTATCTGTTGATAAGAAGGCCGATGAGCAAACTCATCCAAACTCCTACTGAGCCTATCTGTGACAATCTCCGTACAGTTCGGTCTGTTCATCTGAGATACTCGCATATCGTGCCTAGGGGGATGGTAAACATCAGACCTCTAATAGTGCAATAAGTCGTGTCGGAGCATAGCCTAATACACCCTGAGAAACTACTGGAGTACCTACCAGTATATCTCGACTGCCCTGGTCAGGGACTTTGTGTAATGGCTTTCGGAACACAGTGCGATATCAACCCCCAATACCGTGAGAGACGAATCCTATCTGACCGCTACTGCCTCCAAGTGCTTCGGGACTACACCCAGCTACTACCTGTTTGCACGACTCCTTTGAGCCATGGTACGGTAGGAATCAAAGTGCAGTGGGAACACACTCGAGACGAAGTAGCGATGGCAAGTCAACGGACTAACCTGTACTCATGTCACCTGGGAACTGCTTCCTGACGGTAGGTATAATACCAACCAGCAGTTCCTTGCGAGTCCTGTCCAGTGTAACTCATAACCTAATGAGCACCTGCATACTATCTCTAGTATGACGTACTAATGGCTGTGGGACGACCATCTCCCATGTTGGGATGAGATGTGTATACACTAGTTTACTCTGGTGTATCGATGTCCCGTCTCGATAATCCTATGACTAGGGACCTGTATAAGGATGTGCTTATAGACTACTCAGCCCCCACTAGTGTGACTGCTATCACAAAGCTAATATTCAAACAAAGATCCTAAGGGCTTTACCAATATGTATAAGCAATATGCTAAAAGAAACACATGCATATATTGAGGTAGAATTAAACCAAGCAGCATACTACCATTTTGAGCAAGACTGTTATCATAACTGTGAATATCCCAAGCTTCCAATATGTAATATGCAATCCAGTATGATAGAATAATGGCCTATAGAGCATATACCACTAACAGTAAGAGTACCAACCCCTTGTCCAGAAGGACACTGGGCAACATACATTTTCATGTATAAACCCATAGAGTATACTAACTCAAATTCCGTGTGTTGTAGGTTGAAAACTGTATTTCGGTCGAGAATGTCTTACACCGTTATTGAATACACCTTACCTTATTCTCAACTGATAAAGGTAAATGTTTGGAACACAATTTTCAAAATTTATATCTCACTTTATAAAATAAAGATACAAATATTTCATTTTAAAATCGATGCATAACAATGGTTATTCGAAACCAAATATTTTGCCGTTAGGTAAAGCCAGGCGATTCAATCCAATATCACCAATTACAATGAATTCCGATATTGAGGATCAAATCGCCCATTCCTAATATTCTACTCCTTCTCAGCATATGTAACGCCGTACAGATGTGAGATCCAAATCCGGTAAATACATACCCTGGAGTCGAAATTGATTAGGAAAACAGTTCTCGGTAATAAATACATAGAAAATCTGAAACATAAATGTTTCAAGGGGGTGGTCGGGTATTCCTAGTAATGTCCTTTTCACTATGCAGCTTCATGACAGTAGTCACAGTTTTTTTTGCCCTCACTTCAATCTATTTATATGTCTCTATATCTTACCTTATATACACCGTACTTACGCTAACTGGTTTTCTTCTGTCCCTACCTTTCGATACCTGCCTAAAGTTTGGAAGAAGACTTTCCAATAAGCGCAATAGGTGTACTCTCCTAATACAAGGAGCTCTCGCAACCTGAGAGAAGGTAAAAAGGAAGAGGCAACCGAATAATACAATCTAAATTCTCTAAAACCAGTGGCCATCCTTGACTGAAATAATTTCTTCGAGTTCGTATGTAACTATACAATGGCCATTTTCAAGCAATATGGATCATCGTAGTGATACGGAGTGTTATGGAGAAATGCAAAGGGAAAGTAGGAGAAGCAGGGATATTTGCGACTTTGTCGTAAGTTATGACAATCCAAAACCAACGTGTGTAAGAAGGTTCGGTTAACTTGGTTAATGAGTTTTAGGTAAGTCATTGGTCGCTGTACCACAGAGAGAGAAAAGAAACACTCAGCGTGCACTCTATCAAGATTAGATTGGTTATCACTTTATCTAATCAAGATGGCTCCCACTGTTTTCTTGAATTCTCCTTCAAACCCTAAAAGGAGAACTAGTCGGGATCATATACACCTTATACATTCGCTAACCGTTCATCCAGATCAGTGTTGGTACTCTGAGGGAGGTCCCCCGTGCTTTCGCACGGACCCAATTAATAACCCCGTTTCCGCAGAAGCGCAACCTCGTCAACACTTTCTAGACACCTAATAGGTTAGCTAATTGTGAAGTGAAAAATCTCTCGAGGAGTAATACCTGCACATCAGTGGGAATTGGGACCCAACTATCATCGTGTGATAACCTGATGAAATCCACTCAAGTCACCACACTTTAGAAGGTATGCGCATGCCTGGAAAGTTTCCCTTATATTTGAAACTCCCGATATGGTTTTTTCCCCAAGGGCTTATGACCTTGACGAAGGTCAAAACATTATAAGTCGCAAGTTAAGTTCAACCCGTCATTGTCCTGATTAATTTAGACCCATTCGTACAAGACCTTGACGAAGGTCAAAAAAGTTGTACGCTTGTCCTAGATTAATGCATCTACCTATACTACAGACAAGTATTCCCTAACTACCAAACACTATGCCTTGGCAAAGGTCAAAACACATAGAATGAATACTAATTGATACTCATCTGAAACGACGGAGGGCTATGGCTTGTTTCTAGCGAAAAACCTTTAACGTAATGAACTTGATTTCGTTGAAGGAACTCTAGTAGCTTTGAAATGGAGTGGTTTAAACTCCGCTTTTTAAAACTAGTAACATAAACCTTTGCTTAAGAGAGAATTCCCCATGATGGGATCAAGGCTTTTACCTCATAGAATGAGGTGTTGGATATTCCTAACCGAATACCTCAATGCAAAACAAAAGAATATGATAGTTGTTTTGAAGAAAACCAAGTAGTTTTAAAAATTAGTCCCGACAACATCAAACAGGTTTGTTTTCCTTTGCATAAAAGATATAATGCAGTCCCATCAAATCTAGTTTCTAAGCCACAACTGAAACAACCAAAATAGCATGCTTTTAAATGCCATCCGCATTCGCCATGAGGTCCCGGGTCTTCATCGTAAGGTTACTTAACTTATGGCAGGGCGGGGATAGGGCTAACGTGGATGCAAAACATATAGAAGCATCTACTAATATATATATATATATATATATATATATATATATATCAACTTCGCAGGCATATAATAGTCATCACAGACAGATATGAATCATCACAGGCATGCGAACAACAATATGGAATAGCGGATAAACTTAGATTCCCGCGTTTCATCTGAACCGTAAATGAAACGCGACATTCCCCGATCGTGTGGATAGCTCGTAAATAGTCAATCCTACACCCCTACGAGTGCGGCGAGCCACCTTCCAATCCTAGAAACTGGGTAACACACCCTCAATGAAATGAGTCGATCATCTGTTGCTTTCTAGAATCCGGTAACTTGTGCACCCCTCCATGGGTCGAATCCTATAACCCCTACAAATGCGGCGAGCAACCCGCCAATTCTAGAGCGAAGCGGTCCGGTCTCAACTCCATAAGATGGCCACCTGCTGCACTCTAGAACTCGGCTACTCGAGCACTTCTCCTGGGTTAATCCTAGTACAGAAATAAAATATATACAATTGTGACATCAACTGCATCCTGGTCGAGCCCCAATAAAAGAATATACATAATACGGAAACGGCATCCACATGTTGGAGCTTATCCCGAACAAATGAATACAACAAAGTAAATCAAAACTATACAATCAACGCACGAGGGGCTATCCGACACGACAATCCGACTAAGCCATAATTAAGATATATATCTACAGAAATAAGTAACCGAAAGAAGTGTGTAACCCTGTCTAATTGAGCATAGAGCAATTAGAAAATGTTAACAACACATCCACACATGGAAATAAAGTCACAACAATAGAATTCCAAAACACAAGTAGCGCACATCCCAAATTTACCAAGGATAAAAAACCAAGTGCACTAAACATAAAAAAAAAGTCGAGTTTTGAGCCAATTAGGAAGTCCGAATCAAAATGAAACATGCCCAAACCTTTGTAGGGAGTTAGAGCATGAAATTAACTTCGATTCAGGGGGCCTAGAGGGGTACCCTACCCCCGAGGCCACCATGAGGTGTCCAGGGGGTGAGGCAGACTCGAAACTGCCCATGGGGGGAAGTTTCGAGTCCCCACCGCCAAGACCACCTCGCGGTGGTCTTAGGGAGTGGGCCCCATCCTTCGGACCCCCTAAGGGTCTCCCTAAGGTGCCCATGCTCCACCCTACGGCTTCTCGGTTCAAACCATGAGCCCGCGGGGTGTGCAAACTTGTCAAAACTCAAAATTTCAGGACTGTTTTTTCGATAATTTTCGATGCCGAAAAAACACGATTTCTATTGTTCTAACTAGCTAGTTTAAGGTGTTTGGGGAGGCTCTGATACCACTCTAGGGTTCCCTAGTGCACGCGGCACAGGGAAAGCGCAGATGGAGAACAAAAATTTCAAGCAAACACGAAAGAACCCCGAACTAGAATCGATCCAAACTCCTAAACTAGCAAACCAAGCATGCAAAGATACGGAATACTAACTTTGACACGTGTCCACCCAATCATGGAATACCGCTCCATGCTCTGTGTACGCTGTCCGGATTGAGCTTGAGTGGCGACCGCCCTTGCCGAAGAAGATCCACCTGAGGGAAACCGATCCAAGCTCCGGCTTTACCTAGTGAAGCGACCGATACTCCAAGCTCACTATGAATGGAGAGTGGGGATGTAGGTATATTTTTGCTATCTTTTTCTCACTTTTCTAAGCTCAAGAGAGCTACCTAAAAGAAGGAGGAGGAGGAGGAGGAGGTGAAGAAGAAGAAGCTATGAAAAAAATGGCTATGTCTTTTGTGTAGGAAAGAAAAAGATCAAGTGTAGAAAAACAATATGGCTTGGTTATTTTCAACTATCCAAAATAATGAGTCACTAATGTATGAGTCACTAAAGAATGAGTCGCTAAACATAATACATTATAATAACCTAGCCATACCACTCTATAAATATCTTCACACCTCATCCTCCACCTCATTCATGATTTCCTTATTAAAAAAAATCAATAAATGAAGTATCAATCATCTAGAACAAATTCCGTATAAATACGGAATACAGCCCGGTATACGTATCGAAATATATATACGCGTATTCGTTCAAAAAATACGAATAGCCAAAAGAGAGAAAATGAATAGTGAACAATAATACTAGAATATATTAAAAACATATATATAAATTATTAAATCAAAACCTGATTTAATAATCCGGCTTAATCCTAAGCCGCTAATATTATCAACCGTCCGATTAAAGTCCGTGTAGCCTGTACACGTATTTAATCGGACACCCTATATGTATCAACATACATCATCTACATCATATCGCTAGAACCGGAAAAACTCTCTGTGTGGGACTTTAAAGGCTCGACAATACGCTGGCAATGATTTACTGGATAAATCCAAAAACCACAAGCACGTCAGCGGCACTAGCTGTACGTAACGGCTACCCAGGTATCTGTCGAAAGGGAGGTCGACAATAAAGTCCGTCCGTACCCTACTGAGCCTGAATGTGACAATCTCCGTACAGTCTGGTCTCTTCGTCTAAGAGTATCGCATACCGGGTCTAGGGGTGGAAACGTCAGACCCCTAATAACCCAATAAGTCGTGTCAGAGTCAAGGTCATCACCAACCGAGAAACTACTGAACTCATATCAGTATATCTCATCTACTGTGGCCACGGATTTAGGGTGATAGCCAACCGAACACAGCACAATATCGACTCTGAATAGCAGGAGAGACGAATTCCCGACAATCGCTCACTGCCTCCATGTGGCTCGGGACTGTACCCAACTAAAACCTGTTTGCACAACTCCTTTGAGCCGTGGTAGGGTAGTAATCAAAGTACAGTGGGAACTCAAACGAGACAAATGACAATCTCAAGTCAAAAGTCTAATCTGTACTAATGCCACTCGAGAACTTCTATCTGACGATAGATATAATACCATCTAGAAGTTCTCGGCAAGTCCGTCCAGTGTACTCACCTCCAGTAAGCACCTGTATACTATCTTAGGTGACATAACACCAATGGCTTGTATGATCGGCCACCGCCCCTCGTCGGGTCTCGAAACGTATACACCAGTCTACTCCAGAATATCGATGCCCAGTCTCGATATTCTCACGACTAGGGACATTTAAGGATGTGCTTATGGATTACCCTGACAAGGGGCGATGGGCGGTCTCACAGGCATTGGTGTTAGTCAGTCACCAAAGATTGTATACAGGTGCTCATTGGGTTATGAGTTATACTGGACAGACTCACCGGGAACATGCTAATTGGTATTATACCTAGCGTCAAATAACAGTTCTCTGGTGGCATAGTGCAGATAGTGAGCTAACCTGACATCATCATTCGTCTCAAGCGTGTTCCTACTGTACCTTGATTTCTACCCTACCACGGCTCAAATGAGTCATGCAAACAGATAGTTTTTGGGTGCAGTCCCGAAGCACTTAGGGGCAGTGAGTGATAGAAGGGATTCATCTCTACAGTATAGGGAGTTGATATCGCACAGTTTTCGGTGGCAAATACCATAAAATCCATGGCCATGACAGATGAGATTTACTAATAGGAAGATCAGTAGTTTCTCAGATGGTATTGGGCTAGATACTGGCACGATGTATCGCGTTATTAGGGGTCTGATTTTAACCACCCCCTACACCCGATATGCAATACTCTTAAACGAATGGACCGGACTGCATGGTAAATGTCACTTACAGGCTCTGTAGGGGTTCAGACGGACTTTCTTATCGATCTTCCTTTCTCTTAATACCTGGGTAGCCGTTACATACAGTTAGTGCCACCGACGTGCTTGTGGTTAAACCTACTGCCAACATATTGTCGAGTCTTTAGAGTCCCACATAGAGTGTTTCCCGCTTTGGCAATACGATATAGTTGCGGTATATTAATACGCGCTTGGGTTCGATTAAAACTTGTGTATTTTATATACTAACGGTAATCGGACGGTTAAATTACTAGTCGATCTTTCTCAAAATACGAATATTAAATCGGGTACCGATTTAATATATTAATACATATTTTTTATAGTATGTATTTACTAGTATTTTGTTATTAATGATGTTTATCTCTTTTATGTATTTTTAATGCATTGGAAATCCATTAAAAGTATATATATATATATATATATATATATATTTATTTATTTATTTATGTATTATGTTGCATATATATATATATATATATATATATATATATAGTTTGAAATTGATTTATTTCTTTCTCTTTGTTCTTTTTAGCTTATGCTGTGACTAAGGTATAGCACAACATTCACCATCCTTTTAGTGGTGACATGTGGAAAGAGAGGATGAGGATGGTCACTTGTTATATTTATGAGAATGAATGGATAGGTTTTTGTAGAGAATTCTAATTAAAAGGTTGTAACCGTTTTTCTAAATGGTTAAGGCTTTAAAATTATTTTTCTTTCTCCTTGCTTCAAGCTCTTATCCTCCTCCTCTAAAATGCAAAGAGAAAAGGAAAAGGAAAATAAAAGAGAGAAAATAATATAGTGAAAGATTGCTACATCTCCAGACCTCCTAAATTAGCAACTTAGGAGCACTAGTTAGTTTCTAGTTTGAAGCTTGAAGCCAAGGACTTGGAGCTCTCAAGGTGAATCATTTATGATGGAGGGGGTCTTCACCAAGCTTGTTCATACCACTAGGAGCCTACAAGGAGTCCAACACAAATTGGAGCACTTGAAGAGGTTATAAGGATAGCTATGGTTCTAAACTTGTATGGTTTTGTTGCAAGTTTAGATTGCTAAGGTTAATGATTCTAAGTTGTGTGGATTTCCAGCTCCCTAGATTTTTCAAAATCCATTGTTTAGACTTTATAAAATCACTACTAGGGTGGTATAGATCCTTCAATTGGTATCAGAGCCAAGCCATAGCCTAAACTAGTTAGCTACGGTGTCTGAATCCTACGGTTTTTCCGGTACAAATTCAGCCGCAAAAATTCAACCCAAATTCCAATAGTTTTAATGTTTGCACTCCCCGCAGGCTCCCGATTTGGAACGAGAAGCCGCGGAGAGGTGCATGGAGACCCCGAGAAGGCCCCCAGGGGACCTAAAGTCGGGCCTACCCTCCTAAGATAACCACGAGGTGACATAGGGCGGTGGGGACTCGAGACCACCCCCAAAGGATGGTCTTGGGTCTGCCTCACCCCCTTGGCCACCTTGTGGTGGCCTCGGGGTGGGTACGCCCTTTGGTCCCTTTCAGGACTTGTTTAATTTTTGGGTGCCCCCCCGTGGCATTTTGGTTTTGTTTCGAGTTTGTTTGGACTTCCGGTTTGGCCAAAAAGCTTGGAATTTTGTGGGTTTTAGTGCACTTGTTTTTCCGGTTTTTGGAAATATAAAGTGATTGCTAATCTTGTGTGGGATTCTAATGTCATAGTCTTCATTGCGACTGTAAGTATCATAGCATTTGGTAAAACGTCGTCTAATTGCTATACGTATTAATTAGACACGGTTACAAAATTAATACTCGCATTGTTATTTGTGATGTATGTTGCTTGATTATGGATATGTTGGATTGTCGTGTTGGATAGCCCGATGTATGTAGTATTAGATGTAGTTCTGTGTTGTAATGTATATTCATATTGCGTGGAAAGCGTTCGACATGTGGATTGCCGTCATAGCAGTTTGTACTATATTCTTTGGGGGGCGTCCTGGTTGCGGACGTAGTCTATATTCAGATATTCTTTACAGGTACTAGGATTACCCCACGGCGGAGTGCTCAAGTAGCCGGATTATAAAGGGCAACGGGCCACCATCTCATGGCGTTATGACTGGGGTGCCTTGCTCTAGAATTGGCGAGCTATTCACCATGCTCGTAGGGGGTATAAGATTGACCCGTGGAGGGATGCCCCAGTCACCGGATTTTGGAAGTGCTGGATGGTCCACTCATTTCGTTGATTGGGGTTGTCTCGCTTCTGGGATTGGTGGGTGGCTTGCCGCACTCGTAGGGGTCTAAGATCTAAAACTACGGGCTATCCACACGACCGCGAAAATTGCATTTCATATTTGGCTCCACTGAAATGTATTTTTCCTAGTTTGTCCTCATTTCTATATTGTGTTTGCTTCTGTTGTGATTCTATGTTTGCTATATATCATGCGTGAGACGAATGTTGCTATATATATTATATATTAGACGCTATATATGTTTTGCATCCGCGCTTGTCCTGTTCCCGTCCTTCCGTAAGTTAAGTAACCTTACAGTGAATACCCGGGACCCTGAGGCGAATGCTGATGGCATATATGTGCGTGATTATTTTCGTTTCTTCTGTGTGATGATATAATTGATGAAACAGCATTATGTGTTTAATGCAAGTAAAAAAAACCTATAATGATGTTGTTGGAATCTCTTTTTTTGAAAAACCATTGTTGTAGGTTTTTGCTTTGCATTGTAGTATTCGGTCATGAATATCCTGCACCTCATTCGACGAGGCAAGAGCCTAGATTTCTTCACTGGGAGTGACCTCTTGGGCAAAAGTTTGCGTCACCGTAATAACTTCACTATAGTCGATTCTTTTTCTTTACATCGTAGTATTCGGTTAGGAATATCCTGCACCTCGTTCCATGAGGAAAGAGCCTAGATCCCTTCACAGGAAGTGACCTCTTTGGCAAATGTTTGCGTTACTATATATTTGCAAATCTATACGGTTCCTTCAATGATATCAAGTTCACTACATTAAAGGTTTTTCGCCAAAAACCAGTCATAGCCCTCCGTCATTTCAGATAAGGAGCTCATAGTATTAGTGCTATGTACGTTGGTCTCTATCAAGGCATAGTGTACGGTAGCTAGGTGATGATTGTCTGTAGCATGGATATGCGATTATCTAGGACAGCCGCATATTCACGTTGTCTCTATCAAAGGCTTCTGTGGGTGGGTCTAAATCAATTATGGATAACGATGGGTTGAATTTGACTAGCGACTTATGGCACGTTGGTCTCTATCAAGGCCATGAAGTCATTTGGGGCAAAAACTATATCGAGAATTTCAAATATAAGGGAAACTTGCAAAGTATGTGCATACCTTATGGAGTGTGGTGATTTTGATCGGCTTCCGTCAAGGTTACCATGCAATGATATTTGGGTCCCGATTCTCAGTGATGAGTAGGTATTATTCCTCGGGTGATTTTCAGATGATCCCGACTAATTCTCCTTTTAGGGTTTGAAGAAGTATTCGAGGAAACGGTGGGAGTTATCCTGATTAGATGAAGTGATTAACCAATCTAATCTTGTTAGAGTGCACGCTAAGTGTTTCTTTTCTCTCTTTCTTTGGCCGCGACCATGACTGACCTTAAACTATAACTCAACACCTAGTTGATCGACCTTTCTACCATCCGGTTTTGGATTGTCACGATTCACGATAAAGTCACATATATCCATGCCACTCCTCCTTTACCCTTTACATTTCTCCAGAATATTCCGTATCACTATGAAGATCCATATAAAATGGATAAAACCATCTCTTATAGTTACATACGAACTAGCAGAAATTTATTTTAGTTCGAGGATGGCCCTGGGTTCTAGAGAAATAGAATAGGATTATTCGGTTGTTTCTGTTAGTTATATGTATGCCCTAGAGGCCATTACTATACATAGGATGTATATTGTAGTGGATGCTTGGACATATATAGGGAGGACTTTCTTGCTCGACATGATAGTATGCTATCTGGTTGCTCTTTACCTTAACGTGTACACTGATTGTCTCTCTGTTACATGCTGGTAAAACCCTTAGGATGTGTACTTGACTACCTGGACTATGATGCGGATCATACTAGTGGGGACATGGTAGTCCACAAGTACATCCTTCAAGGTCCCTAGTCGTGGGTATATCGAGACGGGGCATCGATATACCAGAGTAGACTAGCGTATACCTTCTCGACCCATACAGATGGGCGATGGATGATCCCATATCCATTGGTGTTTGACATCAGAGATGATATACGGGTGCTCAGTAGAGACTGGGTACACTGGACGGACTCGCCGAGAACTCCCAGATGGTATTATACCTTACGTCAGATGGCAGTTCTCTGGTGACACTGGTACAGAGTAGTCTGTTGACCCGAGATCGTCATAGAGTCTTGTGTGGTTCCCACTGTGCTTTGATTTCCATCTTACCACGTCCAAGAGGGCGTGAAAAATGGTGGTTTTTGGGTACAGTCCCGAGTCACATGGAGGCAATGAGCGATAGGAGGGGATTCGTCTCTCCCGGTATAGGGGGTTGATGTTGCGCTGTGTTCGATTGGCTATAACAGGAAATCACTGGCCAGGGTTGCTGAGATTTACTGGTAAGTGTTACCAGCAGTTACTCGAATTGTTATAGACCTCATATCGACACGACTTATCAATCTATTGGGGTCTGACGTTTACCACCCCTAGGCGAGATATGCGATATA
Organism: Agapanthus africanus; assembly: GCA_030015575.1. NCBI lineage: Eukaryota > Viridiplantae > Streptophyta > Magnoliopsida > Asparagales > Amaryllidaceae > Agapanthus > Agapanthus africanus. Next base: position 591,828,166 of record CM057340.1, on the reverse strand, counting down.
TCAGACGATCAGACCGGACTGTACGGTAAGTGTTACTGGTTGGATTCACTGGAGTGTGAGCGGGCTTGCTCGTCGATCTTCTGATCGCTCAATACCCGGGTGGCCGTTACGTTTAGCAGACCGCTTGGGCTTGTGGGTGTTTGATATGATCATCACCTGCTGCCGGCATATTGACGAGTCTTTAGAGTCGTACACAGAGGTTTCCTGGCTCAAGCGAAACGAAATAGGAACGCATATGAGATATGTGCGGGACCGAGAATAATGCGTGTATGTGATACCGTATTCCATTCTCGCGATAAATGTATCGAATGGTTGTATGCGATATAACCTAGTTATCGAATCAAGGATTGATTCGATAAATCGATACATTGGATATTAGTCGGTTATATGCGATATGACCGGATCATTAAATCAAGTGTTGATTTAATGATTTAATGCATAATTATATATATTTGATATATTACATTGCATTAACTAGTATCGGTTCACTTAAGATGGATTTTCTCACTCGGATGTGCACATTGTATATGTGATATATTTTGTGCACTTGATTGTATCATGTTTGATGATGCATGTTAACTTGGTCAAGTGTAAAGATTAAACCATGGTTAGTTAATGGTTAGGGTTTTCATTTATTCTTTCATTTATCTTTTAATTTGGATTAAAAGAAATGAAAAGAGAAAAGAAAAACAAAAGGGTTTCTTTCATGAAGCTTGTTGAAGCTTCATGAAGCTTTGACCAAAGAAACCCTTTTGTCTTCATCTCATTAACCCTAACCATTCATTTAACTATAATTAGCTCTCTACACTTTACCATGGTTACAATTATGATAAGAATTCATTTTCCTTTCTATTTTTAAATACTTATCATATTATTCCTTCTTCTTCTTCTTCATCTTCTTCAATGAAGAAAGCTTCACTTCATCAATGGTGATTGATGAAAAAGAGTGAGAAATCCAATTCTAAAGTGAACCCACTTCCTATTTCTTCATCCTCTACCTCTTGCCAAGTAGTAGAGTGTGTTTTCTTCACAAGTTTCATGACTTGGTGAAGTTGGAGCTTGATCTAGCGATGCCTCGACGTAGATCATCTTCGGCATCGTCGTCGATGACCTAGCCCGCTTTTTCTCCGATGAAGCCGACGCTAGAGCCCAAGATCCGATTTGTACAGCGAGGAGACATCATCGCGGAGCTATGGAGGTGGAGAACTGGATCTACAAAGGTTGTATTTCCGTTTACCATTTAGTTAAGTTGTTAACTAGTCATTGTTTCGCCTAAACTTCTAGCCAACGATCCGTATTAGGGTTTCTCGGCACCTCTAATTTTTGAAATTGGCATGGTTGATGCCTTGTGAGACCTCCTTTGTGTGCCTAGGAACCCTACAGTTTCTTCCCTTTACCTTCTCTCAGGTTGCGGGAGCTCTTTATATTAAGAGAGTACACCTATTATGCTTATTGGATAGTCTTCTTCCAAAGATTAGGCAGGTGTCGAAAAGTAGGAAAAGAAGAAAACCAATTAGCCTAAGTATAGTGTACAGAAAGTAAGAAGTAAAAACATATAAAGGGATTGAAGTAAGGGCAATGGAAACTGCAACTACTGTCATGGGTCTGGTATTGGAAGAAGCATTACTAGAAATACTCGGCCACCTTCTCGAAACATTTTCTTATTTCATTTTTCTTGTGCGGTGTTAATTGAAAACTGCTTTCCAAATTAGATTTTGACTTCATGGTATATATTTACCGGACATGATTCTCATATCGGTATGGTGTTACAGATACTGAGTGGGAGTAGAATATTAGGAATTGGATGATTAGATCCTTTATATCAGAATTCTTTGTAATTTGTGATATTTGAGGAAATCACCTTGGTTTTATCTAACGATAAATATTTGGTTTTGAATATTCATTGTTATGCACCAATTTCAAACTGATATATATGTACGTTTATTTTATAAAATGAGATATAACTTTTTGAAATTGTGTTTATAACATTTACCTTTATCAGTCGATGATTAGGTAAGATGCATTTAATAACGGTGTAATTCTTCTTAACCAAAATATAGTTTTCAACTTACGATAGACAGAGTTTGAGTTAGTAAACTCGGAGCACCTATACAAAGTATTGTATGTTGTCCGATGTCCGTATGGACAAAAGGTTTAGTGCTCATACTATATTTCGTTTACTTATAACTTCTTTGATTTTAGACACGTATTTCGATGAAATGCAAGGTTCAAAGATTTTGAGAAGTTCATAAGTATAAGAATAAAGTAGAGAACCATGTGTTGAAAGTATCAAGATTCTTCGAGCTAATCAAAAATGTAGATACGTATGCTAGGTATTCCATCATAGTAATTTTGAGAATTAAATTCTCTCTTTGATTACTCATCCATGGGTGCGCTCCTTGATGGGTAATACTGCATGGCCTTTTTCTATTCATGTAATGTGCACTGAAAACAGCTGCATACTATTTGAATCTGGTTTCATCTAAATTAGTGCCTTTGTTTCTATATTTGATATAGAATAGATTCATATCTTAACGATGTTAAGGTATATGGAGTTGTCCGGCTTATACTTAAAACCAGAATCCGGATAAACTCAAGGCACGTTTTAGTAATGGTGGTTTGTGGGTTATCCCGGACATAGATGAGGGTTTAACTTTCTACCATTCAAAAGATCAAAAATTATTTTGTTCTTGACTCGCCACAATTTTTGGTAAAATGGATTCTTTTCAAAAGAAACTAGTGGGAGCATGGTAGGACTGGAAGTGATTCCAGAACCATAAATGGTTACTGAAAATTTAGTAGAACCTAAGGATTCGATTAGATAATCTATTAGCCAATCCGCAGATTAGTAGGTGGCCTCAGCCACCCGAGAGTTACTTTACTTTCCTTATAGACGGGGACAGAGAGGTCTGCATCATGACTATGATGACCCTAGCTTACCACTATTGTTGTCCCTTACTATGAGATCTGGCATGTGGATGACTATAACGTCATTCTAAATTAGCTTTAGAAATGCACGTATATATGAGTCTGCCAGAGGGTTATTGTAGTCAGTGGGAACAACGGAAGCGTGGTGGACCAGTAGCTAATGTCTATTTATAGACTAAAGTAAGTATAACAGAGATGGATCATCTATTTTTGATGTGACAGTCATAGAGTTTGACTTCATCAGAACAACAAATGAACATGGTAAGAAAGTAGTAGGGAGTACTGTCCTGCTATTTGGATGCCATACTCCAGATAAGAGGTGATGTTCCTATACTACAATCGGTTATACTGTGGTTGTCACATATTTTTCTCCACAAAGTATCTAGATAAAATATCATGAATTCTGGTAACTAGATCTATGGTTTTTGATCTAGATTTGGGAAGTGTCCCAATCCGGATACTTTGACACCATTCTAAAGTATTTTAAAATAGACGACTCCTGGCGTCGCAGATGATGGAGTCACCCTCTCTAAAAAGATGTCTTCTAGACTGATGAGGAGAGGGATTTGCATGAATGACACATCACTTGCTTATGCAATTGAGCCAATCATGAGATGTCAAGTACCAGACCAGATATTGCTTTTGCACTAGGTGTAGTAAACAAATATTGATCCAATCCTGTAGAAACAAAGGGAAGCAGCTATGAACATAAGAGGATGTTCTTGGTATATGGTAACGACAGCCTCCTGCTAGAGGCGGTTATTATTTCAGGCTTCCAAGGTGACATGGATGACAATGTGGCTGTCAGAGTTATATGTTTATCCTTTTTTGAGGAGCAGTGTGTTGGATATGTTTCCAAGTAGAATACTAAGTTGGTCATGGGTGCTGATTACATCAGCAATTGGATACAGCATGGGTAGTTTGTTGGATTTGGATGTTCATTTATGAATATGTCCCATCAGCTATCCAGACAAATTCTAAGGTAAGTATCGCTCATTTCAGGAAATAGTCGTTCTCCGCGAAATTGAGATATAGAGAGATAAAGATAGAAACATTGGAGCGGATCCACTCACTGAGCCTATTTCTCGAACAAAAATGTTCCACAAACGCGATTTGCGAAACTAATTAGTAGAGAAATTGGTTATTCGGTAGCACACGGGCTGTGGGTACGCGATACCGTAAAAATTAGCCTTAAGTGCAAGTGGGAGATTGTTGGATATAGTGTCCTCAAGGCAATTATTGCAATCGCAAGAAGGCAGTAATGATGATTAAGGGACTACTTATACGGGTAGAACAATTTTACTCGAGATGATAGTATGCTATCTATTTTGTCTTTATTATCATGTACATATCTTGTGTGGTATAGCATATCACTATTACATGTTGATAGAGACCATAAGATTCTTGCTTGACTACCAGCATTCTGACGACGATCAGACTTGCGGGGGTTGGATAATCTATAAACACGTCCTTAAATGTCCCTAGTCGTAGAAATATCGAGACTGGGCATCGATATTCTAGAGTAGACTAGTGTATACATTTATAATGTGTTTCCTACTGTACTTTGATTATTACCCTACCACGGTTTTAAAGAACCGTGCAAACAGGTTTTAGTTGGGTACAGTCCCGAAACACATGAAGACAATTAGTGATCGGAAGGGTTTCGTCTCTCCCGATATAGGGAGTTGATGTCGTGCTGTGCCTGATCGACTGTAACCCTAAGTCCTTGGCCAGGGCGAATGAGATAAACTGATAAGTGTTATCAGTTGTATCTATTATGGTTACAGGTTACTGATTGGCATGACTTATCAGTTATTGGAGGTCTGACGGATACCACCCACAAGACTTGATATGTGACACTCTTAGACGAAGAGACCGGACTGTATGGAGACTGTCATTTTTAGGCTCTTTTGGATTTCGGACAAGCTAGCTTGTTGATCTTCCTATTCGTTCAATATCCGGATAACCGTTACGTGCAAATAGTAGCGCCAACATGCTTGTAGGTGTTTGATATGATCATTACCTACTGCCAGTGTATTGATGAGTCTTTAGAGTCAAACACAGAGGTTTCCTAGTATGAGCAAAACGAAGTAAGGCATATATAGCGATATGTATGGGAGCTCGATTAATACGGCTATATGATACCGTATTTTAATCTAGCGTTATTTAATATTAGCCGGATTATATATGATATAACCGGATTATTAAATCAAGTGTTGATTTAATATATATATATATATATATATATATATATATATATATATATATATATATATATATAAACTAATATTATGCTCACTTTATTTTTCCTTCTCATTATATATTGTTTATATATGATATAAATAATATATATATGATTTGCCATGGTTGTATATACACATAAGATGTGTGTATAAGAATCACATCGGATTCAAAGATAAGATTAAATCATATTTGCTTATTTGAATAAATAAAACAATGAGTCATTTTTAAGAATTGTGTAGAATAAGATGACTCATTTTGATTTATTAATTCAAATGAGATATGATTTATTTGTTCTTATCTTAAAAATCCTAAGCCATTCTCATCTTCATCTTCTCTCTCTTGACATTATTTTTCATGAAAGAGTGAAGAAAAAGAAAAGAAGAAGTGAGCAAAACTTTCTACTTCATCAATCTAAACAAAACTAGCAAATTAGTTTAGGTTGTTCTTTTTACCATAATTTTTTTTAGTGAAATAAGAGGTTGTGCAAAAGTTATCTCAAGATAGATTATCTTGGATCTTAGGAGATCTACTTTAAACTTGTTACCTCTCTCTCAAAGAGCTCAAGGAGTCAAGAACAACCACTTATACCTGGCTTTTGAGGATGTAAGTAAATTCTAATCTTGAATGAAACTATTCTTTCCTGTTTAGTAGTGGTTACAAGTCTAATATTTTAGTCAAGATCCTAATTTGAAGTTATTAGCTCTCTAGTTTTTTAAAAACACTATATTTGAATGCTTGCTAATTGTAGTAGAGAGGCTAATCGCTTCTAACATGGTATCAGAGCCAAACTAAAGTGTTAGATTTGTTATTGTAATTTTAGAATCAGGTTAATCCAATTTTTGGAAAACTAGTTTTAGAAATTGCCTAAAAATAAACTTTTCGCTTGTGCCGGAGCCTCCGGATTCTTAGTTCGGACCAAGAGTTTTGTATACTATCAAGACTATCCAATATCCATACAATTTGTGCTCAGTTCGGCCCCGAAACGGGGCCGAACCGAGGCCAAATCAGCCCCGGATGGGGCTGGACAGCCACTGGATCAGCCCCGTTTCGGGGCTGTTCCAGTGCAGTTCCAGCGCCTATCCGGAGCTGTTTCCGCCCAAGATTCGGCCCCGTTTCGGGGACGAATCAAGGCTCTAAAGGTGTGGGAAATTTGGGGGTTAATAGGTTCCGATTTGGGATTTTTTCCGAACTCGTTTCAAGGCTAAAAGTGTGAATTTTTGGGCCATGGCATGTTGTTATGATATTATGAGATAATATGAACTTGATATTTAGTGGATTAAGGATTCTAAATATTATGATTCTAGTATTTTTTTTCTCCGGCCGTAAGTGAATATGTGGTATTCCAAATCTCAGTGTTATACGTCAACAAGATTGGGAGTACACATATTTACTTACGATGATGATCATTGATGGTTACTTGTTGGTATGAAATATTGTGATCGCCGTGATTGAATTGCCGGGGGTTATGTGAGATGAGTGTTTTTAATATTCATTATTGTAATTCAATTTATATGTAATAATCTTTTTATTGGGACACTTCCGGATTGAGGTTGATGTCTTCATTCGATATATATTATTTATTTTTCCGCATTAGGATAGACCCAAGACAGGGTGCACAAGCGACCGGTTTCTAAAGTCCAAAGGGTGGCCATCTCGAGGAGTCGAGACCGATCACCTAACTTTAGAATTTATATGGTTGCTTGCCGCACTCGTAGGGGTCTATGGGTATGGACTTAGCTATTTATTACGGCCGTGGAATTCATGATTTTGACGTTGGTTAAATCGAAACGCGGAATTTCTAAGATATCATGTATTTCATATTGCTTCTGCTGTGATAGTTATGTTGCTCTTTTTATTGCCTCAGATGAATGCTATATATATATTATATTAGTAGACTCTATATATGCATCCGGGCAAGTCCTGACCCCGGCCTGCCGTAAATTAAGTAACCTTACGGTGAAGACCCGGGTCCCTATGGTGGATGCGGATGGCATATATATCTGTTTTATTTTCGTTTCTTCTGTGATGTTAGGAGCTTACATGATGGGGACAACATTAATGAGATTAATTTTAAGAAAAAGAAATCTAAATATGTTGTAGAACCAAATTTGAAATCTACTCGGTTTTTTCGTGAAAAAGCAATTATTTCAAATGCAGAGCTTAAGCCACTCCTTTACAAATCATTCGGTTCTACAATGATATCAAGCTCAATATGTTAAAGGTTTTCATCAAAACCATTCGTAATCCTCCTCCATTTTAGGAAGTAAAGTACTTAATATTCATGCTACGCTTGTTGACTATAGCTAAAGCGTAGTATGCGGTAGCTAAGTGATGTCTTCATATAAAACATATGATACGATCAGTTAGGACATTCGTACGACTTTGTTGACTATAGTTAAGTGTCATACGAATGGGTCTAAATCAATCAAGAAATGATGGGTAGAACTTAACTAGCTTATGATTTGTTGACCATAGTTAAGATCATAAGATGCTATGGGTACAAACAATATCGGGAATTTCAAATGTTGAAATTTGTAATGAGATTACATACTTTCTATTTGATAGTTGGATCCTGATCCCACTGTGAGTAAATGTTACTCCCGAAAGAGTTTTACACTTTACAATTAGCTAGTTCAGTAGGATTCTAAAAAGGTGTTAACGATTTATGCCTCTGTGGAAACGAGATTTACTTTAATTAGATCCGTGCGAAAGCATGGGGAACCTCCCTCGGAGTACCAACACTGGCCTGGCTGACCGGTTAGCGAACTCGTATAGTGTAACTAATTCCGGCTAATTTTCTTTTTAGGGTTTAAAGGATAATTTGATAAATACAGTGGGAGACATCGATTAGATAAAATAATAACCAATCTAGTTATGCAAGAGTATACACTGAGTGTTTTCTTTTCTCTCTTCTAATGGCAGATACCAATGACGGGATTTAAGCTTCTATTAGAGAAAAATAAATTGATGGGACCAAATTATAAAGACTGGCTGAGGAACGTGACAATAGCCCTTACCTATGATAAGGTTGCATACGTCCTCACTACCAAAACCCCCTCAATACCAGGCCTTGATTCCTCTGTTGCGGATAAAGAGATCTATAAAACATGGAATATCGACTACGCCACAGCAAAGTGTCTCGCGTTGGCTTCAATGGATAATGTACATCAAAAGCAACACGATAAAATAGATGTGCAATCCATCTTTTTCCATACAAAGGGGTTGTATGGGGAGCAATCTCGTGCTCTTCGTTATGAGACCTCACGAAAATTATTTCAAATGAAAATGGCTGCTGGTACATATGTAGGAGATCATTTCCTAAAGATGATAAGCCTTATTGGAGAGCTTGAGGAACTTGGATGGACTATGGATAATGAACAATATATTGATATCGTTCTATAGTCTCCCCCCTCCCCGCGCGTCTATGCTCAATTTGTAGTAAACTTCAACATGCACAACTTGGAGAGGTCACTTCCCAAACTCCTCAATATGTTGAGGAGTGCGGAGAGCACGCTTCAAGAACAAGAAAACTCCCACTCTACTTGTTAGGCAATCTTCCTCCTCCATCCCAAAAGCAAAAGCTAAGGGAAAGAAGAAGAAGAAATCCACCAAACCGAGAGGTGGAGTTAAAAAGGTGAAGAAAAAAGACAAATCTGGGGCTGCGGGATCAGGAAAGGGTGAATGCTTATATTGTCACAAGGTGGGGAATTGGAAAAGGAATTGCACAGAGTACCTCGCTGATCTCAAGAAGAAGAAGCATGATGATGCTTCCGCTTCAGGAGTGTCTGTCACCGAAAACTGTTTTTCAATAAAATCTGCATCCTGGGTATTAGATACCGGTTCAGGTTCTCATATCTGTAATTGCGTGCAGGGGTTACGAAATAGCAAGGTTTTAAAGAAAGGTGATCATACTCTCCGCGTTGGGAATGATTCAAATGTTGATGCCGTATCAGTGAGAGAGTATCACCTAGGGTTGCCTTCAGAGTGTATATTGATTTTGAATCCCTATTATTTTGTACTGACTATGTTATGTAATATAATATATGTATCTTTGTTAGACAATGAAGGATGTCATTTTTTGTTGCAAAGTAATGTTATGAACATTAACATAAATCAACAGTTGATTGGGTATGGTACACTAAATAACGGAATCTACGTCCTGAATCAACACACAGTTTTCAATATCCAACACACAAACAAAAGAAAGACTTCAAACATAAATGAAGCATTCTTATGGCACTGTAGATTTGGTCATATTAACGAAACAAGACTAACCAAGCTACATAAAAATGGATATTTAAATCTGTTTGAATATAAATTTTATGCGACTTGTCAGTCTTTTATCAAGGGTAAAATGACCAAAACTCCATTTACTAGACAAGGAGAAAGAGCAAAAAATGGTTATTCATACTTCATAACTTTTACTGATGATTTCTCGATGTTCGAACACGTATTCTTGTTGAAACATAAGTCCGAAGCTTTCGAAAATTTCAAGGACTATAAAATTGAAGTAGAAAAACAAACTAATTTGAGTATCAAGAAATTTCGATCAGATCGAGATAGAGAGTATTTAAGTACAGAGTTCCTTAATTTCATAAAAGAAAATGAGATTCTCTATCAGCTCACTCCTCCGTACACACCACAGCACAACAGTATGTCAGAGCGGAGAAATCGTACCCTATTAGATATGATACGCTCTATGATGAGTGATGCTGAGTGTAGGGTTCCCTAGTACCCGCGGCGCAGTGGAGACGTGAATGGCGAACAAAATTTTCAAGCAAACACGAAGGAACCTCGAATATAGAATCGATCCAAACGCCTAAACTAGCAAACCAAGCATGCAAAGATACGGAATACTACTTTCGACGCGTGTCCACCCAATCGTGGAGGATCCCTCCAAGCTCCGTTTATACTGTCTAGAACGTGCTTGAGTGGAGACCTTCCTTGTCGAAAAAGATCCACCTGAGGGAAACCAATCCAAGCTCCGGTTTCACCTAGTGAAGCGACCGACGCTCCAAACTCACTGCGAATGGAGAGTGGGGATGTAGAAATATTCTCACTATCTTTTTCTCTCTTTTCTAAGCTCAAGTGAGCTACCTAGAAGGAGGAGGAGGAGGTGAAGAAGAAGAAGCCATGGAAAATGGCTAAATCTTTTGTGTAGGAAAAAACCAGCAAGCATAGAAAAGAATGGCTTGATTTTTTTGCAACTATGCTGTTAGTTATATGTATGCCCTGGAGACCATTACTGTACATACGATGTATATTGTAGTGGATGCTTGGACATATATAGGGAGGATTTTCTTGCTCGACATGATAGTATGCTATCTGTTTACTCTTTATCTTAACATGTACTCTGATTGTCTTTATGTTACATTTTGATAAAGCCCTTAGGATGAGTACTTGACTACCAGGACTATGATGCAGATCATACTAGTGGGGACAGTGTAGTCGCTAAGTACATCCTTCAGATGTTCCTAATTGTGGGAGTACCGAGACAGAGTATCGATACTCCAAAGTAGACTAGCGTATGCGCTTCTTGACCCATATGATGGGCGATGGATGATCCCATATCCATTGGTGTTTGACATCAGAGAAGGTATACGAGTGCTCAGTGGAGACTGGGTACACTGGACGGACTCACCGAGAACTCCCAGATGGTATTATACCTCATGTCAGATGGCAGTTCTCTGGTGACACTAGTACAGATTAGTCTGTAGACCCGAGATCGTCATAGAGTCTTGTGTGATTCCCACTGTGCTTTGATTTCCATCATACCACGTCCAAGAGGGCATGCAAAAGGGTGGCTTTTGGGTACAGTCCCGAATCACATGGAGGCAATGAGCGATAGGAAGGGATTCGTCTCTCCCGGTATAGGGAGTTGATGTTGCGCTATGTTCGATTGGCTATAACTGGAAATCCCTGGCCAGGGTTGCTGAGATTTACTGGTAAGTGTTATCAGTAGTTTTTCGAACTGTTATGGACCTCATATCGACACGACTTATCAAGCCACTGGGGTCTGACGTTTACCACCCCTAGGCGAGATATGCGACATATCAGACGAAGAGACCGGACTGTACGGGAGTGTTACTGATTGGATTCGCAGGAGAAAGTACAGGCTTTCTTGTTGATCTTCTGATCGCTCAATACCTGGGTGGCTGTTACGTTTAGCTGACCGCTTGCAGCTTGTGGGTGTTTGATATGATCATCACCTACTGCCGGCGTATTGACGATTCTTTAGAGTCCTACAAAGAGGTTTCCTGGCTCAGGCAAAACGGAGTAGGAGCACATATGTGATATGTGCGGGACCGAGAACAATACGTGTATGTGATACCATATTAGATTCTCGCGATATGTGATACCGGCCGGGTATATGTGATATAGCCGGATCATCGGATCAAGTGTTGATTCGATGAACTGATGCAGATAATATTAGTCGGTTATTTGTGAAATAGCCGGATTATCGGATCAAGTGTTGATTCGATAATTTAATGTATAATTATATATTTGATATATTATATTACATTAACTAGTATAAGCTCACTTAAAGATTCTTTTTCTCACTCGGGTAATACATTGATATATATGTGATATATGTTAATTGTATTATTTTATTTTGTTACAATAAATATTGTATATGTGATATATAATATTGTAACATGTTATGGTTATAAATGCAACATGATTTATGGAGTTTAAATATGGTTAGGGTTTAGATTAGGGTTAAGCTTTCATGAAGCTTTCAAGAAGCTTCTTGAAGCTTTGACTTTGACCTTGATATTTTGTGATATTTTGCATTGATATTTTTTTAACCCAACCCAACCCTTTACCCTAGTTAAATCTCTACAAGGGTTAAGTCATCTTGCTTAACCCAAGGTTGCATTTCTAACCTCATACTTGATTCATTATTCATCACAAAAGAGTTTTGCTTCTTCTTCTTCCTTCTTCTCTCTTGAAAAAGCTTTCTAGTTTTTTATGAAGTGATGAAAATGAGTGAGAAATCAAAAAAAAAAAAGAGCTAAATTCCTACTTCATCATCCTCATCTATTCTAGCCACTTAGATTGGGGTGTTTGCTTTGCTAATACTTGATTAGCAAAGCAAGAGCTTGGGTTTGAGTTTCTTCACGGTAGATCATCTTAGTTATCGAAGATCGGAAGCAAGCTTGCATCTTTCTCTTCATGGAGGCTCTCTAGAGTCCGGGTACATGATGATCGCGGTGAAGGGAGCTCAACACGGAGCTTATGAAGTGAAGGAACGGACTACAAAGGTTGTAATCCCAAACTCTTAGAAGTAAAGTTGTTTACTTGTTCATTGTTTCGCCTAATCTCTAGTCTAAGATCTTGGTTAGGGTTGTTCGGCACTTGAAAATTTTGATTTTGGTATGGTTGATGCCTTGTAGAACCTTGTGACAGTGCCTAGTAACCCTACAGTGGTATCAGAGCCAAGCTAGAGCTTTAGGCGAAGTCTAGACGAAGTTTAAATTCCGATCGAACCCCAAAACGTCGCAATATACCCCCTCACTAGAAATTTTTTAAAATGTTGATTTTTTCTGTATTAAAAATACTCAGAAAATTAAGCAGGTAATTTTATGGATATAGGAGAAAAACAAACCCCTGAATCCATCAAAGCGCCGCGGAACCGCGGCCAAACCAAGGTATTGGCGACGGTTCCGCGGCAAGTCTTGAGGATTGAGGGATCGTATTTTCAACAGTTGATCCGTAGATGTTACCAAGTGCTTCTGGGAATTTTTAATATTACTCAAGTGTTGAGTTTTATGTAGATCTTTTGTATTCGTTGATTCGATCGGAAAGTTTAACTTTGTTTAAGTTTTTCCGGGTAATTTAGAACGTGCTAAAAAGTTCGAACGGATATCAATATCTCACTTTTTCCCCTGCCGGAAAATTTCCAAGTGTTGGATTTTTCCTTAATTAAAGAACGTTCTAAGTCGTGCAAGTAACGCGGTGGACCCTCTAGAAGAACACAAACCTTAACTCGATTATGTGACCGTCTGAACCGCCTCTAAACCTTAAGGTTTGGGGCAGTACGGCGTTGCCATATGTGAGGCGTTGGTTTGACCCTTCTACGGCTGGACCATTGGTACTGTGACATGTGATGGATACTTTTTGAACTCCGCTCAAGTGTTGAGCTATTTGGGAAATCTTGGGTGTTTGTTTATTCGATCGGAAACTTTAACATTGTCTATTTATCTGGAATGTGATACAATATTTGGAATCCACAAGTAGTTATGAGATAACTAATTTGAATGTTTTAAATCTAGCAGTTTAGTCTCGTTTGATCGGTTGCCATGGGATTTTGATGTGATCAAAAGTCCGTTGCAATCACGTAGCGTACGCGGATACTCGCCGGGTAAACTTAATGAATAGCCACGCCCCATAGCCCCGACCAAGTGACTGTAGGAGAACCCCGTCGCCAAAAAGCATCCGTTCGGGTGCTCGCGGCAGTGGTGTTCCGCCTTAGTGCACTTCGTCGACGGCATCCGGGGGTGCGGCTGTCTACTAAAGTCTGCGACGAGCATTCGATCAGGATGTCGGGAATCTTGTTGAATTGCCCGACTAGATATTGAAAAGTGTTTTTGATATTGATACTAAAATGCGGGGTTTATAATTGTTAGGCATGAGATATCTAAGAAATTCATTTGGTTAGGCATGTGATTTCTAAAAAGGTTGCGGATTCCAACTGTTGTAGTTTTACACTTTCTTTTCTGCGACCGTAAGTGTAATATGTGGTGTATCGCCAGTTTCGTTGCTATACATCAACGACAACTGGGATACGCATATTTACTTACGTTAATGATATGTGATATTATGTGTTGCCGTGATATGTTATATTGGATCGTCGTGTTCTGAATAGCCGGGGTTTTTATGTGAGATGAGGGTTTTTATTTTCATTCATGTAAAATTCATTGTATGTAATATTCTTTTATTGGGGCACTTCTGGGATGAGGTTGATGTCACCATTGTATATTATTTACTTTTCCGTATTAGGCAGACCCAAGGAGGGGAGCACAAGTAACCGGGTTCTAGGGTCCAGTGGGAGGCCATCTCGAGGAGTCGAGATCGGGTCTCCTAACCCTAGAATTGGCAGTGTTGCTTGCCGCTCTCGTAGGGGTCTAGGGATGTGGGATTGGCTATTCATCGCGACCGTGGAATCCGTGTTTTATACAGGCTCGTATTAAAACACGGACGTTCTAGTATATCCAATATTTCATATGTGTTCTTCTGCTGCAATGTTCTGTGATGAGATTATATTACTACCTGAGATGAATGTTTATATTATATATATGAGATATACATTGTATATTGTTGATTTCGTTTCAAATGTGATGCTTGTGAAGCATAATAAAATGGGACTTCATTAATGAGATTAATGAAACTAAAAGAAACCTAAAGATTTTGTAGAAACTTGTTTAAAAATTGGTAGCTCTAGTTCTTGCTTTGCATAGCGGTATTTCTTGTAGAATATCCAGCACCTTATTCGATAAGGAAAGAGCCGAGATCCCTTCACTGGGAATGACCTCTTTAGCGAAACAAGCAGATGCTACATACTCGGTTTGTCTTTTGATTGCTTCTATAGTTTTTGCTTTGCACCGTGGTATTTTTGAAATATCCTGTACCTTATTCGATAAGGAAAGAGCCGAGATCCCTTCACCGGGAGTGACCTCTTTAGCAAAACTAGTAAAAGCCTCAAAAACACTCCTTTTCAAAAATCACTCGATTCTACGACGATATCAAGTTCATTACGCAAAAGGTTTTCTGAAAAACCTGTCGTAACCCTCCGTCATTTTAGGAATAGAGTACTTAGTATTCGTGTTGCGTTTGTTGACCATAGTTAAGGCGCGGTGTACGATAGCTGAGTGATGTTTTCCTATATAACATATGATGTGATTAATTAGGATAGTCATATGACTTTGTTGACCATAGTTAAGGATCATGTGGGTGAGTCTAAATTAACAAGAAATGACGGGTAGAACTTGACTAGTGATTATGATTTGTTGACCATAGTTAAGGTCATAAGTCACTAGGGGTAAAATATTATTGGGAATTTCAAGTGTTGAAATTTGCAATGAGATTGCATACCTCCTATGAGATAGTTGGATCCCGATACCCGCTGCAAGTAAGAGTTACTCATGGAAGAGTTTTACACATTACAATTAGCCGATCAAGTAGGTGTCTAGAAAGGTGTCAACGGGGTTATGCTTCTGGAAAAACGAGGTTTATTTTAATTAGGTCCGTGCGAAAGCACGGGGAACCTCCCTCAAAGTACCGGCACTGGCCTGGCTGAAAGATTGGCGAACTTATAGGGTGTAATTAATCCCGGTTAGTCTTTCCTTTTAGGGTTTGAAGGAAGATTTGACTAAAACAGTGGGAGCCATCCTGATTAGATAAATTGATAACCAATCTAATCTTCTAAAAGCGCACGCTGAGTGTTTTCTTCTCTCTCTCTCCAGGTAGCGACCATGTCACGCCTTAATCAAGATAATAATATGGATGTATTGACCGAACCCGATTGTTATACTGCGCAAGAGAACGTTGTCCCGCTCCAACTTATAATTGTTATAAGACAGAGCAGGAAATAGGGGATTACCAGAATTTTCGTGCCGCCCAAACGAAGAAAGTGCATGCAGATGCATCTTCTTCGGGTGTGTTCATTACCGAGAACTGTTTTCTCAGTATCCTTTACGTCCTGGGTATGAGATACCGGATCAGGATCCCAGATATGTAATCTGTTACATGGGCTACAGATAGGTAGAGAACAGAGAACGGGTGATAAGTTTTAAGAGTTGGAAAAGCCAAGTCTGTTGGCAGTTATCACCCCGTATTACCAGAATACATTGATTCTGAACGAATGTTATTAGATACCGAACCTGATATACAACTCATATCTGTCTCTTTATTAGTAAAGAAGGATATAATTTTGTATTGTTGGATAATGTTTTGAACATTTCCTATATCAAGAGTTGATCGGTTCAGGCACGTTATCTAAAAGCATAAACGTTCTAAATCAAACCACAGTTCTTAACGTACAGAACACACACAAGAGGAAGAGTTCAGAAATGAACAAATCTTTCTTGAGGTATTGTAGACTAGGTCATTTCAATGCGACTCGACTAGCTAAGTTACATAGAGATGCATATTTAAATTTGTTTGAATTTACATCTTGTGAAACTTGCCGGTCATGTCACAAAGATAAGATGACGACAGCTCTGTTTATTGGAAACAGAGAAAGAGTTAGTGAACTCTTGGGATTGATACATGATGATGTATGAAAGTCCCCTGTCTACACATGCCAGGACTGGTTCTTTGTACTTTATTATATTCACTGACGGTCTCTCAAGATTTGCACATGTGTTCCTGTTGAAACACAAGTTTGAACCTTTTGAGAAATTCAATGAATATGAGTTAGAAGTAGAGAACCAAAACGGGTATAAGTATTATGTCCTTTGATGTGATCAGGGAGAAGAATACTTGAGCACGGGATTCTTGGACTATTCTAAAGGAGAATGAGATTCTCTCTCAGCATTACTCCTCCGTATACACCATAGCACATCGGTGTATCGGGGCGGAGCAATCACATCCTATTAGATATGGTGCGCTCTATGATGAGTACTACTGAGTTTCCTATTTCCTTTTGGGAGTTATGCACTTGAGAAGCTGCATACCTATTGAATAGGGTTCCAATCAAATCAGATGCCTACCACTCCATATGTGATATGGTATGGGAAGAGCCAATCTCTTAAGGATGTTAAGATTTGGGGTTGTCCGGCCTATGTCTAAAAGTAAAATCCGGACAAGCTCAAGGCAAGGTCAGTTCTGTGAAAGTTTGTTGGATATCCCAAGCATTCGCAAGGGAATATCTTCTACCAAACTGAGGAACAAAAGATGTTTTGTTTTCTCAGAATGCCACCTTTTGGAAAGGGAATTTCTTGTGAAGAAATTAGTGGTCATGAGGTAGAACTGGAAAGAGTTCCAGCTATAAAAACTGCAGCTGATGATTTGGTAGAACCGAAGGATTCAATAGTAACCAACGAACCTCAGCCTCTCCGCCGATCTAGTAGCGTTCCTCACCCACCTGAGAGATACTTCAGTTTTCTCTATGACAGTGGGAGCGAAGATTTCATCATGAGATGATGACCCAACTTATTTCGAGCAGGCCATCAGGAGTGGTGACTCTGTGAGAATGGCTGGATGCTTAGCGATCTGAGATGGAATCCTTATACACCAACAAAGTATGGACTTTGGTTGCATTATCTGAAGGGTTAAATTCCTATCAGGAGCAAGTATATCTTGAGAAAATTACTTGGTGTACATGGAAAAGTTGAGACTTTCAAAGCTATGCTTAAATCTATCCAGATCCTACTTGCCACTGCTACATACCATGACTACGATATCTGGCGGTTGGGTGTCATGACTGCTTTTCTAAATGATGATTTGGAAAAGAGCGTCTATAAGTACACAGCCAGAGGGCTTCGTAGACAGTGGGAGCAGCGGAAACGTGTGCAAGATGTTTTATGGGATAAATCAGGCATTGCAGAGTTGGAACGTCTGTTTTGATGGAGTAGTCAAAGAGTTTGACTTCATCAAAATGGTAAATGAACCTTGTATATAAAAAGGTAGTAGGGAGTATGGTGGTGATCCTCGTATTGTACGTGGATGACATACTCTTGATAGGGAAGGAGTTTCCTATGCTACGATCGGTCAATCTCCTCTTATCACAAGGATTCTCCATATAGAATCAAGGTGATACCTCCTAAATCCTGGGTTATGGATCTATGAGATAGATCTAATTGGATGTTAGGGTTTTCACTGTGTAGTGAGATGGTACCAATCGATCCTGGGGAGAATCACTGGAAAGGTTCCAGGGTGATAAGGACGACTGAATGTCAGTCGCAGGTATTGTCTTTACCCTCAGTGGAGGGACGGTATGTTGGAAGAGTTCCAAGCTAGATACCGTGACTTACTAGACGATTAAAGGCTAGATACATCGTTACCAAGGATGCTACCAAAGAAATAGTCTGGATGTACACTAGTTCATGAGATGAATTTCGTTCCTACCATTGTGTGACAATGGAGTTATGGCTTAGGCCTAGGAACTCCCGTCCCATCAGAGTTCCAGACATATTCTTAGGCAGTATCGCCTGATCATGGAGATGGTTGATCTCCAGGGAGATCGAGGTTAGGAGAGTAGACACAGAGGACAACAGCGCGGATCCACTCACAAAGGCCTATTTCCCAGTAGATACTTTTATGGGATGGTTGGGTATGAGATACTTCAACCACAGCTGTATGTTGGGTATGCGATACCACAACAGATGGCCCTAGTGCAAGTGGGAGATTGTTAGTTATATGTATGCCCTAGAGGCCATTACTGTACATACGATGTATATTGTAGTGGATGCTTGGACATATATAGGGAGGACTTTCTTGCTCGACATGATAGTATGCTATCTGGTTACTCTTTATCTTAACATGTACTCTGATTGTCTCTATGTTACACGTTGATAAAGCCCTTAGGATGAGTACTTGACTACCAAGACTATGATGCAGATCATACTAGTGGGGACAGTGTAGTCGCTAAGTACATCCTTCAAATGTTCCTAGTCGTGGGAGTACCGAGACAGGGCATGGATACTCCAGAGTAGACTAGCGTATGCGCTTCTTGACCCATATGATGGACGATGGATGATCCCATATCCATTGGTGTTTGACATCAGAGAAGGTATACGGGTTCTCAGTGGAGATTGGGTACACTGGACGGACTCGCCGAGAACTCCCAGATGGTATTATACCTCACGTCAGATGGCAGTTATCTGGTGACACTGGTACAGGTTAGTCTGTAGACCCGAGATCGTCATAGAGTCTTGTGTGATTCCCATTGTGCTTTGATTTCGATCATACCACGTCCAAGAGGGCGTGCAAAACGGTGACTTTTGGGTACAGTCCCGAATCACATGGAGGCAATGAGCGATAGGAGGGGATTCGTCTCTCCCGGTATAGGGAGTTGATGTTGCGCTGTGTTCGATTGGCTATAACAGGAAATCCCTGGCCAGGGTTGCTGAGATTTACTGGTAAGTGTTATCAGTAGTTTCTCGAACTGTTATGGACCTCATATCGACACGACTTATCAAGCTACTGGGGTCTGACGTTTACCATCCCTAGACGAGATATGTGTAACACCTTAGAATGTGTTTGTAGCTAATTATATTTTTAAAGTATGGTTTTTAATAAAAGTTTACCAAATTAAGTTTTAAATATTTTATCCTAATTATTGTGTATTTTATTGGAATTTTGTTAGGCTTGCACACACTTGTGCATGATAACTAGGGTTGTTTTTGGGGTTAAACCATGATTAGCAACCATGGTTAACTAACCATTTCTCCCTAATCTAGTTTTAATATTGTTTAAGTGTTATGGTTGTAATTAGTCATGATAGTTTTTAAAATGAAAATGAATTTAAATGGAATTTCTTCATTGGTTGACCTTTGAGAGAGAGAGAGAGCATGGGGCATCATGGCCTTGGCCATGCCTCATTTAATGAGGAGAGAGAGTGAGAAGGGGGTTTTTGTTATTGATTCTCATTTCTCCATCTCATTTCCCTTACCCTCATTCTCTCACACTCTCACACACACCCACCCTCACACTCTCACAGCAGCAGCAGTGGCAGCAGCATCCTCACCATCAGCAAGCAGCAGAAGCAGCAGCAAGCAACAGCATCAGCAACAACAGGAAGCAACTGTAGCAGCAGCAGCAACAGGAACCCCAGCAGCAAGAGCAACCCCTCGTCTCCCCCATTCACTCAATCTCCTGCCTTTTAGGGCTCTCTAGGGTATAATTCTGGAACCCTTTTCCCTAGTTGCTTAATTGTGTGTGGTTTTGTGTCGATTAGTGTTAGATAGCTAGTTTGGTGCTAGTTTTGGTAAATTGTGAGAAGTGGTGGTAAATTATTGATTGTGTTAGCTACCTTAGTTTATTTAAGTGCTAATAGGGCCACTTCAACTGAGAAATCCCCAGATTACACTAAAATACCATAGATTTTCCTTTTTGTGCAAATTGGTGAAGTTAAGCGACATTTGTGACTTTGGTAATCTGCTTGTGACCCGATGCCTGCAGGTTAAAATTGAGAAACCTTGGACATGATACCTAGGTCTAGAGCACACCACATGAACACGAGCCCCTACCCCCATTTTCTGGCCGCCAATTAAATCAATCTGGCCGCAAATTGCGGCCAGGAAGAGGAGTTAGGTGTTGAGGTTTTTGTGTAGGGTTCCCTGCTGTGTTTTCTAGGTATTTGGCATGTCTAGTTTTGTGATATCTTACCTGTAAGAAAATCTGGGGTCATATATCGCTTTTGATGTCCGTTGTGTTTGCGCGATACGCGCGATACGTGAGTGGGTTCTGTGATCCAGCGTATCGCGGCGTGTCGCGATGGTTTTAGATGCGTGCACACACGATTCAGCGTAGCGTGCACACGTGCGTTTAGTTCGCGACGCGAGTTTCTCGTTTCGATTCGATATCGCGTTTCGCGGAATATTTGGCTTATATGTGATTTCCATGTCTTATTTGCAGGTTTCTAGACAGGGACTACGGACACGGCTACAGGGGGAGCAGATGGTAGGATTCACATAGCGTGGGGCGTAGGTGAGTAGATTTAACATCTACAGGGGAATCGCCCGCATGGCGTTATGCGTCTGGGCTAGGATTCAAATACCTGTCGCGCATTCTACGTCATTATTAGAATTGCGCCTTTATTTTATTTCCTTGATATAGTTGTACTGTGACTAGCAGCCGTAGGACACTGCACACATTATTGACGGTTCATGTTGCACGAGCACGGATTGTATGCTACACACACACCGTCAATAATTGCTATGTGACACACAACCCCTTATAGATTCTATTGCCTATCATACTTGACATCTATCTTATCGATATACCTGTAGTGTATCTGACCATTAGTGATAGGTACATATTCACCTTGCGATACCACTACAGGTATACCATGCACATATTTTACTCATAACCAGGGGGGATATCCTACATATTTTACTTATACCCAGGGAGGTATACGACATCTTTTACTTATAGGTAGATACCTATACTTGGCTGTACCTTATTGATTTTGCATACATCTGGTTCAGCTTTATACTTTCATTTACATGCTCGCATTCAGATATATCGCATATATTTATTCCTGGATTTGCGCATTGTTATTTGGATTTTACATGATGTTTTCGGGATTTGGGAACCGTGGGAGTTCATGAAATTATGCATACATTGAAAAACCCGGTTTCCTTGATATGATATTTGCGCATCCACCATGAGTTTTATCGGTGCTGATTATATACTCCATACGAGGTGTGGTTGCCGTATGAGAGTACATGGTGGGGCCCGGTATGGTTCCCCTCGGCAAGAAGATCGATGGATTTTGCCGATTGAGCCTGGAGGCGGGCGAGTACCTACCGGTGACAGTATCCATGACTCGGCGGGGGACCACGGATGACACCGCTGGGAGTCATGTACGTATGCATACGTCGGAAGGCGAGGGTCAGAGCTAGGCACTCGTGCTTCCGGGATAGCGTATGATACGTGAGCAGGATTTCTGTGTCGATGCTTGGCACATGGTTTTCATGATATTTCTTTTAATACCTTTGTATATATAACAGGGGATTTAGCCGTTGTTATATATACCCTTACACCAATATTAGTGGCGTGGGACGCTAATATATGTGTATTGACCCCATCATATTTATTTCTGCATATACATATATACCTTTAGGATGTTAGGTTTTACTTGAGATTTGACTGGGATAGTAGGTGATTCATTGAGATTGGATATTGGATATGAAAGAGATGGTTGATTGGTATATTCGAGATATAGGAGAGCTATTCGATATTGTACCTTGAGGTGATGTGAGATCTATGTGATGTGAGAGCCCAGTTTGGGGGCCGATTTGGCGATTTAGGATGTGAGTGTCATGATGGATTGTGATCCTACCACGATGTCAGGTTTCCGTGGGAAATGACATATTCCACCCTATACCTCACCCTTACCTACCTTATGCACAGATTCATATATTGGTAGTACTTGTAGTATACCCTTATGATAGTTGCATATCTACTTTCTCATATCCCTATTGCATGGTTATTGCATATTATTGTCATGTTATTACTGCTTTACATATGGATTGTACCTGTTACTGTACTTCCCTTATTTCAGCATTTGCATGACATGTTATTACTGTAATCGCATATCTTAGATTCATGCTGTACGTGCATTCCTGCGATTACCTGCATATGTTATCTACTATTCACGAGTTGGCAACTCACCCCCGTTGTGCCACAGGTGTTTCAGGTTGTTTCCCAGAGTAGTCGAGGCAGGCTATTTCTCTATTCAGCTATCCAGCTATCATCTTTTGCTACAGATACCGCATCAGCTCACAGTACCTTTTTGCTTAGGTGGGTTAGATGACTATCTGTATTTCATATTGTACATTCGTTGTATTTTGTACTCTCCATCTACTATTGTATTGTTGACTTAGAGACTTGGTGAGGACGTTATGTGTATTATTGTGGATTTGATGTCTTTTATATACAGCTTTTTCTCCACTGTCTTTATTTTTGTGTTGTACTCATCTTGCCTAGTTTTACAAATAAGGGGGTGTTGCTAAAATTTTAAAGAAAGAAAGTAAGACTTTTAAAGAATTTGGGTTGTGATTTCAAATATTTCAAAAACTTATATTATCTTTTTCCGTATTTTCATGGTTTAGATTTCTGGGTTTGGCTTTCTTTTACTACGTTGCGTCTTTAGGCGTTGCGTAGTATTAGGGCCGTCACGGGCCATTTTTGGGTCGTGACAAAGTTGGTATCAGAGCGTTAGGTTTTACCTTTCGGAGTGTAGGATGACCTTAGTATGATGGAGTAGGTTGCTTAAGCAAAGTAACGTAGTGTGTGTATGTCTGCAGCATACCCACGATGCGGTACTTCGCATTAAGTGACCTAAGTACAATTTGCTTGAAATTCCTTCCTTGATGATTCCTATCCTTAAGATTCGATTTCCTTATTCTCATCGAATCTTATATCTATTTATAGCCTTGCCGCCGATGACTATGGGGACTCAGAGTGATGCAGTGAGGGCCGAGGTCAGAGTTGGCTCGGGTGAGACGAGTATGACCAGGATGGCACTCTAGTTACACAGGTGCAGACGGATCAACCTACGATCTATACTATGGATAGACTTTTAGTAGAGATGCAGGAGCTCCGCCAGACGATGAGTTCTTTGGTTGATGTCGTTCGGGAGCTACGACAGGAGGTTGTCACCCCTGTTACTCAGCTGTCCCTTACGATCAGCATGCAGCAGTCCGTCACCTACATAGCACCAGTGGTTGCAGCTCCAGTTGACGAGGCGCATATTCCAGAGGCTCAGAGAGTTCCAGGACAGTGGAGGACTCGTACCAGCATACCAGCCCAGAGACAGAGATTTGGTCAGCGAGACAGATTTCGTGGCCATCGCGGGAGTAGCAGAGGCTTAGGACGAGGACAGTCGTTCAGCTCTTATCCCCAGGATGGTCAGCAGTCAGCGCGTGGATGTTTTCGATGCGGAAGCCTTCAACACTTCGTCAGGGATTGTTCCTTAGCACCTCGTCAGAGTCGTATTCAGAGAGGCCGTGGACGTGGAAGAATTGCTCAGAGGGTTCAGTCTACCAGAGGAGTTCATCCAGCTGCGAGTAGAGGGCAGACACAGGAGTTTGCTTCTACTCATCGGGACGCGCAGGCGCCCAATGTGGAGTTTTCAGGTATCTTATTTATATGTTCTTTTGATGTATTCGTTTGTCTTCTTGCTTGTACCGTTGTCGGGTAGATTAGTAGTAGTTGTTTTAACTTCTGTCAGCGATCCTTTTGTTGTGCGACACGTATTCAGTTGTGTGCCAATCGGATAGGAGATAGAGATTCGTCCGTCGTTTTGATCCTTCTAGAGATGTTGGATTGGACGTTCTCCTGGGCACGGACTGGCTAACTACGTGTTAGGCGTCTGTAGACTACCGTGAGAAAACAGTCAGGGTTGTTTTCCCGGCAGGTCAGTTCTTGTTGTGCAGGTGGATAGTTGTGCCGCCTTTCACAGCTTGAATTCAGCCTTTTTCGCTAGTCGGCTACTGAGGAGATGTCGTGGATTCTTGGCGCTTATTCGTGATACCGGAGCCACAGTGAGATTGTTGGACCGAGTTCCTTTCATGCGAGAGTTTTTCCGACGTTGTTCCGGATGAGCCGGCGAAGCTTGGGAGCTAAAGGATCAGCTGCAGAGTTGTGGTTTGGGGAGTTTTGTGTGTCTGAGTGTTTCGCTTTTGGAGGCTCCGATTTCTGTTCGTCGAGGAGGAAGACGGCAGTTTGAGGTTGTGTATCGACGGATTGTCAATTGAACCGGCTTACGGTGCGGATAGGTGTCCCTTACCTCGCATTGACGATTTCTTCGATCAGCTCCAGAGCGCGAGACATTTTCTATGTTTGCTTGGGATTAGGTCATCATTATTGCAGGTTCGGAGTGATGGCATTCCGAAGACTGCCTTGTGCGTGCTATGGGCGTTGTGTATTTTTGTGAGTCGTTGGATTCACTGGTGCCATGGCAGCATTCGTAGATGTGATGAACCAGATTTCTTCAGGCCGTTCCTCGACCAGTTATTGTTGTGTTATTTACGACATTCTGGTCTATCTAATGTGTCTTGAGGAACAGAAGCAGCACTTGAGGATTTATTATGCAGATACTGGGAGAGCACCAGCAGTTTGCTAAATTCTCGAAGTGTTTCTTCAGGCTTGTTTTGTGTTGACTCTTAGGTCTTGTAGTCACGGGAGACGGTTTCGTATGGTTCCGAGGGAGATCATGACCGTACAGCTTAGGTCCAGATATGTGTGCAGGACGGAGATCCGCTGATTTTGGGCTTAGCAGGTTTTTACCGCCGTTTCACGCAGGATTGCTAGAGTAGTGCTGCACCGTCGAATGAATGGACCGGAAGGGAGATTTCTTTTCTGTGGACTGAGGCATGTATACGGAGTTTTCGGCAGTTGGAGATTCGGTTAACAACTGCATCAGTTCTTTCTTTGCTTTTGGTTCGGGCGACCTTATTGTTTAACTGTAATGTTTCTTGAGTGGGCTCAAGTGTGTACTGAGAGGACACTATGGAGTTATCGCTTTTGCTTCCCTACATTTAGAGGAAGTACAAGAAGGATATTCCACTCTTGATCTGGAGATGGCCGCGGTGGTTTTGTGTTGGAGATTTGGAGACACTACTTGTTTGGAAGTCGTGTCAGATTTTCCACGGACCACTAGAGCTTAATGTATATCTTCCTGCAGCGGATTTTGATTGTTGTGATAGTCTCCTGCAGATTTACAGTTCTTATGTGATCGTTGAGTACAGCTTTAGTTCATCTCTACGGAGGGGACAGCTTGCTCATGTCCGCGCCCGACCACTTCCTTAAATCGTTTTCGTGAGACACTGCCCGCCGATACTCGTTCGTCAGTGATACTTGAGCATACTCGGCTGGGTAATGATTCGGAGACCTTGATTTGTGACAATGATGTGCTAAGTTAGGGACGAGTTTGTGTACCTGGTTTCATCGGGTAGAGACGTGAAATCCTAAGGCATGCACATCTGTCAACTCTCTAGATGCATTCAAGTTCCGCCAATAGTGACGCGACTTGTGAGATAGTTACGGGTGGACAGAAATGTAAAGAGAAGTTTCAGGTTTCGTTTCAAGGTGTCTGTCTTGTCGGGTGCTTGGGTCGAGCATCTGAGGCCGGCTGGAGAGTTGCAATCTTTTACCATTCCGAAGTAGGGATGGGAGCAGATCTCCATGAATTCCGCTATGGTTTCTACTAAGTTTAGTTAGGGTGTGACTCCATTCGGATTCTTGTCGTCCGGTTATACTCAGTTTGCTCAGTTTTTTTTTTTAAAGTTGTGTGTTTGTGCTTTTGTTGACAGCGGTTGGGGATCGTCACTCGCCATCGTTAGGGTTATCCTTCGATAGCCGTTATCAGGAGACACTCCAATTGGCCACCCTTAGGCTTAGGGGTTAGGTCTTGTCGATCACCAGTCTGTTGTTCTTCTGACTCCGCGTAAGTAGGACTTTGGACCCCAGCTAGTCTAGAGACTTCGGAGACGGTCCAGTTGTGTTAGGTCAGGATGGGGATTGTCCATTTCGAACTGAGGTCTTGCGACGACTGTGTTGGTCATAGACTCGAGTTCGCAGGGACAGATCATGTATTCCTATGGACTTTCCGATGAATGACGGTGTTGGATTTTGGGAAGTTTGTCCCAGGATTTAGGTCCTTTTAAGATCCTATAAGCGAGTTAGTTTCGTTGCCTTTAATTTGGCACTTCCGCCCAGATTATTGGATTTTCATCCCGTATTCCTTGTGATGATACTCTACAACCACCTTCTTGACCTTTCTCACATGATTTGGCACCAGACCATTTAGCGTGACGCGATCTTTCGTTCACCAGCAGCCAATTGTGTTAATGGCTCGGCAGGTGGAGGAACATCGGTCAAGGGTCTTGCCATCTGTGAAGGGTTTTCTTGGACGTAGCCGTATAGTGAGATAATCACTTGGAGGCTGCGAGAGAGATTTGGGAGTTGTAATCTTCCCTTTGAAGGTACGCGTATCAGTATATTTTTAAATTCGGGGACGAATTTCTTTTAAGGGGGGGAGATTGTAACACCTTAGAATGTGTTTGTAGCTAATTATATTTTTAAAGTATGGTTTTTAATAAAAGTTTACCAAATTAAGTTTTAAATATTTTATCCTAATTATTGTGTATTTTATTGGAATTTTGTTAGGCTTGCACACACTTGTGCATGATAACTAGGGTTGTTTTTGGGGTTAAACCATGATTAGCAACCATGGTTAACTAACCATTTCTCCCTAATCTAGTTTTAATATTGTTTAAGTGTTATGGTTGTAATTAGTCATGATAGTTTTTAAAATGAAAATGAATTTAAATGGAATTTCTTCATTGGTTGACCTTTGAGAGAGAGAGAGAGCATGGGGCATCATGGCCTTGGCAATGCCTCATTTAATGAGGAGAGAGAGTGAGAAGGGGGTCTTTGTTATTGATTCTCATTTCTCCATCTCATTTCCCTTACCCTCATTCTCTCACACTCTCACACACACACACCCTCACACTCTCACCGCAGCAGTGGCAGCAGCATCCTCACCATCAGCAAGCAGCAGAAGCAGCAGCAAGCAACAGCATCAGCAACAACAGGCAGCAACTGTAGCAGCAGCAGCAACAGGAACCCCAGCAGCAAGAGCAACCCCTCGTCTCCCCCATTCACTCAATCTCCTGCATTTTAGGGCTCTCTAGGGTATAATTCTGGAACCCTTTTCCCTAGTTGCTTAATTGTGTGTGGTTTTGTGTCGATTAGTGTTAGATAGCTAGTTTGGTGCTAGTTTTGGTAAATTGTGAGAAGTGGTGGTAAATTATTGATTGTGTTAGCTACCTTAGTTTATTTAAGTGCTAATAGGGCCACTTCAACTGAGAAATCCCCAGATTACACTAAAATACCATAGATTTTCCTTTTTGTGCAAATTGGTGAAGTTAAGCGACATTTGTGACTTTGGTAATCTGCTTGTGACCCGATGCCTTCAGGTTAAAATTGAGAAAACTGGGACATGATACCTAGGTCTAGAGCACACCACATGAACACGAGCCCCTACCCCCATTTTCTGGCCGCCAATTAAATCAATCTGGCCGCAAATTGCGGCCAGGAAGAGGAGTTAGGTGTTGAGGTTTTTGTGTAGGGTTCCCTGCTGTGTTTTCTAGGTATTTGGCATGTCTAGTTTTGTGATATCTTACCTGTAGGAAAATCTGGGGTCATATATCGCTTTTGATGTCCGTTGTGTTTGCACGATACGCGCGATACGTGAGTGGGTTCTGTGATCCAGCGTATCGCGGCGTGTCGCGATGGTTTTAGACGCGTGCACACACGATTCAGCGTATCGTGCACACGCGCGTTTAGTTCGCGACGCGAGTTTCTCGTTTCGATTCGATATCGCGTTTCGCGGAATATTTGGCTTATATGTGATTTCCATGTCTTATTTGCAGGTTTGCAGACAGGGACTACGGACACGGCTACAGGAGGAGCAGATGGTAGGATTCACGTAGCGTGGGGCGTAGGTGAGTAGATTTAACATCTACAGGGGAATCGCCCGCATGGCGTTATGCGTCTGGGCTAGGATTCAAATACCTGTCGCGCATTCTACGTCATTGTTAGAATTGCGCCTTTATTTTATTTCCTTGATATAGTTGTACTGTGACTAGCAGCCGTAGGACACTGCACACATTATTGACGGTTCATGTTGCACGAGCACGGATTGTATGCTACACACACACCGTCAATAATTGCTATGTGACACACAACCCCTTATAGATTCTATTGCTTATCATACTTGACATCTATCTTATCGATATACCTGTAGTGTATCTTACCATTAGTGATAGGTACATATTCACCTTGCGATACCACTACAGGTATACCATGCACATATTTTACTCATAACCAGGGGGGATATCCTACATATTTTACTTATACCCAGGGGGTATACGGCATCTTTTACTTATAGGTAGATACCTATACTTGGCTGCACCTTATTGATTTTGCATACATCTGGTTCAGCTTTATACTTTCATTTACATGCTCGCATTCAGATATATCGCATATATTTATTCCTGGATTTACGCATTGTTATTTGGATTTTACATGATGTTTTCGGGATTTGGGAACCGTGGGAGTTCATGAAATTATGCATACATTGAAAAACCCGGTTTCCTTGATATGATATTTGCGCATCCACCATGAGTTTTATCGGTGCTGATTATATACTCCATACGAGGTGTGGTTGCCGTATGAGAGTACATGGTGGGGCCCGGTATGGTTCCCCTCGGCAAGAAGATCGATGGATTTTGCCGATTGAGCCTGGAGGCGGGCGAGTACCTACCGGTGACAGTATCCATGACTCGGCGGGGGATCACGGATGACACCGCTGGGAGTCATGTATGTATGCATACGTCGGAAGGCGAGGGTCAGAGCTAGGCACTCGTGCTTCCGGGATAGCGTATGATACGTGAGCAGGATTTCTGTGTCGATGCTTGGCACATGGTTTTCATAATATTTCTTTTAATACCTTTGTATATATAACAGGGGATTTAGCCGTTGTTATATATACCCTTACACCAATATTAGTGGCGTAGGACGCTAATATATGTGTATTGACCCCATCATATTTATTTCTGCATATACATATATACCTTTAGGATGTTAGGTTTTACTTGAGATTTGACTGGGATAGTAGGTGATTCATTGAGATTGGATATTGGATATGAAAGAGATGGTTGATTGGTACATTCGAGATATAGGAGAGCTATTCGATATTGTACCTTGAGGTGATGTGAGATCTATGTGATGTGAGAGCCCAGTTTGGGGGCCGATTTGGCGATTTAGGATGTGAGTGTCATGATGGATTGTGATCCTACCACGATGTCAGGTTTCCGTGGGAAATGACATATTCCACCCTATACCTCACCCTTACCTACCTTATGCACAGATTCATATATTGGTAGTACTTGTAGTATACCCTTATGATAGTTGCATATCTACTTTCTCATATCCCTATTGCATGGTTATTGCATATTATTATCATGTTATTACTGCTTTACATATGGATTGTACCTGTTACTGTACTTCCCTTATTTCAGCATTTGCATGACATGTTATTACTGTAATCGCATATCTTAGATTTATGCTGTACGTACATTCTTGCGATTACCTGCATATGTTATCTACTATTCATGAGTTGGCAACTCACCCCCGTTGTGCCACAGGTGTTTCAGGTTGTTCCCCAGAGTAGTCGAGGCAGGCTATTTCTCTATTCAGCTATCCAGCTATCATCTTTTGCTACAGATACCGCATCAGCTCACAGTACCTTTTTGCTTAGGTGGGTTAGATGACTATCTGTATTTCCTATTGTACATTCGTTGTATTTTGTACTCTCCATCTACTATTGTATTGTTGACTTAGAGACTTGTTGAGGACGTTATGTGTATTATTGTGGATTTGATGTCTTTTATATACAGCTTTTTCTCCACTGTCTTTATTTTTGTGTTGTACTCATCTTGCCTAGTTTTACAAATAAGGGGGTGTTGCTAAAATTTTAAAGAAAGAATGTAAGACTTTTAAAGAATTTGGGTTGTGTTTTCAAATGTTTCAAAAACTTATATTATCTTTTTCCGTATTTTCATGGTTTAGATTTCTGGGTTTGGCTTTCTTTTACTACGTTGCGTCTTTAGGCATTGCGTAGTATTAGGGCCGGCACGGGCCATTTTTGGGTCGTGACAATATGCGACATATCAGACGAAGAGACAGGACTGTACGGGAGTGTTACTGATTGGATTCGCAAGAGAAAGTACAGGCTTGCTTGTTGATCTTCTGATCGCTCAATACCTGGGTGGATGTTACGTTTAGCTGACCGCTTGCAGCTTGTGGGTGTTTGATATGATCATCACCTACTACCGGCGTATTGACGATTCTTTAGAGTCCTACACAGAGGTTTCCTGGCTCAGGCAAAACGGAGTAGGAGCACGTATGTGATATGTGCGGGACCGAGAACAAGACGTGTATGTGATACCGTATTAGATTCTCGCGATATGTGATATCGGCCGGGTATATGTGATATATCCGGATCATCGTATCAAGTGTTGATTCGATGAACTGATACAGATAATATTAGTCGGTTATTTGTGAAATAGCTGGATTATCGGATCAAGTGTTGATTCGATAATTTAATGTATAATTATATATTTGATATATTATATTACATTAACTAGTATAAGCTCACTTAAAGATTCTTTTTCTCACTCGGGTAATACATTGATATATATGTGATATATGTTAATTGTATTATTTTATTTTGTTACAATAAATATTGTATATGTGATGTATAATATTGTAACATGTTATGCTTATAAATGCAACATGATTTGTGGAATTTAAATATGGTTAGGGTTTGGATTAGGGTTAAGCTTGCATGAAGCTTTCAAGAAGCTTCTTAAAGCTTTGACTTTGACCTTGATATTTTGTGATATTTTGTATAGATATTTCTTTAACCCAACCCAACCCTTTACCCTAGTTAAATCTCTACAAGAGTTAAGTCTTCTTGCTTAACCCAAGGTTGTATTTCTAACCTCACAGTTGATTCATTATTCATCACAAAAGAGTTTTGCTTCTTCTTCTTCCTTCTTCTCTCTTGAAAAAGCTTTCTAGCTTTTTATGAAGTGATGAAAATGAGTGAGAAATCGAAAACAAATGAGATCTAAATTCCTACTTCATCATCCTCATCTATTCTAGCCACTTAGATTAGGGTGTTTGCTTTGCTAATACTTGATTAGCAAAGCAAGAGCTTGGGTTTGAGTTTCTTCAAGGTAGATCATCTTAGTTATCGAAGATCGGAAGCAAGCTTGCATCTTTCTCTTCATGGAGCCTCTCTAGAGTTCAGGTACATGATGATCGCGGCGAAGAGACCTCAACACGGAGCTTATGAAGTGAAGGAAAGGACTACAAAGGTTGTAATCCCAAACTCTTAGAAGTTAAGTTGTTTACTTGTTCATTGTTTCGCCTAATCTCTAGTCTAAGATCCTGGTTAGGGTTGTTCGGCACTTGAAAAATTTGATTTTGGCATGGTTGATGCTCTGTAGAACCTTGTGACAGTGCCTAGTAACCCTACATATGCCACAATAGTAAATCCAAATGATTATACAATATAATAATCAAGGTCATCCCTCTCTGCCATGCTTTTTAACACCTCATCCTCCACCTCATTCTTGATTTTCTTTTAAAGGAAAATTAAGAAATGAAGTGTTCATCTTCTGGAACAAATCCCGTATAAATACGGAATACAACCCGGGATAAGTATCGAAATACATATAAGCATATTCGTACAAAAAATACGAATAGACGAGTGTTCATATCATAATTTTGCATTATTATATTCCCCATTCTTATTCATTTTACAAATAAACAGGTGCTTTTGATCCATGTCTGCTACATAGTTGCAGGTTACAGGTTTTCGGAACAAAACAGTGAAAATGATAAAAAGACGATGCAAAAGTGAGACTATGACCAACAAATGGAAGAATCTTGATCATGCCTACAGTTTGGACAAATGAAGATCAATGAACAATTTCACAAAGTACAAAGACGGCACAAAGATTCAAGACTTCAACACGAAGCAAACGGTAAAAGTCCACAATATTCTACACTGTGGAATTCTGGAAGAAACTGGAGGACATTCTGAAGAACAAAGTGAAGAAAATATAAGGAAAAAGAAACAGACAGAAGCCCTGAAGAATTCAGCCCACAAGCCTATCAAATGGACACGGATCCGCGGCCAAACATGGGTTTTGGCCGCGGTTCCGCGGCCATATGGAGCCCGTGTCGGTGCAATTTTTGTCGGCGGGGCGGTGCGTTGACTAGTCTTCTTAGGGGCAATTTTGTAAATACAGATATGAATCGAATGTAAACCTAGGGTTTCTATGATCTATAAATAGAAACCCTAATGCTCTTTTTGGAGCATGCCTCTTCTTGTGCCTAATTTTATTCATCTAAATTCAGAATTTCAATTCCTGTAATGAAGGAAGAGTGCATCAAATAAAGTAAGTCTTTTTCATTTACCTTGCCCTAGTTAAATTTTCTTTCCTGCCCTAGTATAGATTTTCTTTATCTGCCCTAGTTATAATTTTAATTATTTGCCCTAGTTTAGATAATTAGGTTATTGAATCAAAATCATAAAAATGTCTCTTTTTATCAATTCCCTAATGAGTGTGTAGTTCCTCACTTGTTAAGGTTAGGAATAGGAAAGGTTTGAGAGATGAAAATCTCTCACCCCTTTCTTGCCCATCACATATTAATTCATAGGACTCCATGCATATATACACACACCGCTCCCTACGGCACCCTACCCCATGAGGTAACGGTGATACCGTAGTTTAAAAGGCCGGTTGTGCATGTTTTCCATGGAGCTTAGGGTAAGAATTAAGAAAGGACGGAAAAGGACCTAGAGGAAGAAACATCGTTTCTTCCCGATCGTCCTAATCCCCTTTATTAATTATTACCATAACACCTAATTAGATCTAATTAGGGCATTGAAAGCGGTGAGGAATCTTAACTTTCCAAACTTAACCTAAACCTAACCCTAGCAAGATTTTAATTATAGTTTAAATCAACTTAGTTTTTAGTGATAATCAATCCAACACCGTTTGGAATTAACTCGTTAGAACAAATTGAGAATACACAAAATCCCTGTGGACCGACCCGTACTCACCGGCTAGCTACCAAGCGACACCGTTCTTGATTGCGGTTAATATTCTTTGATCACAAAACTTAGCATAAATCAAACGGCGCCGTTGCCGGGGATGGCGTTGTTATTTTGTTTTTTTAATTTCGGGTTAATATAAAAATTGAAAAATTATAAAAACTGAAAATTTTGAATAAAAAATTTATCATCTTGTTATTCTTTGAAGGGTGTTTCATTTGAATTTTGCAGGACCAACGAACGAATTCAGATCTAGAAAAATCCAGAGAGCAAAACAGAAAACAGCAAATCTGAACAAACAGAGGAGGACCGTAACAAACAACAGAAGAAGTTTGGAGGCCTGAGTCAACGCACCGACCGCGGAACCGCCACGTTGACCAGCCTTTGACCGCGCTTCCGCCGCGGGTTGCTGACGTCAGCAACCCAAAATCCCTCTGTAACCTTATTTTCTTCTTCTGGACCTCCTGATATCCTCTGAAATATTTTCCTGCAGGGTTCTTTGCGCAAAAATTTCTCTCCCTTCTCCAATAACTTGATCTTGTGCAGGATTCTTTGCACCGCGCTTAAAAAAAAATTGTTTGCAAGTGATTGTGTTTACTGCTTTACATATCTAAATTGACTTTAAGGGGCTTGAACACCAATCCAGATTGGGTGGGGATTTCATTACCCTTCCCAGAACCCCAAAAATCATAAAGCATATTGCATTGACCATCAAGTTAATTAAAAAAGATTAGACTCAGCCCTAAGGACTTCGCGCTCAATAGGACAAAGGAATAGTTGTATACATCGACCGTTGATCCTAACCTGACTTTGTGGTGCCTAGGCTAGACAGGTAGGGAAAGGTAATTTTAAAAGGCCCATCTCACAGTGATTCGTGAGCGGATCCCTCCTTTTTCTACTTGTGCTTACCTGGCCACAATTGGCGGTGAAGAGGCGGTTTGAGGTCCTCACATCTTGCCCTTTGGAACAGTTAGGAGCAGTCTAGTTGACCTAGGTGACCCTAGATCTAGGCTTGATTGTGCATTTTGTGATTGCTTGAACGTGTGTTTAAGCCTTTTATTGAAAATCTTTTTGCAAAAAGCTCCTTATAAAAAAAACACAAAACAGAAAAAAAAAATTTAAAAACTTGCCACTTGTCGCTAAGAATCTATTGCACCACACTTACACCCACATTCTTTTTCTTCTCCTTCTTACATCATGGGTACCCCACCTCCCAAAACTCTTGCCGAACTTTGGTACCCCCATCCAAATATTGCTTCCTACGCGAATTGTTTTGGTCGAATTACGGACGACCCATACATGCCTAAAATTTCTTTGAAAGATCGAATAGAAGCGTCTAGGAGAAACAGTTGGACTCCGCAATCCACTGTGTATCAACCGTTTCAACATTCACCACCTTCTTACGTTGATACTCCTTCTTTGAGTCCTGTTGTAACTCTGAAACCCATGTCTATAGCTGAACATATTGAACAATCTCGTAACCGATCTTTCACTCCTTTCAACACTTCCAGTTCTTGGGATCAACAAGTCCATTCACCTTTTTTATCCAAATGTTGATCCTACTCCTGTCCAACCATTCAATTCCTACCAGTCCTACCCGACTTCCGCACCTTCCCTAGACATTGCTTCTACACAACCATTTGGGAGTTTCACGTATCCAAACAACTTTGAATATTTTACTGAAACCCCTTCACAACCCATGTCTAGTCTAGAGCAGTCATTGGAAGCTTATATTGTAGCGACAAACAAACAGATGAGGAATTTGGATGCGTCCATTGCCGTCCTTATGCAACCTAGTGACCCGGTGGCTAGTTTCCAACTAGCTCCAAAAATTCCAATGTATAATGAGACGGTTGGACAGAGCGAGAATTTGAGTGGTGAGAGTGAGCTGTACACACTTCCAAATCAAACCTACCCATACCGTATTGAATCCCACAACTCCGGTTTTCAAACAAGTGTCCCAAATGATTCACCAGTTGAAAATAAAAAGTTTAATGAGTTGTGCGACTTTGTAGTGCTTGATTTGCCAGATTGTGAAGGGTCTCTTTCGAGTGAACCCACACCTAATCCTTTTGAACTTTACACCTCCAATCTAGAACCTGAATTGATAAATATCCATGCTTTTGATGAGGTGTCTGAAAAAATTGATTTTCACTTGATCGAGGATATTGACGCCGGGAATATTTTGGATCTTGAACCCGCAGATTTGACTGAATTTTTCTTTCCAAATCATCATCCCGAGTCATTAAATGTTTCTCCCGAATTTCATATGCGTCTTGATTTTGAGGATAATTGCATGGATAAGATAACTTTTGAGGAGAATTATGAAGATAGTATTGAGGAGAGTATTGAGGATAGTATTGAGGATGAACCGGTTTTGTTGATGTGTCGTGTTTTCCAATTCATCCTCCTGAACTTTTAACTGTTATGCTTCCTAAATCACCCTCTCTCCTTTCCATCGTTCCGACCACGCAAAAGATCACGCAGGAGGACTGTGGGCTTGAAAAATTTCTGTTCGATCATAGCAGTTTGGACGCCACTAGTGCGTTCCTCTTTGAATCTGACACAGTTCTCACAGCCGATAACGATTACGAGTGTTTCACTTTTTCGGACGATTTTGAAGACTCACCGTCCGAGTTTGAGTCCTTTGAATTTTCAGATGAGTTAGTTGAACCATCAGACTCGGTTGCTTACAGTCATTTCGAACCATTGATGGAATCCTTCAAGTTCGAGACAGTTTACTTAGGTGAGAAAAAGACTATCCCTAAATCACTCCCCTTCGTCCTTTCCATCGTTTCGACCAGGCAAGAATCCGTCGCGCTTCCATATTCAATGGATGGTTTACCAAGTTCAACGTACCCATGTTTTCTTGCGAATCTTGAGGATTTTGATCCCATTTCTCGACAGGTTGATAGGTTAGCACAATCGCTTTTAACACATCGGTCATCACAATTTGTGCTAATTTATTCACTCAATTTACACCCTCAAGTTCGTACTACACTTCTTTCTCTCTTCCGCCATTCTCCTCCTCCACCGAGACCGTACATCTTTCTTCCCACGCGGTCTCGTGTGCTTCTCATTTCTTTTCTCTACACTCCATTCTTTCACTAACCCTACCATTATCACGATAAAAATTTTGAATGGTTGGTGCTAACCTTTGGCCTGTGTAAGGCCTTGTATAGTTTGATTTTTCACCTCTCTAACTCTAAACTTTAATGCTAAAACAGTGGAAACACTGTCTCACTTAAGTTTGGGGGGGCATTTTTGTATATATATTTTGTTTTTCTTTTAACAATAAAAAAAATATTTTAAAAAAATAAACAGGGGAGTGCCGACAATTTTGACCCTCTTGGTGTAGCCTGACAGTGAGGACACTGCCAAGTTTAAGTTTGGGGGTGCGCTCGGTAAGCTTTCTTCCTTCGCATTCATTTGTATATCTTTGCATTTGTATACTTATTTTAAATCCATAAAAACTGAAAAATTTAAAAAATTATAAAAATTAAAACATTCAATTTTGGCCATAATTGACTTGAGTTTGACAAAAAAGGTTAACTAGCTAGAAACAACTAGATCTTAGACTTAGTAAATTAAAAACCCTAAAAATAACCTTTCTTAAAATTTAACGGTAGAAAAATATATGTCTTTGTAGTTTACTTAGAAATAGGCAAATTTTGAGTTCAATTCTTGGGCTAAGTTAAAACAAGGGAAAAGTATTGATATTTTTATTAAAGTGTAAGTCTGAAAAATAATTCCTAAGTTTAAGTCCAAATTCTGAAAATATATACCCTACAAATTGCACAAACACGAACCTTGAAACTTGGAATAGTAGAAGAGACCTTGAAATGCTCTTGTCTAAAGTCCTTAGTATAAAGGAAAATAAAATAAAAATACAAGTGTGAATAAAGAGATAAAAAAATGAACACTGGTTTTTGTAATTACTTAAGGCTGCATAAATAGAAAAAATATTTAGCGAGGGTGCTTTATCACCCAGTGCCTTAGACCAACTGGTTTGGGAGTCACTGCTAAAGCCTTAGGTGTTACAAGACTAGGAATTACGTCTTAATGTGCAAACACATTTTGTAATCGGTCGTTAGTATCTCAAGAAGTATTAACGGTCGCATGAAGGATGTGTGAGCAGTTTCATCTAAAAATTCACCAACTAAACATACTTTGGACGATGGACAAGAGTATAATAGTTTGATTTGAATTTCCAAGTGTAGGGGTGATTTATAAACACACGTAGGGGTATGTGATTGGGGTTTAGATGAGAGATAGGAATGAAATATAGGACTTATATGTTTAGTAGAGATGATAAAAATTCCTAAGTTGAGATGGAACCTTAGAAGGAAAATTCAAAAGATGCTAAAAGCTAAGTAAATCTACAAAACATATACTATCTTAAGTTAAATGATAAGGAAGCGTGAAAAATATGGGTTGATAATTTCTGAGTTGAAGATAATAGAATTTCTTGCTAGAAAACCTAATTGGAGAATAAAAGTCAATAGGCCGAACTGATAGGATTTTGTGGGTAGTATCCGCTGAAAACCCTCAAGAGACAACACTCCTCCTACTAGGGACACCTAGAGATTTAACGGCTTGTTGCATGAGCTCAGTGCAATCGCGTTTCCCTGCGAAAGTGAGGCTAGGTCTTTTTCGAGAATAAAACTAGTTTTGCTCGAGGATGAGCAAAAGATAAGTTTGGGGGTATTTGTTCATATCATAATTTTGCATTATTATATTCCCCATTCTTATTCATTTTAAAAATAAACAGGTGCTTTTGATCCATGTCTGCTACATAGTTGCAAGTTACATGTTCTCGGAACAAAACAGTGAAAATGATGAAAAGACGATGCAAAAGTGAGACTACAACCAACAAATGGAAGAATCTTGATCATGCCTACAGTTTGGACAAATGAAGATCAATGAACAATTTCACAAAGTACAAAGGCAGCACAAAGATTCAAGACTTCAACACGAAGCAAACGGTAAAAGTCCACAATATTCTACACTATGGAATTCTGGAAGAAACTAGAAGACATTCTGAAGAACAAAGTGAAGAAAATATAAGGAAAAAGCAACAGACAGAAGCCCTGAAGAATTCATCCCACAAGCCCATCAAATGGCCGCGTATCCGCGGCCCAACATGGGTTTTGGCCGTGGTTCCGCAGCCATATGGAGCCCGTGTCGGTGCTATTTTGGTCAGCGGGGCGGTGCGTTGACTAGTCTTCTTAGGGGCAATTTTGTAAATGCAGATATGAATCGAATGTAACCCTAGGGTTTCTATGATCTATAAATAGAAACCCTAATGCCCTTTATGGAGCATGCCTCTTCTTGTGCCTAATTTTATTCATCTAAATTCAGAATTTCAATTCCTGTAATGAAGGAAGAGTGCATCAAATAAAGTAAGTCTTTTTCATTTACCTTGCCCGAGTTAAATTTTCTTTCCTGCCCTATTATAGATTTTCTTTATCTTCTCTAGTTATAATTTTAATTATTTGCCCTAGTTTAGATAATTAGGTTATTGAATCAAAATCATAAAAATATCTCTTTTTATCAATTCCCTAATGAGTGAGTAGTTCCTCACTTGTTAGGGTTAGGAATAGGAAAGGTTTGAGAGATGAAAATCTATCACCCCTTTCTTGCCCATCACATATTAATTCATAGGACTCCATGCATACATACACACACCGCTCCCTACGGCACCCTACCCCATGAGGTAACGGTGATACCGTAGTTTAAAAGGCCGGTTGTGCATGTTTTCCATGGAGGTTAGGGTAAGAATTAAGAAAGGACGGACAAGGACCTAGAGGACGAAACATCGTTTCTTCCCGATCGTCCTAATCCCCTTTATTAATTATTACCATAACACATAATTAGATCTAAATTAGGGCATTGAAAGCGGTGAGGAATCTTAACTTTCCAAACTTAACCTAAACCTAACCGTAGAAAGATTTTAATTCTAGTTTAAATCAATTTAGTTTTTAGTGATAATCAATCCAACACCGTTTGGAATTAACTCGTTAGAACAAATTGAGAATACACAAAATCCCTGTGGACCGACCCGTACTCACCGGCTAGCTACCAAGCGACGCCGTTCTTGATTGTGGTTAATATTCTTTGATCACAAAACTTAGCATAAATCGTCGAGAGAGAAAATGAATAGTGAACACTAATACTAGAATATACATATTAAATATATATATATATATATATTATTAAATCAAAACCTGATTTAATAATCTGTCTTAATTCTAAATCGCTAGTATTATCTCCGATTAAAGTTCGTGTAGCATGTACACGTATTTAATCGGACACCCTGTATGCACCAACATAAATCATCTACATCATATCACCTGAACCAGGAAAACTCTCTGTATGGGACTCTAAACACTCGACAATACACTGGCAGTGATTTACTAGATAAGTCCAAAAACCACAAGCACGTCAACAGTACTAGCTGTATGCAACGACTGCCTAGGTATCTGTTTGCAAGACTCCTTTGAGACGAATCCCAGACAATCGCTCACTGCCTCCATGTGGCTCGGGACTGTACCCAAATAAAACTTGTTTGCACGACTCCTTTGAGTCATGGTGGGGTAGTAATCAAAGTACAGAGGGAACTCACACGAGACAAATGATGATCTCAGGTCAAAAGACTAACCTATACTAATGGCACTCGAGAACTTCTATCTGGCGATAGATATAATACCATCTAGAAGTTCTCGACGAGTCCGTCCAGTGTACTCACCTCCAGTGAGCACCTGTATACTATCTTAGGTAACATAACACCAATAACTTATGAGACCGGCACCACCCCTCGTCGAGGTCTCGAAACGTATACACTAGCCTACTCCAGAATATCGATGCCCAGTCTCGATACTCCCACGACTAGGGACATTTAAGGATGTGCTTATAGACTACCCAGCTCTCACGTATATGATCACCATCATAATGCTGGTAGTCAAGTAAGAATCCTACGGGCTTCATCATTATGTATTAGCGACATATAATAACAAGTAAAACGTGTACACGTCAATGATAAAGACAAACCAGATAGTATACTATCATTTCGAGTAAGATTGTTTTACCTGTATAGGCCATCCCTCAATTATCATAATCGTGTGCCTGCAATTACAATAATTGCCTTAAAGGCACTATATCCAACACTGAGTTACCACTTTCCTTCTGGGGGTATACATTAGAAACTGCAGTATATCTATTAAACAGGGTTCTGACCAAATCTGTGCCTACCACTCCATATGAGATATAGTGTGGGAAGAGACCGTCTCTTAAAAGAGTTAGGATATAGGGTAATCCTACTTTTGTTAAAAAGCAGAATTCAGAAAAACTCGAGACACGATCGGTTTTGTGCAAGTTTGTGGGATATCCTAAACATTTATATGGATATCTATTCTACCACAAGGAGGAACAAAGAGTGTTTATTTCTCAGTATGCCACATTTTTAGAAAATAGGTTTTTTACAAATGATACTATTGGCAATGCGGTAGAACTAGAAGAAATTCCAGAGCCACAAACTGCTACTGACAATTTAGTTGAACCTAAAGGTTCGATAGAACACGACGAGCCTCAACCACTCCGTAGATCTAGTAGGTGTTCTCATCCACCAGAGAGATACTACGGTTTCCTCATTGATGGTGATAGAGAAGATTGCATCATGGAAGATGATGACGCTACTAGTTTCAACAGGTTATCACGAGTAGTGACTCGGTGAAGTTGCTGGATGCTATGCAACCCGAAATAGAATCCATGCACACCAACAAAGTATGGACTTTGGAAGTTGCACCTCCTGGAGTAAAACCCGTAGGGTGCAAATAGATCTTTAGGAAAAAGATTGGTGTGGATGGGAAGGTGGAGACTTATAAAGCTAGACTTGTAGCAAAAGGTTTTCGTCAAAGGCCAGGATTGGACTATGATGAGACCTTTTCTCCAGTAGCTATGCTTAAATCCATTCGAATCCTACTTGTTATTGTTGCTTACTACGACTATAAAAGCTGGCAGATGGACGTTAAAACCGCATTTATAAATGGTGATTTAGAAGAATGCGTTTTTATGGATCAGCCAGAGGGCTTCATTAACAGTAGGAGTAGCGAAAAGGTATGCAGATTGCTTAAATCCATTTATGGATTAAAGCAGGCATCAAGGAGTTGGAACATCTGCTTTGATGATACGATCAAAGAGTTTGATTTTATCAAAAACGTAGATGAACCTTATATTTATAAGAAGATTGTAGGGAGTACAGTCACATTCCTCATATTGTACGTGGATGACATTCTCTTGATAGGAAATGACATTCCTATGCTATAATCGATCAAACTATTCCTATCACAAAAGTTCTCCATAAAGGACCTGGGTGATGCCTCGTACATCCTGGGCATTAAGATCTATAGAGATAGATCTAAGAGAATGTTGGGATTGTCCCAATCCAGATACATAAACACCATACTAAAGAGGTTTAGTATGGAAGATTCCAAGCGGGGAAATTTACCCGCTTGTCACGGAATCACCCTCTCCAAAGACAAGTGTCCAAACTCTGATAAAAAGAGGGCTCACATGAGTGTTATACCCTACGCTTCAGCTGTAGGGTCTATCATGTATGCGATATTATGTACTCACCCAGATGTAGCTTATGCACTAAGTATAGTAAGCAGGTATCAATCCAATCCAGGGGAGAAACACTGGACAGCTGTGAAGAACATTCTTAAGTACTTATGAAGAACTAAAGAAATTTTCTTGGTGTATGGTAACGGGGATCTCCACCGATTCCAGCTTCCCGAGTGACAAGGATGACAACAATCTCGGGTTTTGTATCTACCCTTAATGGAAGGGCAGTCGGTTGGAAAAGTTCTAAACATGGCACCGTTACAGACTCAACGATAGAAGCTGAGTACATTGCTGCAAATTATGCTTCCAAGGAAGCAGTATGGATGCGGAAGTTCATCTCAGAGCTTAGAGTGGTTCCAACCATTATTAATCCAATACCCTTGTATTGTAATAATAATGAGGCTATGGCGTTAGCCAAGGAACCCAAGTCCTATCAGCATTCCAGACACATCCTGAGGCGATATCACCTGATCCGGGAGATAGTTGATCGCCGCGAGATCGAAGTTCGGAGAATAGACACAAAGAACAACACTGCAGATCCACTCACCAAGGCCCTTCCACTGGCGCAATTTGAGCAACTTCTTGAAATGTTGGGTATAAGATATGC
Source organism: Agapanthus africanus (assembly GCA_030015575.1). Lineage (NCBI taxonomy): Eukaryota > Viridiplantae > Streptophyta > Magnoliopsida > Asparagales > Amaryllidaceae > Agapanthus > Agapanthus africanus. The sequence goes on along the minus strand of CM057340.1, from coordinate 591,785,393 downwards.
CAATAATTGGCCTTATTGCAAATGGGAGATTGTTAGATATGTATGCCCTAGAAACAATTATTGTAATTGTTAGACATATATATGTACAGGATAATCTTTCTCGATATGATAGTATGCTATTTGGTTTGACTTTATCATTCATGTGTATGGTTCTACTTATTATTACTGTCGCTAATACATGTTGATAAAACCCTTAGGATCTTTGCTTGACTGCCAGGATTGTGATGCAGAACATAATAGTAGACCCTAGGTGGTCAATAAGCATATCCTTAAATGTTCCTAGTCGAAGGGATATCGAGACAGGGTATCGATGTCGCAGAGTAGACTAGTGTATATGTTTCTTAACCCTGTATGGGGCGATGGATGATCCCATATCCATTGGTGTTTGACACCAAAGATTATATACAAGTGCTCATCAGAGAATGAGTACATTGAACGGACTCACCGAGAACTCCTATATGGTATTATATATACCGTCGGATAGCAGTTCTCTGGTGACATGAGTACAGAGTAGTCTGTTGACCTGAGATCGTTAGAGTGTCTTGTGTGTTACCCACTGTGCTTTGATTATTACCCTACCACGGTTTTAAATAGCCGTGCATACAGGTTTTAGTTGGGTAACAGTCCTGAAACACATGAAGACAATTAGCGAACGGAAGGGTTTCGTTTCTTCCGATATAGGGAGTTGATGTCGTATTGTACCTGATCGACTGTAACCCTAAGTCCCAGGCCAGGGCGGATGAGATAAACTGATAAGTGTTATCAGTTGTATCTATTGTGGTTACAGGTTACTGATTGGCATAACTTATCAATTATTGGAGGTCTGACGGATACCACCCTCCAGACTTGATATGCGACATTCTCAGACAAAGAGACCAGAATGTACAGAGACCGTCACTTTTAGGCTCTATTGGATTTCGTACAAGCTAGCTTGTTGATCTTCCTATTCATTCAATACCTGGGTAACCGTTATGTGCAGCTAATACCGCTGATGTGCTTGTAGGTGTTTGATATGATCATTACCTACCACCAGCGTATTGACGAGTCTTTACAGTCACGCACAGAGGTTTCCTAGCATGAGCGAAATGAAGTAGAGCATATATAGCGATATGTGCGGGAGCTCGATTAAATACGGGTATATGATACCGTATTTTAGTCTAGCGTTATTTAATATTAGTCGGATTATATATGATATAACCGGATTATTAAATCAAGTGTTGATTTAATAATTTGATATATATATATATATATATATATTAGGCTCACTTTATTTTTCCTTCTCATTATATATTGTTTATATATGATATAAATAATATATATATATATATATATATATATATATGATTTGCCATGATATACACATAAGATGTGTGTATAAGAATTACATAGGATTCAAATATAAGGATAAATCATATTTTCTTATTTGAATAAATAAAACAATAAGTCATTTTTAAGAATTGTGTAGAATAAGATAACTCATTTTGATTTATTAATTCAAATGAGATATGGTATATTTATTCTTATCTTAAAAATCATAAGTCATTCTCATCTTCATCTTCTCTCTCTTGACATTATTTTTCATGAAAGAGTGAGGAAAAAGAAAAGAAAAGGTGAGCAAAACTTCCTACTTCATCAATCTAAACAAAACTAGCAAATTATTTTAGATTGTTATCTTTACTATAAAATTATTTTAGTGAAGTAAGATCTTGTGCAAAAGTTAACTTAAGGTGGATTATCTTGAATCCTAGGAGATCTACTTCAAGCTTGTTCTCTCTCTCTCAAAGAGCTCAAGGAGTCAAGAACAACCACTTATACCTAGCTTTTGAGGATGTAAGTAAATTCTAACATTGAATGAAACTATTCATTCTTATTTAGTAGTGGTTACAAGTGTCACGACCCAGGATTTAGCTCATGACCGGCACTTAAATCACGCAACGTCTAAAGGCATAACGTAATTCAAGTAATCCGAAGCCCAGAAATCTAAACCTTTTTAGGGAAAATAATAGAGGTAAAGTTTTTTTTTTAAATAAAGGTATAATGAAATCAAGTTTTTCTTAAAATACATAAGTAAAGATATATGAAAATGCAAGTGGATCATACTATAGTTGAAAACATTTTTCATTTTTTTAAAAATTTGGGCAGCACCTCCCTTGTATATTTTGATCCAAAACTACATACATGCAATATATATAGGCATCCCCAAGCGGGAGCTAGTTCTTCACCAATTGACGGAATCACAACCACGCAAGTAAGCAATATATATACGACGCCCAACGGCGAAGATCAACATAGAAAGAAACAAATAATAAAGCAAGACATCAAAACCTCAAAGAAACGAATATATACCCATCGCTCTAAGTCTCGCAGCACAAGTCTGACTAGGTCTACCAATATACAAAGTCTAGTTTCTGATTTAATGGAGTTTATCTAGATAAAATAGAATATAAAAGGTACAAGAGTGGTCATGATCCCGAGTGTGTCCCACCTACCAAAGCAAAACACCCTGATGGAACTGTGTGCCAGCGATACCGCTACTGATCCAAGCGGTCAAACCTGCAAGAAAATTGTGGCACAACGGGGGTGAGTTTCCAACTCGTGAGTAGAAAATATCAGCATGTAGAAATCGAAAAAAACAACGATTCCTAGTTCATACTGTATCATGAAGGTAATACTATGGTATCTAAGGTGACCATGTATGCATATATGTCAACAACAGAGTCAATGCAAATAGCATGTAAAAACAATCATCTGAATCAAATGCTTGTATGTAAGAGGAAATCAACCAACATGTGTCCATCAACGACACATCACATCATGGAACCTGAGTGTCCAACACCGACACTCGAAACATCATGAAAACCCGTGTCCAGCATCGACACGTAAATCCTCATATCTCAGGCGCCGCATTATCTGATCGGCCCTCATATCCATCTCATGACTCCGGTCGGTATCCTCTGGATAACCGCCGGGTCCAAACTATCACCGGTAAGTAGTACTCCCTCTGCCAGGCTCATCGTCTACTGTACAACAATCATTTCTTGCCCCGGGATACCTTACCGGGTCAACCATGTACCCACAGACGGCTCATGTATCACATAGATCAGAACCGAGAAAACTCATGGTAGACGCCTCGAAATCACATCATGAGAAACCGCATTTTTAAAACAATGCATTATTTCCATTGAAATATAACCGCGGTTCTCAAATTCAGAAATCTCATGAAAATAGCATCTCAATGCATATAAACATAAAGTACGATGTATGCAAACATATAGCAGTAATGTGAGCATATCAAGAATATCATGCAAGCATGTCCTATGATAGTGTTGAACAAAGAATGTACTTTTACGGTTAAGAATAATATCATGATATGGATTTCTACTGTGCAAGTAGCATAACAATTACCGATGATGAATGTGTGAGCCGGCAAATCTGTGTAAGTGTAACATGCGCATCATCGATAACTGTGTAGGTGTACAAGCAGACGATATCATAAAGCGGTAAATACCGGAAACATAACACGTATATCACTAGGGATAAACCAACATAAACATGAACTAATAAAATGTATACAACTACACATGAACCATACGATCAGTTTCAAAGATACGAATCGTGGTTTGAAAGTGGGGGTTACGGTGTTTTTGAGAAAAAGACACCATTTGAAAATATGTAGCTTCCCTTGAGGTTTCCATATAACAATGCACATGATTCGTCGGTTTAGGAAATAAGTATGGTTCAGGTGACACTTTTACGCCGGCTATCCAGCTTCATAGTATCCGATATGGCAATATCCTCGATCCTCATCCTCAAATCACGAGCGCGGATCAATCATCCGGTAACACATCGCGTACGGTAATCCATCATACGGGGTCATCAAACAGAATAGGGATTCTATCGCCCTATTCATCGACAAGGGTACGGATCTATGGTCTCGTACGTCATATCTTATCGATCTCGTAACACATCTAACTGAATCTCACATCGTATTTACATCGATCTTATATCATATCGATATCAATCTCAAATCATGTCACTATCAATCTCATCTCATCGCTATTGATCTCATTACATATATATCATCAATCTCATGTCATTGCTATATTAATCTCATTATATAACTTGGCACGTGTATTTGTGCATCTATACTGCCTAACATCCTTATATCAAGCATATCCGCTCATATCATCTCATCTCATCATATTGACATCTCAATTCTTGTCCTCTTGTATTAATCATATCATATTCTCTTTCGTATGTATGTATGTATGTATAATCTCACATCTTTTATTGGCATATGAATATAACATGTACATTCCCTTACATCCTCAAGCCAATATATCCATTAATGTCATCATTTATCATATCATATCTTACTAAATCCTTTGTTCATATCCATAAGTTCATACTTAGTTTTCTCCAAACTATAATTTATATATCGCTTCTTCCATCATTAGTTACGGGGGTGCTATATGCCATCCACCCGACTTCCCCCAAAGATATAAATCTACTCACATACTAAACGCATCGCTTAGTCGGAGTCGATGTGCTTCGTCGTCTCGGAAGTCCATGCGAAGATACCTACAAATCAACACATATCGTAACGTTATTAAAACCAAGTTCGAAAACCGATATGGCACACGAATTTCCTATAGGTTAGAACTTATAGCTTACGCATGTAAGAACGACCCAATAACCCTCGTCGTTGACGTACGAACGTCCAACGACCAAATCAAATTTCAAATATCAAAACCAAGAATTCAAATATCGGAAAACATAATACGGCAACTGAGGAAATCACTCCCAGATTTTTGCTCAGGTATATAAGGACTAAACTAACAATACAGAGGCTAGGTTATAAGGTAAGTGAGTTACAGGACAAACCCCAACACCTACATCCAAAATTTGCCCGGCGAGATGGCTGAAAAGTCCGGCATCGCCAGCTGTCACGACCCAAATGTGGCACGTGACCGGCACTTAAATCGCCTGACATCTAAAGACGTCGACACGGTTCAAGTAAGCCGAAAACCCGGAATCTAAACCCTTTTTGAAAAATATTGGAGGTGAATTTAAAATGGTCATCAGATGGAATCAGTTTATATAACAATTAAATTTAACTAAATATGTTTGAAAAGAATCTATGATGTTTTGAAATTTGACAGCACCTCCTTTGCATTTTGTATAACCCGATACAACATAATAATATAAATAGCATCCCAATGGGAGCTAGCTTCCACGCCCAAACGGTGGAGCAACCAAGAAAACAATATACGACGCACATTGGTGAAGAAAAGAAAAGCGAAACAAAATCAACCATCTAAAATGGTCGACTCCAATGAATGCGACCTCACAATTTCTAAGTCTCGCTTCTAAGTCCACAATATACCATTACTAAGTTGATGGAGTTTTACTAGATACAAGAAGATATGAATATACAAGTGTGAGTACGATACAACGGTAACCCACCTGCCAAAGCAATCACCGAAAGGAATGTGTGCCCAATCCGCTGATAATCCAAGCGGTAAAACCTGCAAGAAACTGTGGCACGACGGGGGTGAGTTGCCGACTCAGTGAATAAAAGTATATCTAAAGGTAGAAATCGAAATGCACGACGATACCTAGGTCATAAGTATAGTACTATCATGATATGTACTAATATAATATGATATGCGAATGTATCATAATGCAACACTAACTATCATGCAATCCCAAGTAGAATATATCAAATGCAAATGACCTGTATCTAGGTATAAACCCAATGTAACCGAATATATATATATATAAACATCTTCTTTAAAATAGCCGCGGAATAGATATGTCACGGCATAAAGCAGACGTGATAGTATGAAATATAATAGATATCTTATTTAAGATATACGTCCTGCTATTTTAATGAATAATGTTAAGAGATTTACAATTTAAAAGATTTCAGTGTCATATCAGACACATCAAAATAATGAGGCTATAGCTCGATTTTGAAATCCTTTTTTATGTATACGAATGCCCGTACGAATATATACAGGTACAGTCCCCCGGATCAGTCCTGGTCGGCTACAATAACTGTAATCTAACTATGTACCTCATAATAGCAATCATATCAATACGTATGGATGTCCATCATCGACACCCGAAATCAGAAATCTCTCGTGTCCAGCACTTACACGTAAATGCAGATATTATCGACACCATCTCAACATATGATCGCCACCCGATATCCCTGGCCCCGATCGGTATCCCCTGGATATCCGCCGTGCCCAATCGAACCCCGGTCAGTATCCCCTGGATATCTGCCGTGCCCGTCTCTATCTCCGGTATCGAGTATCCTCGCTAGGCTCCCCGCCTCAACTGCGGCTATCCTGCCCCTCGGTATCGATCCGGGTCCACCATGTATCCGACTGTATATCCCCCCCAACTCAGTCTGGATAAGAACAAGTCCGAAACCGTATAGCCCCCCCCACTCGGTTCGGAATAAATACTCAGAAAACATAAAGCTCATGGTGGATGCCAACTCATCATATACAAAGATATCAAGTAAAGAATGAGAATATTTACATAGATCATTCTAATAATATATTATATATATACATATATAACAGTGTCCTATACCACCGATATGTATCATCAGGAGTAAAATATCCAGAAAATCTATAAGAATCAAATACAACATTTATAGTACTAGTATTCGTAATTTACAACAGGAAATAGAGAAAGACTGCTTAATTAAATCATATAGGCATAATGATATCAATTCTACTGTGTCATGGCACTACTAATGATGTGTAGTGTAGCACACGCGTCTGTGCTCGTGCAGCATGGCAATCATTAGTATTTGTGCAAGTGTTCTAAAAGTGTAATAGCCTACTCATATTGATATCTACATATGCAATATATCATAACGGTCCTACAGTGACATGGCAGTACCAATGAGGTGTAGTGTAACATATGTATACGTGCTTGTGTAGTATAGTACTCATTGGTAGTTGTGCAGTGTTCAATCAGAGTGTTCGTATTACGGAAACGTATAATATCATTAATTATAACGCGAACTAATAAAGTAATTCTAAGCATAACTAATAAATGTAATTCGGCCGTTATTCGGCGTACGAAACTCTTCATCACAAATGCGGTATAATTCCTCATATAATGTCTTACATTATCACGATATCTCAAATGCTCTCTAGTACGGCATGATCCTTCATACCAATTTACCAAACCATCCGTAAACTATATGCAAATGAGTATCATACTAGATGCAATTTAATTCAAATATCCATATCTTAATTAATTTATAAAACAACTATATATCATAATACTATTTATAAGGTTGTGAGGGTGCTATACGCAATCCACCCGACTTCCCAGTAGTTGTAAATCTACTCACCAACTTCATAAACTTGCAGAAATCCACGCTGCTATATCCGCCAACTCCATCTCGGAAATCCTTACGACAGCACCTATAATCGTATTTAAAACCACATCGATGTAAATATCATATTGAAACCCAAAACAACGAGATAGGCACCCATAGGTTAGAACCTACAGTATACTTAACCCAAAAACAATACTATGCCACTGAAATTTACGTACGAACGTTGACGGTTCAGTTGCAATACAGAAATACGAAAAATCCATATCGGAATATCGGAAAACTTGAAAGTACCTTAACTAACCACTTCTAGATTTCTCTGTATATATCTAGAGATAAAACAAACAATACTATAGATCATAAACTACCCAAAATAGGCCACAGAAGAAAAACCAACACCAAAAGCTACAAGGGGGCAGGCGTCGCCGAAAATTTAGTGTATGTCGCCGGATGGAATATGGAGTTTTGGGCTCGGGTTTTAAGTGGTGTCTCCTAGTGGTCTCATTATACTTTTAGTCTTGCTATGTCACGACCCGAAATTGGCACGGACGGCCCTTAAACTACGCAACGTCTACAGGCGTAACGCAATTTAAGTAAGCCGAAAACCCAGCAATCTAAACTATCAAAAGTAGTAAGAAATAATAGCATTTTTAAAACCTTTGAAATCTCAACCCAAATTCTTTAAAAGCCCAACTTTATTTCCCTTAAAATTTTGACAGCACCTCCTTTGTAAAAACCGGCCCCAAAAATGTGTACAACATAAATATAAGTAAAGCATCCCCAAACGGAGCAAAAACACGCCCTAAGGCGAAAAACAACCACCACAACAGATATACGTGGCCGTAGCGAAGAAATAAAAGACGATATAAGTAAAACTGCATAAAAGATAACCAAGTCACCAAAATAATATACAATATCGTCCTCACATCAAGTCTCTAAGTCATACATGATAATGGTAGATAGAGAGTACAAGATACAACAAATATACAATAAGCAACATGAACGGATAACCACAAAACCCACCTAAGCAAAACTGCACACTGTGAGCCGAAGCGGTATCCGCAGCAAAAGATAATATGATAGAAGATAATAGCCCTGCCTCTGATTACTGTGAGGATAAACCTGCAAAACACTGTGGCACAACGGGGGTGAGTTTCCAACTCGTTAATAATAAATAACATATGCAGGTAATCGCAAGTATGCACGTACAGCGCGAATCTAACATATGTAAGCTAATAGCAATAAATGGTCATATGTATGCAATAGTCATGAAAGGTACACTAGCAGGTATAACTAATACATGAAGAAATAATATGACAATCTGTATGCAACAAACATGTAAGGTACTCTATCAGGTACTACTAATACATGAAGTAATGATATGACAATGTATATATGCAACAGTCATGAAAGGTACACTAGCAGGTACAACTAATACATGAAGCAATACATATAAAATAAGGTATGTAAATGCAACAGTCATGGAAGGTACTCTATCAGGTACAACTAATACATGAAGCAGTGCATAAACAATAAATGTGGAGTATGCGAAGAAACATGTTATTTCCACGGAATCCAGACATCGTGGTAGGACCACTATCCATCAAGACAATACAAATCCCAATTTCCTCAAATCAGCCCCTAAATTGGCTCTCATATCATGTAAGTCTCACAAATCCTAAATGTACAATATCAAGTAAATCTCATATATCCTGAATGTACAAAATCAAGTAAATCTTATATATCCTGAATCCAATATCAAGTGAATCTCATATATCCTGAATCCAATATCAAGTGAATCTCAAATATCCTGAATCCAATATAAAGTGAATCTCAAATATCCTAAGTATATTTGCATGAATAATTATGATGATGTATATGAATTGATATGTATACATATATATCAGCGTCCCATTCCACTAATATATATATATATATATATATATATATATATACACAACATCCCATTCCACTATTATATATACTTAGGAGTAAAAATATCATGAAAACCTGTGCCAACTATCGACACATAAAGGCCGATCTATCAGGTGCTGTCACCACGACTGGCACCCTGATAGGTACGTATCATACGCTATCCGAAAACTCGAGTGCCCAGCTTCGACCCTCATCCTTCGACGTATCTATACGTACATGACTCCCGTCGGTATCCCTATGATAACCGCCGAGTCATAGGTACCGTCACCGGAGAGTATGGTTCCCCTGCCAGGCCTCATCGGCATGTTACATCGACATCCCTTTCTTGCCCCGGGTACCTCCGGGCCCGACCATGTACCCTCATACGCCCCACGACGCTCCTCGCATGGGTATATATATATATATATCAGAACCGATAAATCTCATGGTGGCTGCTGAAATATCATATCAAGAGAAACCGGGTTTTTCAAATAATGCATAATTTCATGAAACTACCACGGTCCTCAAATCCAGAAAACATCATGAAAAATCCATATCTCAATGCGAAAATCCATGAATATAATATACGCAACATAAAACTGAAATGCGAGCATATAAAGGAAAAGCCGCTATTTAACTGCAACAAGTTAATATAAATATCATGCGGTTCCTAATTTCTCCAAGTCTAATATAACATCAGATAAAGGTAATATGTAGCTATAACCAGATATATGTGTAAACATAAAGGTATAGCAAGGTATATGTATCTACCTATCAGTAATTATATGATATACCCTCCAGGTATAAGTGAAGAATGTATGCAAGGTATACATGTAGTTATGTCATTATGTGTGTATGTACCTATCGCTAATGGTACAATACCCTATAGGTATACAGGTAACTAGCATTTAAGCATGTCAAGGCATATGTGTAAGCATGTAGGTATACAGGTATGCTATATGTCATATGCATAAAGAAATATGAATCAACGTTTCAATGTCCATAACCAAACAATATCATATACGTATGTGTGTTGTGCGTGTCATGGCAATTATTGACGGTGTGTGTGGCATACAATCAGTGCTCGTGCAATATGAGCCGTCAATAATAGTGCAGTGTCCTAAAGGTATAAGTCCAAGCACAATAAATAACTAAGCAATAAGGTGTATGCGCAACTCTATATATGAAATAGAATATGCGACAATTCATAACATCTCTAGCCCAGACGCATAACGCCATACGGGTGATTCCCCTGTAGATGTTAAATCTACTCACCAACGCTCCTGGCTAAGTGAAGCCTACCACCTGTTTTCCCTTCGTCGCAGCGCCCGAAGTCCCCGCCTGCGAACCTAAAATAATAAAACAATAAAACAAGTGTTTATTAGCAATAGACCCAAAACACGAATAAACTACGTGGACCAACGCGACAACACAAAACTTACTCTCAAGTGTTCGTATTGTAGCTAACGTGCATAGAGACACTACAAAACCAAATCGGAGCAGCAACAAAGAACACAGAACACGAACCGTATCGGATAACGTAATGCGTGAAACGAAACACAAGAAAACAAGCAAGTGGTCCCAGATTTTTCTGTACCAATAATTTGTAAAAGTTGCAAGTACCATGAGAACACATACAACCCTAGAGACCCCTACACAAAAACCCAAACCCCAACTCCCTAATCTGGCCGCAAATTGCGGCTAGAAGCAATAAATCTACGGCCGTACGGAAAGGAAAATGGCTCGTATTTTGAGGGTAGGTTCCAGGTCACTACACTAGGTCACTGTGATGGGAACTTTTGCAACAATTACCTGATTTGATAGCAGATCATCCCAGACCTAAAACAACACAAAAAATACGATATTTACTCGAAACGATACGATACGCGATCTAAAATGAAACTTAAAAGCTAAGCTACACAATAAGCACTTAAAGAACAGAAAGAGATCATTACCTAACCCAAAGAACTCAAAGATCCTAGTTTTGCAAGCAACAAGACATCCAAGAGGCAAAACCAAGCAAAAGATATGATTTTTTTGTGAGTTTGGGTGAGGTTTTGAGATGGATTTGTGATGGAATAATGAGTGTTCAGTTTAGGCTTAGAGGAGATAGAGAAATAATGATAAGAGAAAAAAGTGAGAGAGAAATGAGTGAAGGAAAAGATTAAGAGAAAGAGAGGTGAGTGCAAGAGTGAGTGCACCATTCATTAAATGCAAGCTTAGGTTCACCATGCCATCTCTCACAAAACAAAAGATCCAAAAGAAATATCTCTCTCTCACAAACAAAATATCTAGAGGTTTAATCAAGCAAAAGATTAGGTTAAAGCAAAGGATTAGATTAAGGGTTAAGTTGTCATGGTTGCTAAGAATAAGATTTACACAAAACATGTTAGTTATATGTATGCCCTAGAGGCCATTACTATACATAGGATGTATATTGTAGTGGATGCTTGGACATATATAGGGAGGACTTTCTTGCTCGACATGATAGTATGCTATCTGGTTGCTCTTTACCTTAACGTGTATACTGATTGTCTCTCTGTTACATGTTGGTAAAGCCCTTAGGATGTGTACTTGACTACCTGGACTATGATGCGGATCATACTAGTGGGGACATGGTAGTCCATAAGTACATCCTTCAAGGTCCCTAGTCGTGGATGTATCGAGACGGGGCATCGATATACCAGAGTAGACTAGCGTGTACCTTCTCGACCCATACAGATGGGCGATGGATGATCCCATATCCATTGGTGTTTGACATCAGAGATGATATACGGGTGCTCAGTGGAGACTGGGTACACTGGACGGACTCGCCGAGAACTCCCAGATGGTATTATACCTTACGTCAGATGGCAGTTCTCTGGTGACACTGGTACAGAGTAGTCTGTTGACCCGAGATCGTCATAGAGTCTTGTGTGGTTCCCACTGTGCTTTGATTTCCACCTTACCACGTCCAAGAGGGCGTGCAAAACGGTGGTTTTTGGGTACAGTCCCGAATCACATGGAGGCAATGAGCGATAGGAGGGGATTCGTCTCTCCCGGTATAGAGAGTTGATGTTGCGCTGTGTTCGATTGGCTATAACCGGAAATCCCTGGCCAGGGTTGCTGAGATTTACTGGTAAGTGTTACCAGTAGTTTCTCGAACTGTTATAGACCTCATATCGACACGACTTATCGAGCTATTGGGGTCTGACGTTTACCACCCCTAGGCAAGATATGCGACATATCAGACGATCAGACCGGACTGTACGGTAAGTGTTACTGGTTGGATTCACAGGAGTATGAGCGGGCTTGCTCATCGATCTTCTGATCGCTCAATACCCGGGTGGCCATTACGTTTGGCAGAACGCTTGCGGCTTGTGGGTGTTTGATATGATCATCACCTGCTGCCGGCGTATTGATGAGTCTTTAGAGTCCTACACAGAGATTTCCTGGCTCAAGCGAAACGAAATAGGAGCGCATATGAGATATGTGCGGGACCGAGAATAATGCGTGTATATGATACCGTATTCTATTCTCGCAATGAATGTATCGATTGGTTGTATGCGATATAACCTAGTTATCGAATCAAGGTTTGATTCGATAAGTCGATACATTGGATATTAGTCGGTCATATGCGATATGACCGGATCGTTAAATCAAGCATTGATTTAATGATTTAATGCATAATTATATATTTGATATATTACTTTGCATTAACTAGTATTGGTTCACTTAAAATGGATTTTCTCACTTGAAGTGCACATTGTATATGTGATATATTTTTTGTGCACTTGATTGTATCATGTTTGATGATACATGCATACTAGGGTGTATGTTTGATTTAAACCTTGGTTAAGTATATGGTTAGGGGTTTTATTTATTTATTCATTTATTTATTTATTTATTTGGCATAAAGAGAAATGGTGGCTTGCTTTGTTTTTTAGTTGAAGCTTCATGAAGCTTTGAAAAAGTCTACCATTTTTGTTTCATGCTTAACCTAACCATTCACCTAACCCTAGTTTATTCTCTACACTTAACCATGGTTGCTATATGATAAGAATCACTCATTTTCTATTTTCCAAATAATTTTTATCATATTCTTTTCTTCTTCTTCTTCTTCAAGATGAAGAAAAAGCTTGCTACCAACAATGGCAACTTGAGAAAAAGAGTGAGAAATCCAATTCTAAAGTGAACCCACTTCCTATTTCTTCATCCTCTACCACTTGCCAAGTAGTATAGGGTGTTTTCTTCACAAGTTTCATGGCTTGGTGGAGTTGGAGCTTGATCTTGAGTTGCCTCGACGTAGATCATCTTCGGCATCAAAGTCGACGACCTAGCCCGATCATTTCTTCGACGAAACCATTACTAGAGTTCGGGATCCGATGATCGCAGCGGAGGAACGTCAACGCAGAGCTATGGAGGTGGAGGACCGGATCTACAAAGGTTGTATTTCCGTTCACTTAGTTAAGTTGTTAACTAGTTGCATGTTTCGCCTAATCTCTAGTTAACGATCCGTATTAGGGTTTGTTGGCACATGAAAAAATTCGAAATTGGCATGGTTGATGCCTTGTGAGACCTCATTAGCGTGCCTAGGTATCCTACAGTGGTATCAGAGCCTAGCTAGAGCCTTAGGGGATGAGTATACGAAGTTAGAAACCCGATCGAACCCGAAACCCTAATCCCAGTTTGCTCTCTGTACATTTTTTAAAACAGTGACATTTTCTATATTAAAAATATGCAGAAAATTAAGCAGGGTCTTATATGAATTACTGTGAAATATGGGGGCCTAATTCGACTAGATCGCCGTGGAACAGCGGCAATAGCATGGCATGTGCGGCGGTTCCATGGCCGTACGGTCTCTTCATGCATTGAATTTTACACAGTAATTCCTATTTTGTGGTGCTGAGTTTTCTGGGAATTTTTAATTTGCACTCAAGAGTTGAGTTTTCTGGGATGCTTTGGGGCTTCGCTGATTCGATCGGAATTTTTGATTTTGTCTATGTGTTTTTCCGGGTAACTTTAGAATATGTTAAAAAGTTCGACCGGATATAACTACCCACATTTTCCCCTGCCGGGAAATTTCCAAGTGTTGGATTTTTCCGTAGTATAATGACGTTCTAAGTAGTGCAAGTAACGCGATGGTCCCTCTAGAAAACAACAAACCTTAACTCGATTATGTGACCGTCTTGAACTGCCCTTTGAACCTTAGGGTTTGGGGCAGTATGGCGTGCTACATGTGAGGCGTTGGCTTGACCCTTCTACGGCTGGACCGTTGGTACTGAGGCATGAACTGGATGTTTTTAAACTTGTTTCATGTGTTGAGCTGTTTCGGGAAAACTTGGGTGTTTGAATGTTCGATCGGAAAGTTTAACATTTTCTATTTATCTGGAATGGGATACAATAATTGGAATTCACAAGTAGTTATGAGATAACTGAATGAATGTTATAAATCTAGCGGTTTAGTCTCACTTGATCGGTTGCCATGGAATTTTGATGCGATCAAAAGTCCGTTACAATCACGTAGCGTACGCGGATACTCGCCGGTAAAACTTAATAGATAGCCACGCCCCATAGCCCCGACCAAGTGACTGTAGGAGAACCCCGTCTCCGAAAGCATCCGTTCGGGTGCTCGTGGCAGCGGTGTTCCGCCTTGGTGCACTTCGTCGACGGTATCGGGAGTGCGGCCGCCTACTAAAGTTTACGACGAGCATTCGATCAGGATGTCAGGAATCTTGTTGAATTGCCCGACTTGATATTGAAAAGAGTTTTCGATAATGAGACTAAAATGCGGGGTTTATAATTGTTAGGCATGCGATGTCTAAGGAATTCATTTGATTAGGCATGCGATGTCTAAGGAGGTTGCGGATTCCAACTGTTGTAGTTTTACACTTTCTTTTCTGCGACCGTAAGTGTAATATGTGATATCGTCGGTTTCGTTGCTATATGTCAACGACAATTGGGATGGGCATATTTACTTACGTTGATGGCATTAGATGTTATGTGTTGCTGGATATGTTATATTGGATTGTCGTGTTTGAATAGCCGGGGGTTTGTATGTAATATTCTTTTATTAGGGCACTTCCAGGTTGCGGAAGATGTCACCTTTTGTATATTATTTACTTTTCCGCACTAGGATAGACCCAAGGAGGGGAGCACAAGTAACCGGGTTCTAGGGTCCAGTGGGAGACTATCTCGAGGAGTCGAGTCTGGGTCTCCTAACCCTAGAATTGGTAGGGTTGCTTGCCGCTCTCGTAGGGGTCTAGGGGTGTGGGTTTGGCTATTCATCGCGACCGTGGAATTCGTGTTTTATACTGGCTCATATTAAAAATACGGACGTCCTAGTATATCCAATATTTCATATGATATTTTCTGCTGCGTTATCTGTGATGTGATCATGTGATATGTTCTGTGATAAATACTGTATATAGTATATATGATATATTATATAGACGTTACTTATGTTTTACACCCGCGCTAGCCCTGCCCCGCTCTGCCGTTAGTTACCTAACCTAACGGTGCACGAGGGGACATCGAAGCGAATGCGGATGGCATAAGTGTACGTCGTATTTATCTGTGATGTTTAGGTACTTAAATGATGTGACTTAATTAATATGATTAATGAAAGAAAAAGTAACCTAAGATGTTGTGGAATCGAATTTCAAAAATAAAACAGGTAGCTACAGTTCTTGCTTTGCACAGCGGTATATATGATATATCCTGCACCCTATTCGATAAGGAAAGGACCGAGATCCCTTCACCGGGAGTGACTCCTTTAGCAATAACTGGTAGATGCTACACCCCTCGGTTTGTCTTTTGATCGCTTCTATAGTTTTTTGCTTTGCACAGCGGTATATTTGATATATCCTGCACCTTATTCGATGAGGAAAAGGCCGACGATCCCTTCACCGGGAGTGACCCCTTTAGCAAAACTAGAAAAGCCTCAGAAACACTCCATTTTAAAATCATTTGATTCTACAACGATATCAAGTTCATTACGCAATAGGTTTTCTGAAAAACATGTCGTAGCCCTCCGTCATTTCAGATAAGTAGTAGTTAGTATTCGTGCTGCGTTTGTTGGCCTTTGTCAAGGCGTAGTGTGCGGTAGCTGACTGGTGCTTATCTGCTTATGCATATGATGCAGATTGGGTTAGGGTAGTCGTGCGACCTTGTTGGCCTTTGTCAAGGGTCGTGCGGGTGGGTTTAATTCAATCAGGAAATTACGGGTTAAACTTGACTAGCTTCCTATGGTTTGTTGGCCTTTGTCAAGGTCATAGGAGGTTAGGGGCAAAATATTATCGGGAATTTCAAGTGTTGAAATTTGCAATGAGATTGCATACCTTCTATGAGATAGTTGGATCCCGATACCCGCTGCGAGTAAGAGTTACTCCTGGGAGAGTTTTACACATTACAATTAGCCGATCAAGTAGGTGTCTAGAAAGGTGTTAACGAGGTTAAGCCTCTGGGAAAACGAGGTTTACATTAATTAGGTCCGTGCGAAAGCTCGGGGAACCTCCCTCAAAGTACCGACACTGGCCTGGCTGAAAGATTGGCGAACTTGTAGTGTGTAATTAATCCCGGCTAGTCTTTCCTTTTAGGGTTTGAAGGAAGATTTGATAAAAACAGTGGAAGCCATCCTGATTAGATAAAATAATAACCAATCTAATCTTGTAAGAGCGCACGCTGAATGTTTTCTTCTCTCTCTCTCCAGGTAGCGACCATATCACGCCTTAATCAAGATAATAATACGGAATATTGACCGAACCCGCTTGTTATACTGAGCTGGGGAACGTTGGTCCCGCTCCAACTTATAATTGTTATAAGACAGAGCAAGAAATTGGGGATTACCAGAATTCCCGTGCCGCCCAAACGAAGAAAGTGCATATGATGCATCATCTTCGGGTGTGTTCGTTACAAAGAACTGTTTCTCTGTATCCTCTACGTACTGGGTATTTGATACCGGATCAGGGTCCCAGATATGTAATCTGTTACATAGGGCTACAGAAAGATAGAGAACTGAGAACGGGTGATAAGTTTCATGAGACAGAAAACGGGGCAAGTGTTGCAGCCAAGTCTGTTGGTCACTGTCACCCAGTATTACAAATACATTGATTCTGAATGAATGTTATTAGATACCGAACCTGATATACAAAATTATATCAGTCTCTTTATTATTAAAGAAATGATAAAATTTTGTATTGTTGGATAATGTTTTGAACATTTCCTATATCAAAAGTTGATCAGTTCAGGCACGTTATCTAAAAGCATTGATGTTCTAAATCAAACTACAGTTCTTAGTATACAGAACACACACAAGAGGAAGAGTTCAGAAATGAACGAATTCTTCTTGAGGTATTGTAGACTAGGTCATATCAATGCGACCCGACTAGCTGAAGTTACATATAGATGCATATTTAAATCAGTTTGAATTTACATCTTGTGAAACTTGCCAGTCATGTCACAAAGATAAGATGACCATAGCTCCGTTTACTGGAAACAGAGAAAGAGTTAGTGAACTCTTGGGATGATACATGTTGATGTATAAAGGTCCCCTGTCTACACATGCCAAGACCGGTTCTTTGTACTTCATTACATTCTCTGATGATCTCTCAAGATTCAGACATATGTTCCTGTTGAAACACAAGTCCGAACCTTTTGAGATATTCACGGAATATAAGTTAGAAGTAGAGAACCAAATTGAGGGTATAAGTATTATGTCCTTTGATGCGATCAGGGAGGAGAATACTTGAGCACGGAATTCCTGGACTATTCTAAAGGAGAATGAGATTCTCTCTCAGCATTACTCCTCCGTATACACCATAGCACGATGGTATATCGGGGCGGAGCAATTGCACCCTATTCGATATGGTGCGCTCTATGATGAGTACTACTGAGTTACCTGTTTCCTTTTGGGAGTTATGCGCTTGAGAAGCTGCATACCTATTGAATAGGGTTCGAATCAGATCACAGCCTACCACTCCATATGAGATATGGTATGGGAAGAGCCCATGTCTTAAGCTAGTTAAGATTTGGGGTTGTCCGGCCTATGTCTAAAAAGCAAAATCCGGACAAGATCGAGGCAAGGTCTGTTATATAGAACTGGAAAGGTTCCAGCTATACAAACTACAGCAGATAATTTGTTAGAACCAAAAGATTCAGTAGATTCCAACGAACCTCAGCCTCTCTGCCGATCTAGTAGGGTTCCTCATCCGCCTGAGAGATACTTCGGTTTCCCTATGACAGTGGGAGCGAGGATTGCATCATGAGATGATGACCTAACTAGTTTCGAGCAGGCCATCGAGAGTAGGGACTCTGTAAGAATGGCTGGATGCTTAGCGATCTGAGATGGAATCGATGTACACCAACAAAGTATGGACTTTGGTTGCTATATCTGAAGGGTTAAATCCCCATCAGGAGCAAGTATATCTTGAGAAGATTACTTGGTGTAGATGGAAAAGTTGAGACTTTCAAAGCTAGACATGTTAAAGGTTTTCATCATTGACCAGGCGTGGATAATGATGAAACCTTTTTCAGTGGCTATGCTTAAGTCCATCCAGATCCTACTTGCCACGGCTACATAACATGACTACGATATCTGGCGGTTGGGTGTCATGACTGCTTTTCTAAAATGATGTTTTAGAAGAGAGCGTTTGTAAGTACACATCCAGAGAGCTTCGTAGACAGTGGGAGCAACGGAAACGTGTACAAGATGCTTTATAAGATTAAAGCAAGCATCGCGGAGTTGGAACATCTGTTTTGATGAGATAGTCAAAGAGTTTGACATCATCAAAATGGTAGATGAACCTTGTACATACAAAAAGATAGTAGGGAGTATGGTGGTGATCCTCGTAGAGTACGTGGATGACATACTCTTGATAAGAAAGGAGTTTCCTATGCTACGCTCGGTCAATCTCCGCTTATCACAATGATTCTCCACATAGGATCAAAGTGATACCTGCTAAATCCTGGGTTTTGGATCTATGAGATGGATCTAATTGGATGTTAGGATTCTCACTAGTTGTAGTGAGATGGTATCAATTGGTCCTGAGGAGAATCACAGGAAGTGTTCTAGGGTGATAAGGACGACTGAATGTCAGTCACAGGCATTGTCTTTACCCTCAGTAAAGGGACGGTATGTTGGAAGAGTTCCAAGCTAGATACCGTGGCATACTAGACGATTAAAGGCAAGATACATCGCTACTTAAGATGCTACCAAAGAGGCAGTCTGGGTGTATATTGGTTCATGAGATGAACTTAGTTCCTCCCATCGTGTGACAATGGAGTTGTGGCTTATGCCAAAGAACGTCCGTCCCATCAGTGATCCAGACATATTCTAAGGCAGTATCACCTGATCATGGAGATGGTTGATCTCCAAGGAGATCGAGGTTAGGAGAGTAGACTCAGAAGACAACACGGCGGATCCACTCACAAAGGCCTTTTCCCAGAGAGAGACTTTTATGGGATAGTTGAGTATGAGATACTACAACCACTGCTATCAGATGGCCCTAGTGCAAGTGGGAGATTGTTAGTTATATGTATGCCCTAGAGGCCATTACTATACATAGGATGTATATTGTAGTGGATGCTTGGACATATATAGGGAGGACTTTCTTGCTCGACATGATAGTATGCTATCTGGTTGCTCTTTACCTTAACGTGTATACTGATTGTCTCTCTGTTACATGTTGGTAAAGCCCTTAGGATGTGTACTTGACTACCTGGACTATGATGCGGATCATACTAGTGGAGACATGGTAGTCCATAAGTACATCCTTCAAGGTCCCTAGTCGTGGGTGTATCGAGACGAGGCATCGATATACCAGAGTAGACTAGCGTGTACCTTCTCGACCCATACAGATGGGCGATGGATAATCCCATATCCATTGGTGTTTGACATCAGAGATGATATACGGGTGCTCAGTAGAGACTGGGTATAACCGGAAATCCCTGGCCAGGGTTGCTGAGATTTACTGGTAAGTGTTACCAGTAGTTTCTCGAACTGTTATAGACCTCATATCGACACGACTTATCGAGCTATTGGGGTCTGACGTTTTCCACCCCTAGGCAAGATATGAGACATATCAGACGATCAGACCGGACTGTACGGTAAGTGTTACTGGTTGGATTCACAGGAGTATGAGCGGGCTTGCTCGTCGATCTTCTGATCGCTCAATACCCGGGTGGCCGTTACGTTTGGCAGACCGCTTACGGCTTGTGGGTGTTTGATATGATCATCACCTGCTGCCGGCGTATTGACGAGTCTTTAGAGTCCTACACAGAGGTTTCCTGGCTCAAGCGAAACGAAATAGGAGCGCATATGAGATATGTACGGGACCGAGAATAATGCGTGTATGTGATCCGTATTCTATTTTCGCGATGAATGTATCGATTGGTTGTATGCGATATAACCTAGTTATCGAATCAAGGATTGATTCGATAAGTCGATACATTGGATATTAGTCGGTCATATGCGATATGACCGGATCGTTAAATCAAGCGTTGATTTAATGATTTAATGCATAATTATATATTTGATATATTACTTTGCATTAACTAGTATTGGTTCATTTAAAATGGATTTTCTCACTTGAAGTGCACATTGTATATGTGATATATTTTTTGTGCACTTGATTGTATCATGTTTGATGATACATGCATACTAGGGTGTATGTTTGATTTAAACCTTGGTTAAGTAAATGGTTACGGTTTTTATTTATTTATTCATTTATTTCTTTATTTCTTTGGCATAAAGAGAAATGGTGGCTTGCTTTGTTTTTTAGTTGAAGCTTCATGAAGCTTTAAAAAGTCTACCATTTTTGTTTCATGCTTAACCTAACCATTCACCTAACCCTAGTTTATTCTCTACACTTAACCATAGTTGCTATATGATAAGAATCACTCATTTTCTATTTTCCAAATAATTCTTATCATATTCTTTTCTTCTTCTTCTTCTTCAAGACGAAGAAAAAGCTTGCTACCAACAATGGCAACTTGAGAAAAAGAGTGAGAAATCCAATTCTAAAGTGAACCCACTTCCTATTTCTTCATCCTCTACCACTTGCCAAGTAGTATAGGGTGTTTTCTTCATAAGTTTCATGGCTTGGTGAAGTTGGAGCTTGATCTTGAGTTTCCTCGACGTAGATCATCTTCGGCATCGAAGTCGACGACCTAGCCCGATCATTTCTTCGACGAAACCATTACTAGAGTCCGGGATCCGATGATCGCAGCGGAGGGACGTCAATGCGGAGCTATGGAGGTGGAGGACTGGATCTACAAAGGTTGTATTTCCGTTCACTTAGTTAAGTTGTTAACTAGTTGCATGTTTCGCCTAATCTCTAGTTAACGATCCGTATTAGGGTTTGTAGGCACATGAAAAAATTCGAAATTGGCATAGTTGATGCCTTGTGAGACCTCATTAGCGTGCCTAGGAACCCTACAAAACAAACCCTCACATTAACGTGCACACGTGCGTGCATGCCATAACAAATAATAATAGATTACTAATTAAATGTTATAAAATGTGAGGAACCCAAATTGGTAAACTTTTTACAGTAAACCCGCATTATCGTCTAAACTAACACTAACCGAAATCTAAGGCGTTACAATATCCCCCCTTATAAAAATTCGTCCTCGAATTTAAAATTCTCACTAAGCGTACCTTCAAAGAGAAGATTACAAAACTCGCATATCTCGCTCGCAGCCTCCTAAGTGATCACCTCACTATACGGCTACGTCCAAGAAAACCCTCCACAGATGGCAAGACCCTTGACCGAAGTTTCTCCACCTGCCGAGCCATTAACACAATTGGCTGCCGGTGAACGAAAAGATCGCGTCCAAGCTAAATGGTCTGGTGCTGAATCAAGTGAGAAAGGCCATGAAGGTAATTGCAAAGTATCGCTACAAGGAATACGGGGTGAATACTCAATAATCTGGGCGGATGTGCCAAATTATAGGCAACGGAACTAACTCGCTTTAATGAACTCAAAAGGACCTACAGTACTGGGATAAGCTTCCCAAAACTCAACACGTCATTGGTCGGAAAAATCCTTAAGAATACATGATCTCCTACTGCGAACTCAAATCTGTGACCACCACGGTCGGCATAAGACCTCTGTCTGCACTGGACTACACTCATCCTGACCTGAATCAACTGGATCATCTCCGAAGTCTCTAGACTAGCTGGGGTCCAAAATCCTACATACGCAGAGTCAGAAAAACAGACTGGCGATCGACACGACCTACCAAACCAAACCTAAAGGTTGCCAATTGGAATGTCTCCTGATAACTGCTATCGAAGGAGAATCCTACAAATGGCAAGTGACGATCCCAACTGCCGAAAATAATTAGTACGTACGCACAAGCATATCCTCCAGAGTCTGTATAGTCCATTCTGTCTAAACATCAACCAACGGAAGGAAAAGCGGAGCTAAAACTCAACCGGTACCCAAGGCTTCCTGAAGCTTCTGCCCAAGACGGCAAGCGAACAGGGTGCCTCCATTGGATACAACGCATGAAGGAACTCCGTGCAAACGCACAAACTTAACAAAGAACAACTGAGAAAACTAAGCATAACCGGACAACAAACACCCAAATGGAGTCACACCCTGTCTAGACCTGGGTAGACACCACAACGAAGTTCGTGGAGATCTGCTCCCATTCTCACTCTAGAACAGTTAAAGGTTGCAACTCTCCAGCCGGTCTCAGATACTCAACCTTAGCTCACAACAAGACAGACACCTCGAAACGAAATCCGAAACTTCACTCTTCATCCCTGCCTACTCGTAACTATCTCACAAGTCACGTCAAATGTTGGTGGAACTTGAATGAACACAAAAAGCTGACTGATGTGCCTGCTCTAGGATTTCGCGTCTCTACCCAACAGTATCAGGTACACACAAACACGTCCTTAAACATAGCACACCCTGGTCACAAATCAAGGACTCCGAATCTTTACCCAGCCGAGTATGCTCAAGAATTTCTGACAAACGAGCATCGGCGGGCTGCCTGGCGAAAACGATTAAGGAAAAGTAGACGGGCACGGACATGAGCAAGCTGTCCCCTCAGTAGAGGCGAACTTAAGCTGCACTCAACGATCGCACAAGAAATGTAAATCTGCAGAAGACTGTCTCAACACTCAAAACCCGCTGCAGGAAGATGTATATTAAGCTCTGGTGGTCCGTAAAAATCTGACACGACTCTCCGAACATGTAGTGTTTCCAAATCTCCAACGCAGGACCACCGCGGCCATCTCCAGATCAGGAGTGGGATATCCTGCTCGTACTTCCTCCAACTGTAGGGAAGCATAAGCGATAACTCTATAGTGTCACATCAGTACACAATCGATCCCCACTCGCGAAACATCACAGTTAAACAACAGTCGCCCGAACCAGAAAGCAAAGAAAGAACTGGTGCAGTTGTCCACCGAGTCTTCAACTGCTGAAAAGCTCCGCACACATGCCTCAGTCCAAAGAAAAGAACCTCCCTTCCGGTCAGTCCAGTCAACGGTGCAGCGCTACACAATCAATCCTGCACGAAACGGCGGAAAAAAACCGGCTAAGCCTAAAAATCTGCTGACCTCCGTCTTGCACACAAGTCTGGGCCAAAGCTGTACGGCCTCGATCTTCCTCGGAACCATACGAAAACCGTCTCCCGTAACTACAAGACCTAGGAGTCAACACAATCAAGCCTGAAGGAACACTCCGAGAACCTAGCAAACAGCTGGCACTCTCCCAATGTCTGCAAAACAAATCCTCAAGTGCTGCTCCAGTTCCTCACGACACATTAGATAGACCAGAATGTCATCAATAACACAACAATAACTGGTCGAGGAACGGCCTGAAGAAATCTAGTTCATCACATCCACGAATGCTGCTAGGGCATTGGTGAGTCCAATGACACCACCAAAACACACAAAGCCCGTAGCATGCCCAAAGGAAGACTTCGGAATGACATCACTCCGAACCCGCAACAATGATGACCTAATCCCAAACAACTTAGAAAAATGTCTCCCACTCTGGAGCTGAACGAAGAAATCGTCAATGCAAGGTAAAGGATACCTATCCGTACCGTAAGCCGGTTCAATTGACGATCAATCAATACACAGCCTCAACTTCCGTCCTTCTCCTTGACGAACAGAATAGGAGCTCCCCAGAGCGAAACACTCAGACGCACAAGCCCCCCAACAAACAACTCTGCAGCTGATCCTTATGCTCCCTAAGCTCCGCCGGCTCATCTGGAACAACGTCGGAAAACTCTCGCACGATAGGAACCCGGTCCAACAAACCCATTGTGGCTCCGGTATCATGAATGAAAGCCATGAATCATCGACATCCTCTCCTCAACAGCCGACTAGCGAAAAAGGCCGAATTCAAGATGTGAGAGACGACACCACTGTCCCCCTTACACAACAAGAACTGACTCGCCAGGAAAACAAAACCTGATTGTTTCCTCACGGCAGTCCACAGATGCCTAGCACGTAGCTAACCAGTCTATGCCCAGGAGAACGCCAAATCCAACATCTCTAGAAGGATCACAACGACGGACGAATCTCTATCTCCTATCTGATTGGCAACGACCGAAATACGTGTCGCGCAACAAAAGAATCGCTGACAGAAGTTAACACAATAAACGGCTGATCTAGCTAACACGACTCTCGGCCCAACCACGGCACAAAGTGTGTAAAACAAACAAGTGCATCAAAAGAACATACAAATTAAGAATACCTGAAAACTCTGCATTGGACGCCCGCGCGTCCCGATGAGTAGAAGCAAACTCTCGTGTCTGCCCCTTACCCATAACTGGCTGAACTCCTCCTCTGCCAACCTGTCCACTCTGAGCGAACCCTTCGCGTCTACAACCTCTCTGAATACCACCCTGACGCGGTGTTAGGGAACAACGCCTGATGTGGTGATGAAGGTCCCCGCACCGATAGCATCCTCTCCATAGCTGCCTACCCTCCTAGAAATACGAGCTAAAAGACTGACCTCGTCCCAAGCATCCGTTACTCCCATGACGTGCTCGATATCTGTCTCGACGACTAAGCCTCTGTCTCGGAGCTGGTACACCGGTACGAGTCCTCCACTGTTCCGAAACTCCCAAAGTCTCTAGAAGACGTGCCTCTTCAACTGGGGATGCATCCACTGGTGCTGTGTAGGTGACAGAATGTTGTGTACTGATCGCAAGGAACAACTGGGTAACAGGGGTGGCAACCTCCTGTCGCTGCGCTCGAATGGCCTCAACCAATGAACTCATCGTCTGGCGCATGTCCTGCATATCTGCCACAAGCCAAGCGATACGATCTGTCGAAGGTGGATCCATCTGCTCCAGTGCAACGAGCGCGCCATCCTGGTCAGTTCTCGTCCCACCCGAGTCAATCCTGACCTCGGCCCTTGCTGCATCACTCTGAGTCCCCATAGTCATCGGCGGCAAAGGCTATAAATGGAAATAAGATTCGATAAGAATACGGAAATCGAATCACAAGGATATGTATCATCAAGGAAGGAATTTCAAGCAATTAGTACTTAGGTCACTTTAGGCAGAGTACCGCGTCGTGAGTATGCCGCGGACATACACACACTATGTTATTCTACTTAAGCTACCTACTCCATCATACCAAGGTCATCCTACACTCTTAAAGGTAAAACCTAGCGCTCTGATACCAACTTTGTCACGACCCGAAATTGGCACGTGACGGCCCTTAAACTACCCAACGTCTACAGGCGAAACGTAATTTAAGTAAGCCGAAAACCCACCAATCTAAACTATCAAAAGTAGTCAGAAATAATAGTATTTTTAAAACCTTTGAAATCTCAACCCAAATTCTTTAAAAGTCCAACTTTATTTCCTTTAAAATTTTAACAGCGCCACCTTTGTAAAAATCAGCCCCAAAATGGGTACAACATAAATATAAGTAAAGCATCACCAAACGGAGCAAAAACACGCCCAAAGGCGGAAAACAACCACCACAACAGATATACGACGCCGTAGCGAAGAAATAAAAGACGATATAAGTAAAACGGCATAAAAGATAACCAAGTCACCAAAATAATATACAATATCGTCCTCACATCAAGTCTCTAAGTCATACATGATAATGGTAGATGGAGAGTACAGGATACAACGAATATACAATAGGCAACATGAACGGATAACCATAAAACCCACCTAAGCAAAACTGCACACTGTGAGCCGAAGCGGTATCCGCAGCAAAAGATAATATGATAGAAGATAATAGCCCTGCCTCTGACTACTGTGAGGATCAACCTGCAAAACACGGTGGCACAACGGGGGTGAGTTTCCAACTCGTGAATAGTAAATAACATATGCAGGTAATCGCAAGTATGCACGTACAGCGCGAATCTAACATATGTAAGCTAATAGCAATAAATGGTCATATGTATGCAATAGTCATGAAAGATACACTAGCAGGTATAACTAATACATGAAGCAATAATATGACAATCTGTATGCAACAAATATGTAAGGTACTCTATCAGGTACTACTAATACATGAAGTAATGATATGACAATGTATATATGCAACAGTCATGAAAGGTACACTAGCAGGTACAACTAATACATGAAGCAATGCAGATAAAATAAGGTATGTAAATGCATCAGTCATGGAAGGTACTCTATCAGGTACAACTAATACATGAAACAGTGCATAAACAATAAATGTGGAGTATGGGATGAAACATGTCATTTCTACGAAATCCTGACATCGTGGTAGGACTATATCCATCAAGACAATCCAAATCCCAATTTCCTCAAATCAGCCCCCAAATTGGCTCTCATATCATGTAAGTCTCACAAATCCTGAATGTACAATATCAAGTAAATCTCATATATCCTGAATGTACAAAATCAAGTGAATCTCATATATCCTGAATCCAATATCAAGTGAATCTCATATATCCTGAATCCAATATCAAGTGAATCTCAAATATCCTAAGTATATTTGAATGAATAATTATGATGATATATATGAATTGATATGTATACATATATATTAGCATCCCATTCCACTAATATATATATATATATATAACAGCGTCCCATTCCACTGTTATATATACTTAGGAGTAAAAATATCATGAAAACCTGTGCCAAGCATCGACACATAAAGGCTGATCTATCAGGTGCTGTCACCACGACTGGCACCCTGATAGGTACGTATCATACGCTATCCGAAAACCCGAGTGCCCAGCTTCGACCCTCGTCTTTCGACGTATTTATACGTACATGACTCCCGTCGGTATCCCAACGATAACCGCCGAGTCATAGGTACCGTCACCGGAGAGTATGGTTCTCCTGCCAGGCCTCATCGGCATGTTACATCGACATCCCTTTCTTGCCCCGGGTACCTCCGGGCCCCACCATGTACCCTCATACGCCCCACGACGCTCCTCGCATATATATATATATATATATATATATATATATATATATATATCAGAACCGATAAATCTCATAGTGGCTGTTGAAATATCATATCAAGAGAAACCGGGTTTTTCAAATAATGCATAATTTCACGAAACTACCACGGTCCTCAAATCCAGAAAACATCATGAAAAATCCATATCTCAATGTGAAAATCCATGAATATAATATACGCAACATAAAACTGAAATGCGAGCATATAAAGGAAAAGCCGCTATTTAACTGCAACAAGTTAATATAAATATCATGCGGTTCCTAATTTCTCCAAGTCTAATATAACATCAGATAAAGGTAACATGTAGCTATAACTAGATATATATGTAAACATAAAGGTATAGCAAGGTATATGTATCTACCTATCAGTAATGATGAGATATACCCTCCAGGTATAAGTGAAGTATGTATGTAAGGTATACATGTAGCTATGTCATTATGTGTGTATGTACCTATCGCTAATGGTATAATACCCTATAGGTATACAGGTAACTAGCATGTAAGCATGTCAACGCATATGTGTAAGCATGTAGGTATACAGGTATGCTATATGTCATATGCATAAATAAATATGAATCAATGTCTCAATGTCCCTAACCAAACAATATCATATACGTATGTGTGTTGTGCGTGTCATGGTAATTATTGACGGTGTGTGTAGCATACAATCAGTGCTCGTGCAACATGAGCCGTCAATAATAGTGCAGTGTCCTAAAGGTACAAATCCAAGCACAACAAATAACTAAGCAATAAGGTGTATGCGCAACTCTATATATGAAATAGAATATGCAACAATTCATATCATATCTAGCCCAGACGCATAACGCCATGCGGGAGATTCCCCTATAGATGTTAATCTACTCACCAACGCTCCTGGCTAAGTGAAGCCTACCACCTGTTTTCCCTTCGTCGCAGCGCCCGAAGTCCCCGCCTGCGAACCTCAAATAATAATACAATAAAAACAAGTGTATATTAGCAATAGACCCAAAACACGAAAAAACTACGCGGACCAACGCGACAACACAAAACTTACTCTCAAGTGTTCGTATTATAGCTAACGTGCATAGCGACACTACGAAACCAACTCGGAGCAACAGCAACACAGAACACAGAACACGAACCGTATCGGATAACGTAACGCGTGAAACGAAACACAAGAAAACAAGCAAGTGGTCCCATATTTTTCTGTACCAATAATTTATAAAAGTTGCAAGTACCATGAGAACACATACAATCCCAGAGACCCCTACACAAAAACCCAAACTCCACCTCCCTAGTCTTGCCGCAAATTGTGGCTAGAAGCAATAAATCTGCGGCCATACGGGAAGGAAAGGGGCTTGTATTTTGAGGGTAGGTTCTAGGTCACTACACTAGGTCACTGTGATGGGAACTTTTGCAACAATTACCTGATTTGATAGCAGATCATCCCAGACCCAAAACAACACTAAAAATACGATATTTACCGGAAACGATACGATACGCGATCTAAACTGAAACTTAAAAGCTAAGCTACACAATAAGCACTTAAATAACATAAAGAGATCATTACCTAACCCAAAGAACTCAAAGATCCTAGCTTTCTAAGCTCCAAGGCATCCAAGAGCAAAACCAAGCAAAAGATGTGATTTTTTTGTGAGTTTGGGTGAGGTTTTGAGATGGATTTGTGATGGAATAATGAGTGTTCAGTTTAGGCTTAGAGGAGATAGAGAAATAATGATAAGGGGGAAAAGTGAGAGAGAAATGAGTGAAGGATAAGATAAAGAGAAAGAGAGAGGTGAGTGCAAGAGTGAGTGCACCATTCATTAAATGCAAGCTTAGGTTCACCATGCCACATCTCACAAAACAAAAGATCCAAAAGATATATCTCTCTCTCACAAACAAAATATCTAGAGGTTTAATCAAGCAAAGGATTTGGTTAAAGCAAAGGATTAGATTAAGGATTAAGTTGTCATGGTTGCTAAGAATAAGATTTACACAAAACAAACCCTCACATTAACGTGCACACGTGCATGCATGCGATAACAAATAATAATAAATTACTAATTAAATGTTATAAAATGTGAGGAACCCAAATTGGTAAACTTTTTACAGTAACCCACATTATCGTCTAAACTAACACTAACCGAAATCTAAGACGTTACATGCTAGTTTTTCTTATGATTGCACCTAATGGTTCTAGATTCAAATGCAGTGAGCTAGATATCACAATTATCCTAGTTTATGATACTGCTCATACTAAACATGCTACGTGAAGATATCGTGAGTTAACTGAACTTAGCTTTTTCTGAGCTAACCCTCTTCTAGTCGTAGTAGGCAAAAACAGAACTCGTGATACGATATATCCGTGTCGTATATAGTATTTTAACTCCAAAACTGATATTAGCTTTCATATTTAACATACAGAATAATTAACATAAACTAACAATACCATACACCCTATAATACATACAGAGAGCTGCCATAGAAAAACTAACACATAACTCCCTAAGAAGATCGGCGAGCTCGGATTTTGGTGGTATGTCGCCGGCCGATTGTGCAAGTAATAGGTTCGTGTTTTTGGTGTGTATTCTAGGTCTAATCATTTAGGCTAAGGTACTGTTTGATTTTGTTAAATATTATCTAGACTATAGCAGATTCAAAACAGAGCCTAAATTTACCCAAATACGATATTCCGATATCAAACTTCTATATTAAAATAGTGTTGAACTAAAAAAATCTGCAGAGTTGAAACTTATACCTATTTAAGGATCAACTGAAAGGCTCTTTCCAAGATGCACAAGCACCACTAATCTTAGCTTGAGGGTTGTGGTAAAGATCCCTAGTACTTAGCTTCCTCTCTTTTTCTTTTGTGTGTTCTAAGATTTTTTTCTTTATTTTCTAACTTGGCCAAATTGTTTCTAATTGTCATATGAACTGAGCTAAATGAAGAGATAAGGATAATGAAGGATGAGATTTAGTAGGAGGTGTCACCTAGAAAGAGTATGGTGTCTCCATGCAAGTAGGTGGGGTAAGTATAAAAGATGGTGGTGTTTTCATGCAAGGAGGATGTGTCATCTAGGTTATGATATACCATGAGTGTATTTTAACCTTAACCATTTCCTAACCCTTTTTACATAAAAACCCTCACCAATTTCCCAATTTCCACAAATAATTAACTTTTCTCAAAAACCCTCAAGATACTTATTATTATAAAAACAACTATTTTATTACTAATTTAACCAACTACTTATTAAAAGGACTTTTATTAAAATAAATTTTAATTTAACATTTGTCACGACCCAAAGTTTGGATGTGACCGGCACCTAGATTGTATAATATCTAAACATATGCATACAGTCCAAGTAAGCCGAAAACCAAGATCAAAATCCTTTTTGAAGAATTCTTTATATAAAAATTTAGTTTCAAGTAAAAATCACAGTTTTTGTGTAATTAAATTATTAAACAAGTATAAGGTGTCAAGTTTGGTTGCATCCCTAGTTGGGATCAACAATATCAATAGTGGAGACAAGTATCCAAGAGTATACGACATCAATAAGAATTTCAAATAAGTAAAAGAAATAACAATTTATAGAACTAAACCATCTCATCTGTTAAATAATATACATATAATCATCTCTCACTCTAAGTCATATACAGGTCTGATGGAGATTTTCTAGATATAAAATACAATACCAAAAGAGAAGGTTACTATATATGTAACCCACCTATCAAAAGATGTGAAAAAGATGCAAAAAAGTGGGGCCTCCCTGCTACTGACCGTCCACTCTACCCCTGCAAGGAACTGTGGCACAACGGGGGTGAGTTGCCAACTCAGTGAATATAACTAACATATAACGGTAAATAATGTAAATATGACGATCACAACTAACTGAGATGAGAGCAAGTAGGATGTACAATAATATATGGAAAGTATGAATCTGTACTACAATTCAAATAACAAAAACTGAAATCTCATCATTTATTATCAACCATTTCATATTTCCGTGTCCATCATCGACACAAAACTTCCATTTCTCCCAAGCATCATTCCTCGAACGATCCTGTAATCAACAAAGTCCACCATGTATCCAATTGTATCCCCACCGACTCAGTATGGATAAAACTGTAAATCCGTAACCGTATACCCACCGACTCGGTTCGGAATAAAACTATAAATCCATAACCGTATACCCACCGACTCGGTTCGGAATAAGACCAAATGATAAAACATCTTAGGTTGATAATACAATTACCTCTTATATCAACATAGAATACTCCAATAATGAATCATGATGTAAATGATGCAATTTACTACTGTTATTGGTGTTCAAGATATGATATGAATCGTTTTTAACAAGAATTTTACTAAGTGTAAAAGTGACATGCTAATATCGACGAGGTGTGTGTAACATGTAAGATGTGCACGTGGCATAACTCGTCGATACTTGTGCAGTGTCCTAGCAACTAAGCAAGGTATATGTGAATATTAATGCAAATTATCGATTTAGCATGCCAAAGTAAAGCATTTATTTAAATAAAACTACGGGCGTAACACGCCATCTTTACAAAATTTCCCGGTAGATATTTAGTTTACTCACCGGAAAACGTCGTATCTACTCAGGAATTGCTAATCCTTTTCCTTTCCTCGCTGCCTCCGAAAATCCCGTATTTGAATCTAACATCACAATTTAACTTATATAAGGAAACGGCTACTCCGACATGACGGAAATGAAAAACACCCGTTCCCACATACTAGTTATATTGTATACGACTATATCAATCTATTCAACACCTAACCTTACTGGATTTTAACCCTACTCTGCATCGCGACAGAAAACAGATCACGATACGCTTTAACCATGTCGTATTTTTGATTTCTTAGATATCTTTTCCGATATTAACTTCCAGATTTCATATACAGCTAAAATAACTTATTTAAATAACACCAAAATTGCTAAAATTATACACAGAAACCTATCCAATAAGCCAAAATTCCATATTTTCCTACAAAACCGGCGATGTCGGATTTTTCCTTTTGGCCGCCGGCCTAAATCCGAACCCTCTGGTTAGTACTTCTATGGTTTACTCTAGGTGCTACATACATCATTTAGGTCTTGTTTAGTTGGATTAATTGTTATCCAAACAATAGCAGATTCAAACAGAACTTAGTTATACCTAAAATACGATATTATAGACTTGTGATTTCAAACTTAACTACTAACAGAATTCAATTCCTACTGTGATTAAGGATATTACCCACAATAATTTGTTAGAATAACCCCTCCAAGATGCTAAGCCCCTTGTCCTAGCTTGATGATGAAGAAATCTTTGTCTAGTTCTTCTTCTTTCCCCTTGTTCTTCTATATTTGTTCTTGTTTTTCTTTTTTCTTTCTTTCAAATTTCAGAATTTAAACTTGCTAAATGATCTGAACATGAGCTATATACAACAAAAAGAAAGGAGGAGGTGTCATCAAGCAAGGTGTAGTGATTTCATGCAAGGAGGAGGTGTGAGATGTGTGTTGTGCATGAGTGTAGGAGGTGTCAACACACTAACCTTTCCAATTTGATTTAATTTGAATTTAACTTCTGAACTAAAACATATTCTACCCATTTTCCACTTACACCTTCACAAAACCAAATTTGCATAATTTTCCTAACCTTGTATAAAAAAACCCTCACAACTTATGTTATTATATAATACCCTTTTTATTAAAATGAAGCTAAAATTATCAGTAAAACCCTTATAACTTATTTATGTTAAATATAAAAATTTTAATTTAATTTATTTTACATACCTCTTATGAATTTATCTAATTTGGTTTTAATAACTTTTTAATCCAATATATTATTATTTAATTATGTAATTTTATTTATTTCTAAAAATTCCAAAATGTTACAATATTCCCCCTTAAGAAAATTCGGTCCCCGAATTTAAAACTTAACTAAACGTACCTTCTAAAAGATATGGAAATTTCCTTCGCATCGCATTCTCGGTCTCCCAAGTAATTTCCTTGCGGTCCTTTCCTTGCCAAAAAACCTTTACAGATGGAAGTACCCTCGATCTTAATTTCTTTGCCTGCCTGCCTAGAATAGCGACTGGCTGCACTGTGTAGGATAAATCCGGCTCAAGCTGTAAGGTCTGATGCTGGATCGCATGAGAAGGATCGTGAAGATACCTGCGAAGTATCAAAACGTGAAACACCGGATGCACATCGGGAAAACTCGGAGGAAGTGCTAACCGATAAGCTACAGCACCCACTCTCTCCAGAATCTCGTAAGGTCTAACATATCGGGGGCTGAGCTTCCCCCTTTTCCCGAAACGCATCACACCTTTCATCGGGGATATACGAAGGAATACATGATCACCCACATGAAACTCTAGTCTATGATGTCGTCGATCTTCATATGATTTTTTTCTGCACTGGGCCGCCCTCATTCTGTCCTGTATCAATTGAATCTTCTCTGTAGTCTTCTGTACTATCTGCGGTCCCAAAATGCTACTCTCGCTCAATTCCGTCCAGCAAACAGGCAATCGACATTTCCTCCCATACAAAGCTTCAAAGGGTGCCATTTGGATCGTCTCCTGAAAACGGTTGTTATACGAGAATTCTATCAAAGGTACGTGACGATCCCAACTACCACCAAAATCAAGACTGCAAGCGTGAAGCATATCCTCCAAAGTCTGAATGGTCCACTCTGACT
This sequence comes from Agapanthus africanus, assembly GCA_030015575.1. Lineage (NCBI taxonomy): Eukaryota > Viridiplantae > Streptophyta > Magnoliopsida > Asparagales > Amaryllidaceae > Agapanthus > Agapanthus africanus. The sequence continues at coordinate 591,751,018 of CM057340.1, read as the reverse complement.
GACCATCTGTCTGTGGGTGGAAAGCTGTACTAAAACTCAATCGTGTACCAAGAGCTTCTTGAAGTTTCTGCCATAATCTACTAGTAAACTGGGTACCCCGATCTGATACTATGCACGTCGGAACTCCATGTAATCGTACAATCTCATCGATATAAATCTGGGCATACTGTGCAAACCCATACGTCGTCTTTACCGGAAGAAAATGAGTTGCCTTTGTTAATCTATCTACAATCACCCAAATGGAATCATACCCTCTGCTATTCCTGGGTAGACCCACCAAAAAATCCATGGAAATCTGTTCTCATTTTCACTTTGGAATGTGCAAGAGCTGCAACTCTCCGGCTGGCCTCTGGTGTTCTGCCTTGACTTGCTGACAAGTCAAGCATCTCGAAACGTATTCCGCAATATCCCTCTACATTCCTTCCCACCAATAAACATCCTTCAGATCATGATACATCTTGGTAGAACCAGGATGAATACTGTATGCTGATCTATAGGCCTCCTCTAAGATCTCACGCCTTAACCCATCTGAATCTGGTACACATAGACGAGTCCTAAAGCGTAATACTCCATGATCATCAATCACAAACTCCGTCTCCCTGCCCTGCCTAACCTGATCCATAAGCTCCAATATACGAGCATCTGCGGGCTGTGTCTCTCGGATACGATCCAATAACTGAGGTCGGGTGCAAACATGTGCTAGCTGTCCTCTTGTCGGGGTGAACTCAAATTGTATACGACTATCACATAAAATCTGCCAGTCTGTAGAAGACTGTCTCTGCAAGGTGTGCAAATGAGATAAGCTACCTCCAGGTCTTCGACTCAAAGCATCTGCTACAACATTTGCCTTGCCTGGATGATACAAAATCTCACAATCGTAATCTTTCACCAGTTCCATCCATCTGCGCTGCCTTAGGTTCAGATCCCTCTGCTGAAAAATATACTTTAAACTCTTATGATCTGTGAAGATTTGGCACGACTCTCCATACAAGTAATGTCTCCAAATCTTTAATGCGAAAACCACAGCAGCCATTTCTAGATCATGAGTAGGGTAGTTTTGTTCGTGCCTCTTCAACTGTCAAGAAGCATAAGCTACAACCCTGCCGTGCTGCATCAACACACAGCCTACACTCACTCTAGAGGCATCACAATACACAACAAAACCACCTGACCCGGAAGGTAAAGATAAGACAGGTGCAGTCGCCAAGCGCGTCTTCAACTGCTGGAAACTCTGCTCACATGCATCTGTCCACTGAAATGGAACCTCCTTCCTAGTCAATCCGGTCAAAGGTGCAGCGATCCGTGAAAAATCCTGCACAAAGCGTCGGTAATAACCTGCCAGACCTAAGAAACTCCGGACCTCTGTAGCTGATACAGGTCTAGGCCAATCCTGTACCTCTTCAATCTTCTTTGGGTCCACACATATCCCAACTCTAGTAACTACGTGTCCCAAGAATTCCACACTATCTAGCCAAAAAGCACACTTGGAGAATTTTGCAAACAGCTGATGCTCCTTCAAGGTCTGCAACGTAATACGCAAATGCTGCTCGTGCTCCGTCTAACTCCAAGAATAAACAAGAATGTCATCTATGAATACTATAATAAACTGATCAATGAAGGGTCTTAAGATACGGTTCATCATATCCTTAAAAGCTGCTGGAGCGTTGGTGAGTCCGAACGACATCACCAGAAATTCATAGTGCCCATATCTTGTGCGAAACGCAGTCTTCGGAATATCGTCCTTCCGAACCCTCAACTGGTGATACCCCGACCGCAAATCAATTTTCGAGAAGTAACCAGCTCCTTGCAACTGATCGAATAAGTCATCTATACGTGGTAGTGGATACCTGTTTCGCACAGTGACGCAATTCAGCTGTCGGTAGTCGATGCACAGTCTCATACTACCGTCCTTCTTCTTAACAAATAAGACAGGATCTCCCCACGACGATACACTAGGACGCACTAGTCATCTATCTAACAACTCTTGCAACTGACTTTTGAGTTCCTTCAACTCCGTCGGTGCCATACGATAGGGTAGTATAGAAATAGGCCCTGCACCCGGAATCAAATCAATGCAGAATTCAATGTCACGATCAGGCGGTAATCCTGGTAACTCAGCATGAAATACCTCCGGAAATTCTCGTGCGACCGGAACATGGTCCAATGGAACCTCAGCAACTCCTAAGTCCTGAACAAATGCCAAGAACCCATGACAACCCTTCTTCAAGAGTCGTTCCGCACAAAGAGCAGAAATCATGTTGGCAGGAGTTATTTTACAATCCCCCTGCACAACAAACACCGGTTCACCTGAAAAACAAAATCTAACCGTTTTCCCCCGACAATCTATATAGGCATGACAAGCGGCCAACCAATCCATACCGAGAAGTATATCAAAATCTAGCATATCCAGAAGAATCAAATCAACTAGCGAATCTCTATCACCAATACGTAAAGAACATGATCTGAATACGTGTCGAGCTATAAACGAATCTCCCACCGGAGTAATCACTACCAAGGGTAAATCTAACAACGATGACTCTTTCCCCAAAGAATGTGCGAAACGTGTAGATACATAAGAATGTGTAGAACCGGGATCAAATAAAATATGTGCATCCAGTGAACATACTGTAAGAGTACCTGTCACAACTGCATTTGATGCTTGGGCATCCTGTGGAGTCAGCGCAAAAACCCGTGCCTGGCCCCTGCCCACATCCTGTCATCCTCTACCTCTATCTCCTCGACCTCTCTGAGATCGTCCTGCAAAGCCTCGACCTCGTGGTGCAACCGTCTGGCGTGTAGGGCCAACTGGGGGAGGAAGTAAAGCTATCGGCATAGAAGGTGGAGGGGGTAAAGCAACCTGTGGAGTAACAGTCCCGCTATAACGTGTACACCCTCTAGCCGTATGCCCTGGAAGCCCGCAATTATAACATGTAAGTGGGGTCCCCTGATCATCGGGGTATGAACTGAACATCTGGCCCTGAGTCCAACCTCGTCCGAAACTGCGGCCTGGAGTATATCTTCCTCTACCTCCGCCAAACTGTCTAGCCATTGGCCCGGTCGGCCTACTCCTCTTTGGCTCCGGAACAACCGCTGCCTCTCTCAACCGCTCTTCTACTCGTATTGCTGCATCCATGGCTTGTGCATACATATCAAAATGCTGGGAGCCTATAGCTAAATACAACTGCGTGTCCAGACTCCTTAGGAACCTCTTCACCCGAAGTTCCTCTGTAGGTACTAAGTATGGAGCATTGTACGACAACTGGGTGAATCGTAAATCATAATCTGCCACTGACATACTTGCCGATTTTCGCAATGCTTCAAAACTGCTAGCTTTAGCGTCCCTCACACTCTGTGGAAGAAATCTGGCAAGAAAGACCTCGGAAAACTCAGCCCACAACATCGGAGGAAGACCCGTAGCTCGCCCTCTCTCCATCGACTCACACCACTCCTGTGCAAGTCCCTCCAAACGAAAACTAGTCAGCTCAACTGACCTCGCATCCGAACATCGCAATGATCTGCCAATCCTCGTCATCCTATCTAGAAAGGATTGAGGATCCTTCGCTACATCGGTCCCTGTAAATACCGGAGGTCTCAACCTCATAAACACCGCAAGCGATACCTCCATCACTCTCTTATCTACAAGTGCTACCGTCTGCGTAGGCTGTACCTCGGACTCTGCCACGGTCGGTGTCGGATCCTGTCTCAGTACTCGAGTGGCCTCAGCTAACTGTCCTACCACTTGTTGCAATCCTAACACGCCCTCCTCTATTCTAGTCATGTGATCTGGAGGAGGAGGATCAACATGCTCATGCACCGCCGGAACGTCCGGTGTCTCAGTCGCCGTCACAGGCGGATTCGCCCTAGCTGCATCTCTGGCTGCGGCTTGCCTAGCTCGCGTAGCCATAGCAACTGGAACAAGAAACGAGAGTGGATAAGGCTTATGAATAGGAACAATCAATAACGGAGAATCAAGGGAAGGACAATTCAAGACATACATCCTAAGGTTAATTAGGCTGAGTGTGGTAACGTAAATATGCCGCGGAACATACGTACGGTACTGCACTCATCCTAAATCACCTATTCCATCAAACCAAAGGTCATCCTAATTTATGGACTCACATTAACATATCTTAACTCACTACTCGATTCCGTAAGGTTAATCCTAGGCTCTGATACCAACTTTGTCATGACCCAAAGTTTGGATGTAACCGGCACCTAGATTGTATAAGATCTAAACATATGCATACAGTTCAAGTAAGCCGAAAACCAAGATCAAAATCCTTTTTGCGGAATTCTTTATATAAAAATTTAGTTTCAAGTAAAAATCACAGTTTTTGTGTAATTAAATTATTAAACAAGTATAAGGTGTCAAGTTTGGTTGCATCCCTAGTTGGGATCAACAATATCAATAGTGGAGACAAGTATCCAAGAGTATACGACATCAATAAGAATTTCAAATAAGTAAAAGAAATAACAATTTTTAGAACTAAATCATCTCATCTATAAAATAATATACATATAATCATCTCTCACTCTAAGTCATATACAGGTCTGATGGAGATTTTCTAGATAAAAAATACAATACCAAAAGAGAAGGTTACTACATATGTAATCCACGTATCAAAAGATGTGAAAAAGCTGCAAAAAAGTGGGGCCGCCCTACTACTGACCGTCCACTTTACCCCTGCAAGGAACTGTAGCACAACGGGGGTGAATTGCCAACTCAGTGAATATAACTAACATATAACGGTAAATAATGTAAATATGACGATCACAACTAATTGAGATGAGAGCAAGTAAGATGTACAATAATATATGGAAAGTATGAATCTGTACTACAATTCAAATAACAAAAACTGAAATCTCATCATTTATTATCAACCATTTCATATTTCCGTGTCCATCATCGACACAAAACTTCCATTTCTCCCAGGCATCATTCCTCGAACGATCCTGTAATCAACAAAGTCCACCATGTATCCAACTGTATCCCCACCGACTCAGTATGGATAAAACTGTAAATCCATAACCGTATACCCACCGACTCGGTTCGGAATAAAACTATAAATCCATAACCGTATACCCACCGACTCAGTTCGGAATAAGACCAAATCATAAAACATCTTAGGTTGGACATGTCACATCAATCATGAAAATCACTAGATTTATTTAATAGTATTCAAAAATTGAAAAACATAAATCCTCGATAATACAATTACCTCTTATATCAACATAGAACACTCCAATAATGAATCATGATGTAAATGATGCAATTTACTACTGTTATTGGTGTTCAAGATATGATATGAATCGTTTTTAACAAGAATTTTACTAAGTGTAAAAGTGACATGCTAATATCGACGAGGTGTGTGTAACATGTAAGATGTGCACGTAGCATAACTCATCGATACTTGTGCAGTGTCCTAGAAAATAAGCAAGGTATATGTGAATATTAATGCAAATTATCGATTTAGCATGCCAAAGTAAAGCATTTATTTAAATAAAACTACAGGCGTAACACGCCATCTTTACAAAATTCCCCGGTAGATATTTAGTCTACTCACCAGAAAACGTCGTATCTACTCAGGAATTGCCAATCCTTTTCCTTTCCACGCTGCCTCCGAAAATCCCGTATTTGAATCTAACATCACAATTTAACTTATATAAGGAAACCGCTACTCCGACATGACGGAAATGAAAAACACCCGTTCCCACGTACTAGTTATATTGTATACGACTATATCAATCTATTCAACACCTAACCTTACTGGATTTTAACCCTACTCTGCATCGCGACAGAAAACAGATCGCGATAGGCTTTAACCATGTCGTATTTTTGATTTCTTAGATATCTTTTCCGATATTAACTTCCAGATTTCATATACAGCTAAAATAACTTATTTAAATAACACCAAAATTGCCAAAATTATACACACAACACTACCCAATAAGCCAAAATTCCCTAGTTTCCTACAAAACCGGCGACGCCGGATTTTTCCTTTTGGCCGCGGGCTCAAATCCGAGCCCTCTGGTTCGTACTTCTACGGTTTACTCTAGGTGCTACATACATCATTTAGGTCTTGTTTAGTTGGTTTAATTGTTACCCAAACAATAGCAGATTCAAACAGAACTTAGTTGTACCTAAAATACGATATTATAGACTTGTGATTTCAAACTTAACTACTAACAGAATTCAATTCCTACTGTGATTAAGGATATTACCCATAATAATTTGTTGGAATAACCCCTCCAAGATGCTAAGCCCCTTGTCCTAGCTTGATGATGAAGAAATCTTTGCCTAGTTCTTCTTCTTTCCCCTTGTTCTTTTATGTTTGTTCTTGTTTTTCTTTTTTCTTTCTTTCAAATTTCAGAATTTAAACTTGCTAAATGATCTGAACATGAGCTATATACAACAAAAAGAAAGGAGGAGGTGAAGGAGGAGGTGTCATCAAGTAAGGTGTAGTGATTTCATGCAAGGAGGAGGTGTGAGATGTGTGTTGTGCATGAGTGTGAGAGGTGTCAACACACTAACCTTTCCAATTTGATTTAATTTGAATTTAACTTCTGAACTAAAACATATTCTACCCATTTTCCACTTACACCCTCAGAAAACCAAATTTGCATAATTTTCCTAACCTTGTATAAAAAACCCTCACAACTTATGTTATTATATAATACCATTTTTATTAAAATGAAGCTAAAATTATCACTAAAACCCTTATAACTTATTTATGTTAGATATAAAAATTTTAATTTAATTTATTTTACATACCTCTTATGAATTTATCTAATTTGGTTTTAATACCTTTTTAATCCAATTTATTATTATTTAATTATGTAATTTTATTTATTTCTAAAAATTCCAAAATGTTACACATTTTTAATTAAATAACTAAATTAAATAATTATCTAAAATATTTCAAATTGTATGCAAGGCTTTGAAATATAGCACGCGTTATTCAAACCAATTGAGCGTGCTATATTCAGTCTAGCTCATCCCTTGCTTGTTGCTTTCATGCATAGCAGACTAACAGAAAAGTGATCTCGCTGTACCCGATTCCCAAGAACTGACATTGAGAGAAGAGTGGAACGATACTAGCCTTATAGGGGACTTCCCTGGAGACTTCTCAACTCATATCGGAGCAAGGAAGCAAGCAATCTACTGAGACTGAGACCGCGTGATGCCGCATTCTCAATATCCAGGCAGACAGCGATGTAGGGCTTCGTTCTTCTCTTGTTCCTGTTTCCATACGGTATCGTTGGGCCGATCGTTCCCCTTCCTTTGGGAAAACTAGAAAATAGCATTTCCCTGTAAGTGGCATGTAAAAAAGGAGAAAGAAGAAAAATCAGAAGCAATAAAGCTACCTGCCCGTGATATCTCACTTCTGTTTAGCGAATCTGTTCAATTAGTCCTTAAGCTAATCATTCCTGCCCGGTAAAGGGTCCTCAATCTATCTCCTCTTTCTGTCATTTTGTATCTTACTACGATCCAACCAGTCCTGGATCTCCAGCCCTTTATTTAGAATTTTATGCGCGAGGAACTGTCTTAAAGTGAAAGGCATCATTGGTAGGCGGCCAAGCGAACATTCCTGTATGATTGGGGATAGGTAGGCTTTCCCTCTCTTGCCTTACCTGACAAGGGATTTTCAACCGAACCAAGCATATGCCATACCAACAGTAAAATGAGCTTCAGAAAGAAAACACGCGTTCGACATCGGCACAGGCTAAAAAGGAACCTAATACCTCAGATGTCAAAGAAATGGATGCTTCCTGCTTTCAGGAAAGTGAGGCGCTTTCAGGAAAGTGAGGCACTACAGGTATTGAATTCCGCTTGAACTAATGAACCAGGAGTTGTTCCCAGTGAAAAGGAATTTATAGAGCCCTTAAAAAGTCATTAGGTCAATAGATGGGCAAAGAGTATACTCTAGTAGCGGACCAGTCTATCTCGCATCGGACATGTTGAGTTGGACGCTTTCCCTAAGCTGAGACTGCTAGCTAGCTGCCAAATGAAAGCGAAGCTCCCCACATCCCATAGACTAAGATAGGGTCTGCAACTCTCGTTGATCCCCTTGAAGAGATAAGTAGGACGTCAAGCTCGGCTCGTACAGTATAAAACGGATAGGAAGTTAAGCTCGATAAGAGGAAGGTTCAAGCTTAAGCTTGTGAATCAGAAGAAGTCAACCGTCAAGGTTCCACTCGAGTAAAGGAATTAGAAGAAGGTTCTGATCGATGATTGGAAGCACGGACAGGCGTCTATAAGTCGACTAAGCAAAACAAAGGCTTATAACTCGACCAGCCAGGGGCAGCGGCTACCTGTCCTAAAAGAAAGCCTATTTTCTTGTATAGAGCGCAGCTTTTGGAGTGATTTTCTCGATTGGACCCTCGATAAGATCAGACCTGATCTCGAAATAAGATTACTTAAACGTCACTTACAGAGTGGATTGTTGAAAGAGTGGAAAGAAGGCACGGAGCTAAAGGTCGTCTCCTATCACAGATGAAGTAAGACGCATACAAGATGCATTTAAAAGGTTTGCCGTAGGTCATAGCCGGAGCGGATCTTTACTTTTGAAGTGGAGAGGGGCCGGAACGGATTGACTTTTCATTAGATCTCCCAATCAATCAGATATGCGATGGCCTGAAAAAGGCATTATGGAATCGGGCCTTAAGCGCAGCACCTCTTTTTCTTGTACTTGTAGCTCTTTTTCCTGATTGAGATGGTAGAGCGAATCTAGAATAAGAAGTCTCCTCGGGAGCTTGAACTGGAATAAGGATAGGAACCGAGAAAGAATAAAGCAAGGGCAGGACCTAGGGCAAGATCGAGTTAGCAAGATTTTCCGTCCTTGACTTAGCCCGTGGGTATATAAAATGGAAAGATCTTAGGAATTCCTGATCCATGGTAGATAGACACCAACAAATAAACTTCATTCTCAATGTCTACAACTACAAAAAATGTTGCTAACTTTGTTTCAAATGCATCGAAATTGTAAGCAAAAGGGTCCTCATCGGATGTTCAACTGGGGCCAAAATGGATGCTCAAATGTCAGAAAGGGTCTCAGAAGAGGAAAAAGAAGCATCTGGCTCGCTACACGACTGGCTGGCAAGAGAAAGGATTGACTATCAGGATGGACTAGTGACATCTGATTAATGGGATAGCAAGTAGCAGCATTTCCTTTGCTTCTTTCTGGAGCTTACTAAAGGAGGCCTTACCTTGAAAGCTTGGTCCCGGTCCATTGAGTTGAATGAGTTGAAGCGCCTTTACCATTAGTCTCATCTGAAGTAATTCCCGAATAAGAGAGATGAAACCTCCTACCAATCAATCTATTCCCAAGCCGATGCTTTGGGTTACTTGCCCTGCTTTCGGGGTGGTCAACTGCCCTACTTGTTCCCTTGCTTTTGGTTGCCTACTAGCTCCTACCACCCCTTCCACCTCTACTATTATTCGTACGCATGCACCTGTACTATTTATAGCATTCACTTCTCTTATGATCCGCTTAACATCCTAACCAATGCTAGCCACCGAAAAGCTACACACGTTATGTTACTACCGTCGCTGGTAATGGAAGACTAGACCTATCAAGTATAATGCCAGAAGATGTATTCACAGACTGGGGTGCGTACCTATTCCCCACCAACAAAGATCACTTCCAGCACTACTACAGAGGAGTACCACCACTTTCTATTTCCATAGGACAATTACCACATCGGACTACAAATCCAATTAGCTTTAGGCATGCCATCCCAGCAAGAAAATGGATTATATGCAAGGCTTTGAAATATAGCAGGCGTTATTCAAACCAATATCACGTGCTATATTCAGTCGCGCTCATCCGTTTACCCGGCACGAGTAAGGCATTCTTTCTCGAAAAGGAGGAGAGGCGACGGAGATTGAACTGGAGCATCTTAACAGAAAGCATGAATAGGCCTACATGGGATAGAAGGAATGGATGGATAGCCAGTGACGGAGATAGAAAGTCCCAGCCGCTGCAAGACTTTTAAGATGTTCCGGAAAAACCAGTCGTTGCAACAGGTTTAGCCGTTCCGAAGGACGGAGCCGTTACTTAAGCTTTAGCCCTCTTACTGATGGGTTAGCTGTTTCAGCCGTTACTCCACAGTGGGACGTTACTGCCATCACCTGTTCATGTTCTTCAGCCGTCTCCACCCTCTGAACATTGACTTAGCCATATCATCTTCTGTTCCTGCGAAGGTTACGCGACTCTTTCCCGACAGTCACGGACGATCCAACTTTCGTGGCGCTTGGAGAACTAAGCGGTTGCCCACAAATCCGTATGTATTGATATTGCAAGTAAGTGGAACTTTGAACAAAGAGGTCGTTCTAAATCGGCTTTTTCTTTCGGTTTTAAAGAACGAAGAAGTTATCCTATAGAAACTCTCTAAGTCCACTTATAGAGAAGCAGATCATTAGGTATCGAAGATGGATATCTCGTAGACCTGTATCCGAGAGAAGCTCCAGCTGGCTCTTGGAAATGCGTGACTAAAAGGTAGTGGCAGCACTCGCTCAGCTCGGGAAATGGTCAATCAAGATGGTGGAGGCGGAGGAATAGGATCAGGGGAATAACTTGCTCCTTACAATTGGCATTATTTAGAATGCCAGTCCCTCTCGCTTCGTTTTCTTCCCTTTCGAAGCAGCAGGACAAGAAGGCAATTGTTGGATCTAGGAATGCCTAATAGGAGCTTATCTTATGATTGGCGCAATGCCCTAACATCGTCACCGAGACATGCCTATAAAAGAAAGTTTCCAGTTTCTAAAGCTTCACTGAACGCCAGCCCCAACTCCTTCTTCTTTGTTTCCTATTTCTGGCTACACAGTAGCAACCTGTGGGGCATCATCCGCTCTTTCTCTCATAGCTTCCGAGTCCTTCTATTAGAATATCCCCGTGGAAGTGATAGATAGGATGTTTCCTTAGGAAAAGAGGATCTATCTCTGACTAAGGCATGCGTACCACTTACAGCACTAAGAACACCGACTACGGATCTGGATCACTTCCTGGGACTGAGGGAGGATTGCTATTGTTCCTGACACCTCCGCTAAAGGAAGAAGAGCGATTTACTCTACTGACAAGATGGGTGGATTCCCTACATTAGCCAGCCGCTTAGATACTAAACCCTACTAGCCACAACCCTAGCTGCCAAAGACTTGCGAATACTCATGTTCTTTGGTACCCTGCGTTGGGTGGGTCAAAATCCAATCCTACTAAGAACCATGCTAAGGCTTCGGGCGAGCAAATGAACAAATAGGTGAACTGCTTGCGGGGAAGACCAGCCAGAAAACTGGATAAGGAAAGATAGAAAACTAGCAATACTGGGGAATTTTCCTGATAGACAGATAACTCAAAATCTTAGTCGGGAGGGAAGGAAGTCTTCGAGTGCTCTCTGCCTGGAGTGCGGTCTTTCGCTCCATCTCTAAACATTCCTTCCCGGATCAAGGGATGGGGAACCTTCCTTCGCTCCGTCTTATCAAGAGTTTCCATTCTATTGATAAGACGGAGCTAATGATTCCCTACAATAGAGTACCGAAACAGTACCCGTGGGAAGGTAATCTTGATCGGTGTCAGATCTCTTCTTTGGACTTTCAAATGAGCTAACTCTGCCTCCGATGTTGTCCTTGATGACCAATCTCTTGCCAACCTCGCACACCTTCGGACCCAAACCCCGAACCATATCTAGGAAAATGAGCATCTCTTCCTCTATGCTTTATTGGAGCAGTTGCCACAAAGACAGCTTATCCTGTCTAAACCACCTATCATTTTGCAGTGGAAGGAATAGAGCCTGCTGCGCCTAAGTCTGCCAAATCTAGTAAAGAAGCTCTTGATTCTAGTTCAAAATCACCTCTTTCCCAAAGTAGAAGAAACTGGAGTTCGGAAACTTCGATTTTCCATTGAGAGGATCAGTATGGAATAGAAACCTGTTGCTCTTAGAGAAAGGAACATAAGGTTCTGGTAGAATAGATCCTGGAGGACCCGGCCAATCCATTGGGCCATCATTCCGGCTGTTTTTCTATAAAGAAAAATAGGAAATAGGCAAGGATTCCCTTGAGTAATGGCTGCAGGACCTGGATAAGTCGGCATATGGGCAAAGCTTGGAACCCTCCCTGGCCCCATGACGGTGTTGGCAATAGATGGGGGCCGGCCTGCAACCCGAACAGCCAATATCTTCCCATCAATCCTATACTCGTTCATCTGAGCTGCAGCCTTGGCAACAAAGATAGGATCAATATACTTAACAAGTCAATCTCTTTCACGGGCTTGCCATTGCACTATGGTAAAGCACTCAATGTCGGATTACCCATCCATCCAAGGTAGAGCAGAACTAGGAGCCGGTGGACCACCAAAGCAAAGGGGGACAGTCCTCCATTAGTTCCGGTCTCTGGGGTCGAGGCTGTTAAACGGCAAGCAGCGATGAGATGGCTTGCATCACCACAATGCAGGGGGCATTGATTTTGGATGCTGTCTTCTGGACTTGACTGAAATTTTCCTCTCTCAGTGTCGAGTTCAGCTCGGCGAGCTCCCTTAGCTGGGCTCGCTTGTGTTCATTCATTTCTTCTTCAACCGGAACCAGTAGCTTTTCCACCATCTCCACGGCAGCATCCAAAGACTTCTGGCTATCTGCCTCGATGTATACATGCAAGTCCTCATTCTCTGAGAAGTCAGGTTTTGCATCCTTATATTGCTGGGCTTTTCCGAACCTTTACCCCGTAATAGAATCTGAGCCCTTCTCCATTCTCTTCTGTGTGTGAGCACTCGCATTATTTCTTGGCCGATGAAATTATAACCAGGGTCTTCTTTGACTGGTATGTAAATCTTGTTATAGAACTTTGAATTAGAATCCGAAGGATAAACAAAATAGGATTCTTCTGAATCAAATCAGAAATGATCTGCTGCCTACTACGATTAGTGAGTTTTACACGGAGCCTAGCCTCCCTTGTATGCCCAAGTTGTTGCAACTTGGTGGTGGAGATGGAGACCACGCGTCCTCTGGCCGGTCATCAAGAACCTCTCGTGACTTCTTCGGTTTCTCTCAAAAGTGAGTTCAACTTCTGGATTTTAGGATCAAACTCTTTATCGACTACAAGGCCCTTCACGAAATCGGGAAGCTTCAAAGGACCCAACATCTTTAACTGGGTGTCATCGGTGGTCCATCCAGTCTTCCTTTTTTTCTTAGCCACATCGCCGCCATCAGCTCCAGGCCGAGTATGTAAACCCACCATTTACAACGTCTTCTTTTTTTTACCAGAACTCCCAGACTTCTCTCCTGGTCCTTCAAACGGATTTCACCACTAAACAAGTTCTTCCCAACATATGACTTTGACTCTGAGTCCTGCTTCAGTCTCTTCTGTACATGATCATCCAATGTATCAGCTAACCTTCTCTTCTTCTCCGAACTGGATAGAACAGAGTTATACCGGTGTTGTTCTTCATCATCACTGTTAGAAGACGACTGAGCCATGGACCCTTCTGTCTTATGGTTCTTCTTCACAGAGTTTTTTTTCTTCACGGGGCTCCTCGCTCTCAACAACAACATTCCCATCATCACTGCCACGTCTATCGGGCGAGCTCAGAGCAAGACGTCACTTGTCTGATCTGAACATTTATAGGATGTCTCCTTACCCGGCACGACCAAACAACGGAGTGAGCGCTAGCGCGAAAGCCGTTGTGCAGTAGCACATCCGCTTTCTTGCTCAAGTATTCACTGCCAGCAAGAAAACTTATTAGGCAATCAACCTTATGAACTTTATGCAAGGCTTTGAATATAGCAGGTAAAACAAACGCAATTTTGACTAATCAAGGGTTCATAAAGGTAAATTAGTTGACTTGCCCTTGCTTGTTCTATAGGCTTTCTTAGTTTGCGCTCATCCCTTGCTTGGTTTCTTTCAATACCGAAATCACACTTATGAACTCTATTTGTGTAGTTGGGATTAGTGATTGATTCTTCCCTAGCTTCACCAATCTTTGGAAGAATTGGCATTTCCAACTGGAATGGAACAAGCCAACCCAAGTCTTGATTTGAACCTCACCTGGCATGTGAACCATTTCTTCACTTGACGAACGAAGCACTACAGAATTAGGGCTTTCGTCTTACCTGGCAGAAGTAAGAATTGACAGTTGACAAGAGTAATGCCGAAGAAAGCCATACGAGGTTGACTGCCGTTGGAAACCGATCCTTGCTCGTCTCCTGCGTGCCGTTGGTAATTATTCTACTACGGTGCCGCAAACTCGCAAGTTTGTCCTAAATAATCGTTGTTGTTCATTGGATTCCGGAGGAATGACTTCGTTAGGATTGGAGAATTGCTGCGATTCTTCCTGAATAGACTCGGTTCTCCCGTCGAGAGTGACTTTGAAAGTCTTACCTAAACTCTTCCGACTGAATATGAGAAAGCCTATAAAACAATGAGCTACTATCATTTCTTCATTAAAGATTGAGATCTTCTTCGGACTTGATGCACAAATGGATGGAATAGCAGCAAATAGCATCTTTCTATCCTGCATATTCGTTGAACTCAATCTCATTGGGTTATTATTATTATCTATCTTCTTTGCAAGGGAAAGGGAAGTTGTGTAGGACAGGATGCGCTCGCCCGGCGACCAAGTAAAAAAAGAAAAGAAAGAAAGGCATGAGGAACTTCGTATTTTGTAACTCTCCTTTAGTTCTCTTTAACCTTGAATACAATTTATAGATTCGACAGCAATAGTACCTCGGACTCGAAAAGTTATAACGAAAATGGCTGATCCAATAGCAGATTCTGCAGCTGCCACGGTTGGAACTAATGAAGCAAATGATTGACCCATCATATCATCCAAAGAAACGGAAAAGACCAAAAAGTTTGAATTGACAGCTAATAATATTGATTCAATTGGCATTGACATAATAGGAATATTTCGTCTATCAAGGAGGATTCCCAGAATACCTAAAATAGAGATGATCATAGAAAACGTAAAATATTTGATAGGATCCGTTTCGGAAACGTGGAATATCAGAGAAATTCAAATTAGGTGAGGCTTAGAAGGAAAGAAGTCCAGGGGGAGCCCAGCTCTCTTCTTTCTCACTTAAGGAAGAAGATAGAGAGGGAAAAATGGACTGAAAGAAAGAGAAATTCTTTCTTATTATAAGAAATTTCGTTATAGGCTTGTCGATATCAACAGGGCGACCATAGGGAGCCTCTTCTTGCAACTCTTCCCGGGAAGTTCATTGGCTTCTTCTCCTTTTTCAGAAGGACTGGGTGAGTGGTCCTCTTCAAGCTGTAACCACCACTTATCCTCCAGATCGATTTCCATCTCCTCGCTAAAAAGAACCTGGAATCCGCAGGGATGCGGCCCTGGTGAATGATTGGTCCAACGGCGGCTCCGGCGGTCTTGGAACATAACATGGAGATCTGCCCAGTTGATCTTCGGCTTAATTTAAGAAGATCAAATTCTTTTTCATTCTTGGGGGCGCCCCATCTTCTCTCAGAGTTGTTGTCACCGATGGCTCTTTCATCAGGTCAGCAGAGGAGCATTGCATGCTTTTGCGGTACCGTTGTCGATCCAGCCCATCCTTTCTTCTTCTTCGTCATACAACGGAAAACACTTCGTCTAGTGCCTTCTATGTCTTTCTTCTTCTTCGAGGTTTGGTCCTAGCAAGCAAGTATTCACATTCCTTTTTTCTTCCCGTTCGATATCAGATATCTGATTACCACGGCCAGCAAACTCGGAAAGAGAATATACCGAAAAGGAAGGATTCACTTACTAACCAACAAGGAAGAGAACGCATCTCGCATCGCAGACCTCTCAAGCTTGTAAGGCGTCTTCCTATGGTTGATGAACAAGCAAAACAGATCCTCGCCTATTTGACTCTCTTGTTTTTGTTGTCCCTTCCCTACCTTTGTGACTATGTGCCCTCGCCGACGCTTAACAGCGCCTCGAGCTCGAGCAGTAAGGACAGAATTGACTCTTCTTATGGGACTCGAAGATCTGCTTAAGATGTTCTAAATGATCATTTCTGTTCTTTGATTGGAGAAGTGATATCATCCATCTAAGTATACAACAAACTTGCTAAAAGCCCGGTTGCACCTACATTGTCACTCCAGATCCATCCAGTCGAGCCCCAAACACTGACCTCAACCTACACTCAAGAATGCTCATATATAAGAACCGCCCATGTGAGACTTTGGCTTTACAGACAATAGTTATAAGCAACTAGTTGTAAGCCGATTTCGCACATCACATAACCGAAAGAGTAAGTGGTCTAGTTCTCTTCCTTTTCTCGCTCCGAGTAAGTTAGGCCTTTAGTTTAGTCGACTTCGTCCTGGTCCAGTTGCCAGATAAGTCGGAGTTCGTGTAACTCAGGAAGTGGGACAAAACAAATTGAGGAAGGAAGTGGGCCGTTTGAAATCACTTCCTTATGTTAACAAAGTGAGAGCCGATCACTTGATGGAAGCACTGTCTCCTCAACCGTCTTATCCTCCTAGGTGAATGAGAAGACCGACTTCGATACACCGGGAAGTGGGACGCCCAAAGCATTTCCTTAGCCGATAACATACATTTAACCACTATATCCGGAGACTTGGTCGACTTCTCAACCGTGCTATTGGGGGATGGATGCCAAGCTGGTCCATTACATCTCAACAGTGATACCCTACGCAGGATAGTACCTATCATTTTAGAAAACCCAAAGCCCAGAGGAAATGTAAAGGGGTTACATGCAAGGAACAACGATGCATGAGTAAACTCAGACGAGCATTGACGGTTGAAAAAGAGCGTAAGAAGTAGAAACGATCGATGAACGACACACAACTACCCTTACCATGAGCCTTATGGAATAATGCCCTGACAGGGACCACGGATATTTCACCGTGGACCGGGTCGAATAGGTTCGGAGCCAAAAGATTATACGTTCTATTGGTCGTACCGATGGAATGGATTTCTCACATCGGGCCCTTTTAGCTGTCCCGAAAAAGAGCTCAACAAATTAAATAAATGTACGTCTCTCGTCATACAACGCAGGGGCCAGACAGGAGTTCGAAGAAGGGTAGAAAGCCCGGTGTGGCTCGCCTTAATCTAATCGGGTAAATCGTCTAGTTGTTCAAAATCTCACTGTCCATTTCAAGATTGAATTGGTGGCTCAGCTGCACCCAGCGTCGTCCGCAAATCCCTACTTTCTTCATCTATGGAAGGCGATTCACTGCTTTCTTTAGCGCCCAACTCGTAGCGTGGAATGCCCCAATGATGGCGTCTCTGATCTCATCTGTTCCAACTCCATCTATCAAGGAGACGAAAAGCTATGTGAAGTAAAAGAAGAAAGGGTCTTTGCTGCCCTAACAGAACTTCCAAATAAAATAATTCGGGTTCTCGCCCGTTACTTCCAAACCTGAGATCAGAGGATCCAAGTTATAGAGTTTGTGATGCTCCATGCGCCCCTCAATCAAATTCAATGTCGGAAACATTACAACATCTTGGTGATGTTCCTACCAAAGGCTTTTTTCCCTCCCGGCTAAACGCTTGGAAAGGAAGTTATTCCGTATCATAGTAAATAAAGATCTCTCACTAAAGACGAGAAGTATGGAGTTCAAGATTTCGGTTGGACGTGAGGAGGTGCGAAAAGCATCTGCTTTACACCCCCGGTTACGATAGCGGCGCTCGTTGCTCAAAGCCCGCTTGCAGCCTCCCTCCGTGAATGGCAACATTTACATCCCCTTCATCAAAATGACATCGTACGTATGACTATTGTAATGTTTTCCAATGGTTTAGACTTACGCTACAACGGCGGGGTCGCTACGAATAGGGAAAATCACCGTAGACGAATGAAGGCGCCGCGCTTATAGGTTTCCCCTCTGAAGTCAGCCCTCCATCCTCGCTGATCTAAAAAAGGTCTGTACATATTCAACGTCGTGTCTGCAGCAGGATGACTCTATTTATGCTGATTTCATTCTTCGATCCTCATGTTATTCTATTCTGCCTGATTCTTCCTTGTTTAGGGGAGGCGGACCCCTTCGTTACTTCTTTATTTGCTTTCAGGTATCCGATTCCGATTCGACGGAATCGCAGGTTTCGACTTTGATTGAGCAGGGAGTAATGCTATGAAAAGGTCTAGGTGAAGTCTAGTAACCAAAAAGAAAAGTCAAAACTGCCAGCCGTTGGAGGCGTTATCTACGCTTGTGCCCTTGCTTTGTTCCTATCTATTGCCTAGCTTACTCCTTGCTAGTAGCTGACTCTAAACTTTTAACCCATCACCGCCGGCCTATTTATCTACTTCCAACCACCGCCCCTCTTTGGCCTATGATGGAATGCCTACTACCACTTGGAAGCTGCTCAGTCTGGGAGTACTCCCGGGCTTCTTGAGGCGATTCCCTATTCTCTGTTATCAAAGAAATCCGGTAAGTTAGCAATGAATAAACTAAGTAGTCAGTTTTTAGTCTTCTCAACATCCGACTTTTGCTTCTTTTGTCACTATACCTGTTTACAAGTTCAGAAAGAAATGTTATTCCATTTCTGAACGAGATTCACGTCTAAGAGCTTGAGTTTCAGTGTCGGGAAAAGTCATGTCATCAGATGGATGAGTGAGTACAGAGTCTTCAGTTTCTTTATAAAGAAGCCTTGTTGAGACAGGCGGTGAAGAGAATGGCAGGAAGAACGGTTGATCATTCAGAATACCCCGGAGACCTCCAATGGTGCCAGTGAGATAAGTCTATTAACACTGCATTGCATTAGGAATAGTTGTCCTAAGATAAGGTCATACTCGAATCCTTTAATGATGCTGCTGCTTAGCTTAAGGCTTTGACTTCCGATGTAGATAAAGACTCCATGTACGATGTGCGTAGCCTTAAGGGTAGTACCATCTGCGGTGAAAATCCCCTCACCGTATCTCTGCTTCGTCGGACCAGTTTAGAATAGATGCAGTTGAGGTCGGATCCCGAGTCGACGAGTGTTCGACAATTCTTGAACCAGCATCCTCGTATCTTGACATCTACTTGTACGATCCATCATTGTGATAGATGATTGATAAACAGTCTTTCATCTTATTACTAAGGAATAGCTCGCTGAATAGGTGTAGATGATTCCGCATGTATTCTTTCCTTATTCTAAAATTCTTCCTGGTAATTCCAAGTAGGATGATTGTGACGTCAGTGCCGTCGATGCGAAGTAGAGTGTCGCCAAAGACGACGATTGTTCTCACGCGTAGTTCCATGATCAACCGGCGTTCGTTGATCAGCGCATTCGTTTTTTACTTCTAGAAGTTGATGATTCAAGCTAAACCACTAGCTCTTGTCTTTCTATCCTTACCGCATTGTGTATTTCTTGAACCCGTAAAGCGAAAGCGACAATGTGTCACCCCCACGAATGAATGCCCTCTGACTCTTTCTCGAATCAACCGTAGAGCTAGGATTGGAAAGAGGGGGAATTAGGCTGAGGTGGTAGGATAGGCTCTTTGTTTGCGCCTTAGACGGTCTTGCTCATGTTGTAATGTGTTGCGTTAATGTCTTGTTCAAGAATCAACTTTGGCACTTAAATGAAAGAAGAAAAATGCCAATTACCAGTCGCAGTAGCAATAGGATAAGGCATAGATAGATCAGCAGGAAAGATAGGGGGAAGGGTCTTTAAAATATCAATATATGCCACCATTTATGGAAAATCACGTCGCCAGAAAAGGCTAACTAAACCTCTCTGTAGGCATTAAAAGCAGAGGGGTAGCTGGATCAAAGCGGGAAGGAAAGGAAGTAAGATATGGGATAGATGGCACTAGGCTTAAGACATGGCTTAACACATGAGCGACGGGCGAAGAGCAGGGATAATTGTAGTAGAAAGGACAACTGCTCTTGAATCAGCAATGCCATATCTGACTCAAAAGGGATCGATAAGATTGCACATGAGAAGAGGATTGGACTGAACGGGAATAACCCCTCTGTCTTAGGGAGGGAATGAAGATGGCATCGACTAAGCTCTTTGATGTTGATGCAAGTGTGCAAGTGAAGAAGAATGCTTGAGATTCCAAGTAAGGGCATTCTATCCCTTATTGAGCTAGGCTAGGTCGGAAAAACCTCAGTAAAGATAGCACCTATGCAAGGCACAAAGACTCTCTAAAACCCTAGATGCATCGAATCCGGTCGACGCATCAAATCCTTCTTTTCAAGAAGGAAGTAAGGCATTGGAATTAGGAAAAGAAATTGCATTATCCTTACTACTACAAAAGCCAGGAGCCTAAAAGAGATAGATGCGCTTACTGCTTCGAAGTTACGTATAATATAGTAATAGCAGGGATCCCCAATAGTGTTAGTTATATGTATGCCCTTGAGGCCATTACTGTACATTGGATGTATATTGTAGTGGATGCTGGGACATATATAGGGAGGACTTTCTTGCTCGACATGATAGTATGCTATCTGGTTGAACTTTACCTTAACGTGTATACTGATTGTTTCTCTGTTACATGTTGGTAAAGTCCTTAGGATGTGTACTTGACTACCTGGACTATGATGCGGATCATACTAGTGGGGACATGGTAGTCCATAAGTACATCCTTCATGGTCCCTAGTCGTGGGTGTATCGAGATGGGGCATCGATATACCAGAGTAGACTAGCGTATACCTTCTCGACCCATACAGATGGGCGATGGATGATCCCATATCCATCGGTGTTTGACATCAGAGATGATATACGAGTGCTCAGTAGAGACTGGGTACACTGGACGGACTCGCCGAGAACTCCCAGATGGTATTATACCTTACGTCAGATGGCAGTTCTCTGGTGACACTGGTACAGAGTAGTCTGTTGACCCCAGATCGTCATAGAGTCTTGTGTGGTTCCCACTGTGCTTTGATTTCCATCTTACCACGTCCAAGAGGGCGTGCAAAACGGTGGTTTTTGGGTACAGTCCCGAGTCACATGGAGGCAATGAGCGATAGGAGGGGATTCGTCTCTCCCGGTATAGGGGGTTGATGTTGCGCTGTGTTCGATTGGCTATAACAGGAAATCCCTGGCCAGGGTTGCTGAGATTTACTGGTAAGTGTTACCAGTAGTTTCTCGAAATGTTATAGACCTCATATCGACATGACTTATCGAGCTATTGGGGTCTGACGTTAACCACCCCTAGGCGAGATATGCGACATATCAGACGATCAGACCGGACTGTACGGTAGTGTTACTGGTTGGATTCACTGGAGTGTGAGCGGGCTTGCTCGTCGATCTTCAGATCGCTCAATACCCGGGTGGCCATTACGTTTAGCAGACCGCTTGCGGCTTGTGGGTGTTTGATATGATCATCACCTGCTGCCGGCGTATTGACGAGTCTTTAGAGTCCTACACAGAGGTTTCCTGGCTCAAGCGAAATGAAATAGGAGCGCATATGAGATATGTGCGGGACCGAGAATAATGCGTGTATGTGATACTGTAAGTCCATATTGCGACCCCCGGTTCTTACGGGGAGGCGGAAACGGTATAAAAAACGAATTTTTATCGCAAGAGGCAACATGGACTAAACTATGGTCGGGATCGTTGTCTAAACTAAAACTAGCAAACTATGTTAAAGAGAGTTAGCTACTCGGATGAAGATGGTTATACCTAAACTTGAACTCCTTCTCTTCAAGCTCCGATGGTGGTTCGATGGCTCCTTCTCGTTGTCTCCGTACGCCGAAGATAGATCCACTTGAAAGCTCCAACCTTTAGCTCCTTCTTCGTTCTTTGAAGAAACTAGTTCACTTGGTTTGCTAAACCTAGTGAACTAGAATGAGTAGAGATGATTTAGAATGGGATTTTATCTATGGTTCTTGATTCTCAACTCATGAGACAAGAGAACCATAGATCAAGAGAGGGAGCAAGAGGTTGAGGATGAGAGCAAGAGGAGAGCTCAAGAACAAGAGAGAGAATGAGCAAGAAAGAATGAGCAAGTATTTTGTCTCTCACCCTCTCATAATCCAAAGCAATGATAACTCATCATATCAACAAAAGTCTTATGTGATGGTTGAAGTAACCATAACCTTATCATGTCATGCACTCATTTTACTCAAATGAACAAGCAAGAAAAAGTCTTTGGCATGAAATGATAACCATGGTTATCATGATGGTCAACTAGTCAAGCCTAGTCAACCGGTCAACAAGTCAACAAAAGTCAACAAGTCACCAAAGTCAACAAGTCAACAAAAGTCAACAAGTCAACAACCATATCACCATAATACTTAATTAATATAATAGTTAATCACATATCATATTCTCATTAGGGTTGAGCATAAAGTCAAAAAGTCAACGGTCAACTGTCAACAACCCTAATGAGAATCCGCTGCCTCTGCCTCCCTGTCAACTGTGCATACACACCCGCATCCGCGTTCCGAGGAACACGAATGCAAACTGGATAAATCCAATCCCATAAGGTACACTAGGATCTGGCTTAAACCAAAGCCCGCTAGTGTAAACTGTCCGGACACTGTACGTGCACAAGTGCACGGATGTGACCGAACCCTGTCGCAAAACCATGCGACCTGTCGCAATACCATGCGACCTCTACTCTTTTGCCTAAAGGCGAAAAGCTTTCTGTGTGGGACTCTAAAGACTCAACACTACGCTGGCAGTGGGTTTAACCACAGACCGCAAGCGGCACTAGCTGTGCGTAACGGTCCCCAGGTAATGCCGACAAGAAGACCGACGAGGCGAAACCCATCTGAACTCCTACTGAGCCTGAGCGTGACATTCTCCGTACAGTCCGGTCTGTTCGTCTGATACATCGCATGGCGGGCCTAGGGGGCGGTAAACGTCAGTCCCCCAATAGCGGTACAAGTCGTGCCGGAGTGAAGCCCAATACACCCTGAGATAACACTGGAAACCTACCAGTATATCTCGTTTGCCCTGGCCAGGGACTACTCGTGTAATGGCTCTCCTAGACACAGCGCGATGTCAACCCCCAATACCGGGAGAGACGAATCCTGTCTAACCGTCACTGCCTCCAAGTGCTTCGGGACTGCACCCAACTACCACCTGTTTGCACGACTCCTTTGAGCCGTGGTAGGGTAGTGATCAAAGTACAGTGGGAACACACCCGAGGCGAAGTGACAGTGTCAAGTCAGCGGACTAAGCTGTACTCATGTCACCTGGGAACTGATAACTGACGATAGGTATAATACCAACTAGTCAGTTCCCGATGAGTCCTGTCCAGTGTACCCGTAACCTAACGAGCACCCGCATACTATCTCAGATGCAGCGATGTATTCCGCTTCCATCGTCGAGTCTGCAACGGTTTCTTGTTTGGAACTCTTCCAACACACCGCCCCTCCATTGAGGGTAAAGACAAAACCCGACATGGACTTGGAATCATCCTTGTCACTCTGGAAGCTGGAGTCAGCAAAGGCCTCGATCTGGAGGTCTTTTCCGCCATACACCAAAAACATCTCCTTAGTCCTCCTCAGGTACTTGAGAATGTTCTTTACCGCTATCCAATGTTTCTCCCCAGTGTTTGATTGATACCGGCTTACTACACTCAGTGCATAAGCTATATCCGGTCTGGTACACAACATCGCATACATTATAGAGCCTACCGCAGAAGCGTAGGGTATAATAGACATGCGATCCCTCTCCAAATCAGTCTTGGGAGACATCTCTTTAGAGAGGGTGATCCCGTGACAAGCCGGTAGGTTACCGCGCTTGGAATCTTCCATACTGAATCTTTTCAGTACGGTGTCGATGTACCTGGACTGAGAAAGTCCCAATATCCTCTTGGATCTATCACGATGGATCCGGATCCCCAGGATGTATGAGGCATCACCCAGGTCTTTCATGGAGAACCTTTGTGACAAGAACCCCTTGACAGATTGTAGCATAGGAATATCATTTCCTATTAAGAGAATGTCATCCACGTATAAAACGAGGAATACTACAGTTCTCGCTACAAATCTACTATAGATGCATGGTTCATCTGGATTTTTGATAAAGCCAAATTCCTTGACCGTCTCATCAAAACAGATGTTCCAACTCCGCGATGCCTGCTTTAGTCCATAGATGGACTTAAGCAACTTGCACACCTTTCCGCTGCTCCCACTCTGAATGAAACCCTCTGGCTGATCCATATAGACACACTCCTCTAAATTTCCATTTAGAAAAGCGGTTTTTACGTCCATCTGCCAAATCTCATAATCGTGGAAGGCAGCAATGGCAAGAAGGATCCGAATGGATTTCAGCATGGCTACTGGAGAAAAGGTTTCGTCGTAGTCCAAGCCAGGTCTTTGACGAAAACCCTTTGCTACCAGCCTAGCTTTATAGGTCTCAACCTGTCCATCTACACCAATCTTCCTTTTGAAGATCCACTTGCATCCTACGGGTTTTACCCCGTCTGGAGCAATGTCCAACGTCCATACCTTGTTGGTGTACATGGACTCCATTTCGGTCCGCATTGCATCCAGCCATTTCACTGAGTCAACGCTCTGAACGGCCTGCTGGAAGCTAGTAGGCTCATCATAATCTATGATGCAATCCTCTCTATCCCCGTCTATGAGAAAACCGCAGTATCTCTCGGGCGGATGAGACTGCCTACTACTCCTGCGGAGCGGCGTAGGAATGTCCTGTTCTGTTGAACCCTCTGGTTCCACTAAGCTTTCAGTAACAGTCTGTGGTTCTGGAATTTCTTCCAGTTCTATTGTGTTCCCACTTATCTGGGTTTCCAAAAACTCAGTTTCCAAGAAGCGGGCATGCTGAGAAACAAAAACCTTTTGTTCCTCAGCGGAATAGAAAAGATACCCCCTGGAGTTCCTTGGGTATCCCACAAACATACACTGTACTGAACGTGCCTCAAGCTTGTCCGCATGCTGCTTTTTTACAAAAGCTGGACATCCCCATACCTTAAGATAATTAAGACAGGGCTTCTTCCCAGTCCACATCTCATATGGGGTGGTGGGCACAGTCTTGGTAGGAGCCTTGTTCAAGAGATACGCAGCTGCTTCTAGTGCATATCCCCAGAATGATCGCGGTAACTCAGCGTTACTCATCATGGACCGAACCATATCCAATAGGGTTCGGTTCCGTCTCTCCGATACACCGTTATGTTGCGGAGTGTATGGAGGAGTAAGCTGAGAGAGAATACCATTCTCTTTTAAGTAATTCAGGAATTCGGCACTTAAGTATTCTCCACCTCGATCCGATCTTAGAATCTTAATACTTTTGCCGGTCTGTTTCTCTACTTCATTCTTATACTCCTGGAATTTTCCAAAGGCCTCGGACTTATGTTTCATTAAGAAGACATAACCGTACCTTGAGAAGTCATCCGTAAAAGTAATGAAGTAAGAATGTCCGCTTCGGGCATGTGTAGACATTGGACCGCACACGTCACTGTGTACGAGTCCTAAGAGCTCGCTCGCTCTTACTCCTTGTCCAGTAAACGGAGTCTTTGTCATCTTTCTTTTGAGACAAGATTGACAAGTGGCATATGATTGATATTCGAACGCATTCAAATATCCTTCTGTATGTAACTTAGTCAACCTTCTCTCATTGATGTGACCCAATCTACAATGCCATAAGAAAGTCTGATTTATTTCTGGAGACTTTCTTTTGTGTGTATTCTGGACGTTGAAAATCTGTGGTTGGTTTAACACGTATATACCATTACTCAATGTACCTGACCCAATCAAAACTTGATTAAGGTGAATGTTTACAACATTACTTACAAACGCAAATTCATAACCTTCTTTAGAAACTAAAGATACAGAAATGATATTACAAGTTGCGTTGGGTACAAAAAAGCAATTACGCAAAACCAAAACATGTCCATCTGACATTCCCAGGTGATAGTCCCCCACGGCTTTAGCATCCATGCTAGCTCCGTTTGCAACTCTGAGGGTCATGTCACCTGCCTTCAAAACCCTACGGTTTCTCAACGCCTGCAAAGAATTACAGATATGAGATCCTGATCCGGTATCCAATACCCAGGAAGTAGAGTTTATTGAAAGACAGTTTTCAATAACATACACACCTGAAGCTGAAGCTGCAACCTGCTTCAATTCCTGTGTTCTGGCCTTCCAGGCCCTGCAATCATTCTTCCAGTGTCCTTTCTTATGACAATAGAAGCATTCTTCCTTATCCACAAGCTTCCCCGCTATCTTTGTTGCTTTGCCTTTTCCCTTCGTATCCATTTTACCAACACCGCCCCTTGGTTTGGCGGGGGCCTTCTTCTTCTTTCCCTTGGCTTTCGCCTTGGACCTAGAAGAAGATGATCCTCCTACAAACAAAGTGGATGTTTCCCTACCTTTCTGTAGGGTGCCCTCTGCGCTCCTCAGCATGTTGAGGAGCTCTGATAGTTCAACCTCTTTTTCTTGTAGGTTGAAGTTCAGTATAAACTGGGCGTAAGTGGAAGGAAGGG
>CM057340.1:591563830-591724496 GCA_030015575.1 Agapanthus africanus | reverse complement strand
TTTTAGAAGGAGTGGCTCAAGCTCCGCATTTAAAAGTTATTTTGAAAAGAACCGAGTGGTTTTTCGAAAGTGTTCCAACGACTTTAACTTGGTTTATTATCTTGCATTAGTTCTTTTAATGCGTGATATTCTTGCATTAGTACTTTTAATGCGTCCCATCATTTAACCCTACCATTGCAGAAAACAACCAAAATATGACGTACGCTTATGCCATTCGCATTCGCCACTGGGCCCCGTCATTACCCGTTAGGTTACTTAACTAACGACAGAGCGGGGGCTGGGCTAGCGCGTCTGTAAAACATAAGCAACGCCTAAATAGTAAGCAATGATAGACATTACAGATCACAGATGAATGCATTGGATATACTAGCAATCCGCAATCCTTTCGAGCCTGAAACGAAAAGCGGATAACACGGTCGCGGTGAATAGCCAAATACCCCACCCAAGACCCCTACGGGTGCGGCAAACTACCCGCCAAGTACTCGGTAGTTTGTGCACCCCTCCATGGGTCTATCCTAGGAGCAAAAACAGTAAAAAGAATTATACAATGACGGCTACAACCCCGACCCGGTTGTGCGGCCAAACAAATAATATTATTACATCAATTTACATTTACAATGAATGAAAGAAAAACAAAAGCTCATCTCACATCCACCCCGGCTATTCACCCGCGACAGTCCAACACATTCATATACACATTCCAGCACATTACAGATCATGTATAACCCCGACTAACGACTTATAGCGATTAGCCGACGTTCAATACATGCAAGCATCACAGATATAACCATCATAGTCAAAGTGCAGTGAAGTTCGGAAAAAATACGGAATTATAGGACCCCAAAAGGAAATTTCTTTTCTGGACAATCTGGGCACATATAATATATTTTAAAAATCCCAAAACCAACACACAAACACACTGCACGAAAAACGATGCAGAGAAGACACCAAGTCGCGGCGGTTCCGCGGCGGCTAAGAAGGATCACGCGGCGGAAGCGCGGCACTTTAGGCGAATCACTGTATCGTTTTTCTTGGGTGTTCACACAAAACCCTGAGCCGAATTTACAAGTGTAAAGTTTTTCATTTTGAGCAGAAAAAATTTCAACAGAAACTCAGTTTTTGTGAAGTTTGGTTTTTGGATTTTTCCGGTTTCGAACTTCGTTACACTTCACTACCAAGCTAGTTTAAGTTTAGTTAGGCTCTGATACCACTGTAAGTCCATATTGCGACCCCCGGTTCTTACGGGGAGGCGGAAACGGTATAAAAAACGAATTTTTATCGCAAGAGGCAACATGGACTAAACTATGGTCGGGATCGTTGTCTAAACTAAAACTAGCAAACTATGTTAAAGAGAGTTAGCTACTCGGATGAAGATGGTTATACCTAAACTTGAACTCCTTCTCTTCAAGCTCCGATGGTGGTTCGATGGCTCCTTCTCGTTGTCTCCGTACGCCGAAGATAGATCCACTTGAAAGCTCCAACCTTTAGCTCCTTCTTCGTTCTTTGAAGAAACTAGTTCACTTGGTTTGCTAAACCTAGTGAACTAGAATGAGTAGAGATGATTTAGAATGGGATTTTATCTATGGTTCTTGATTCTCAACTCATGAGACAAGAGAACCATAGATCAAGAGAGGGAGCAAGAGGTTGAGGATGAGAGCAAGAGGAGAGCTCAAGAACAAGAGAGAGAATGAGCAAGAAAGAATGAGCAAGTATTTTGTCTCTCACCCTCTCATAATCCAAAGCAATGATAACTCATCATATCAACAAAAGTCTTATGTGATGGTTGAAGTAACCATAACCTTATCATGTCATGCACTCATTTTACTCAAATGAACAAGCAAGAAAAAGTCTTTGGCATGAAATGATAACCATGGTTATCATGATGGTCAACTAGTCAAGCCTAGTCAACCGGTCAACAAGTCAACAAAAGTCAACAAGTCACCAAAGTCAACAAGTCACCAAAGTCAACAAGTCAACAAAAGTCAACAAGTCAACAACCATATCACCATAATACTTAATTAATATAATAGTTAATCACATATCATATTCTCATTAGGGTTGAGCATAAAGTCAAAAAGTCAACGGTCAACTGTCAACAACCCTAATGAGAATCCGCTGCCTCTGCCTCCCTGTCAACTGTGCATACACACCCGCATCCGCGTTCCGAGGAACACGAATGCAAACTGGATAAATCCAATCCCATAAGGTACACTAGGATCTGGCTTAAACCAAAGCCCGCTAGTGTAAACTGTCCGGACACTGTACGTGCACAAGTGCACGGATGTGACCGAACCCTGTCGCAAAACCATGCGACCTGTCGCAATACCATGCGACCTCTACTCTTTTGCCTAAAGGCGAAAAGCTTTCTGTGTGGGACTCTAAAGACTCAACACTACGCTGGCAGTGGGTTTAACCACAGACCGCAAGCGGCACTAGCTGTGCGTAACGGTCCCCAGGTAATGCCGACAAGAAGACCGACGAGGCGAAACCCATCTGAACTCCTACTGAGCCTGAGCGTGACATTCTCCGTACAGTCCGGTCTGTTCGTCTGATACATCGCATGGCGGGCCTAGGGGGCGGTAAACGTCAGTCCCCCAATAGCGGTACAAGTCGTGCCGGAGTGAAGCCCAATACACCCTGAGATAACACTGGAAACCTACCAGTATATCTCGTTTGCCCTGGCCAGGGACTACTCGTGTAATGGCTCTCCTAGACACAGCGCGATGTCAACCCCCAATACCGGGAGAGACGAATCCTGTCTAACCGTCACTGCCTCCAAGTGCTTCGGGACTGCACCCAACTACCACCTGTTTGCACGACTCCTTTGAGCCGTGGTAGGGTAGTGATCAAAGTACAGTGGGAACACACCCGAGGCGAAGTGACAGTGTCAAGTCAGCGGACTAAGCTGTACTCATGTCACCTGGGAACTGATAACTGACGATAGGTATAATACCAACTAGTCAGTTCCCGACGAGTCCTGTCCAGTGTACCCGTAACCTAACGAGCACCCGCATACTATCTCAAGTACGACGTACTGACGGCTGTGGGACAGACCGTCTCCCACACTGGGATGAGAAGCGCATGCGCTGGTCTACTCCGGAGTATCGATGCCCTGTCTCGATAGTCCTGCGACCAGGGACCTGAATAAGGATGTGCTTATAGATTACCCAGCCCCCACTAGTGTGACTGCCATCACAACGCTGGTAATCAAGCAAAGATCCTAAGGGCTCCACTAATGCGTATAAGTGATATACTGAAATAAACACAAGTACACATTGAAGTAGAAACAAACCAAGTAGCATACTACTATTTTGAGCAAGATTGTATATACAAGGTGAATATCCCAAGCATCCATTAAGTAATATACAAACTAGTATGATACAGTAATGGCCTCTAGGGCATATACACTAACAGATACTGTATTCGATTCTCGCGATTTGCGACATTGATCGGTTATATGCAATATAGCCGGTTATCGGATCAAGTGTTGATTCGATAAGTTGTTACTGTAGATATTAGTCGGTTATATGCGATATGACCGGATCATTAAATCAAGTGTTGATTTAATGATTTAATGCATAATTATATATATTTGATATATTACTTTGCATTAACTAGTATCGGTTCACTTTAAATGGATTTTCTCACTCGGATATGCACATTGTATATGTGATATACTTTTGTGCACTTGATTGTATCATGTTTGATGATACATGTTTGCTAGGGTTTTTGTGTAAAGATCAAACCATGGTTACATGATAATGGTTAGGGTTTTGTTTTATTCACTTATTTATTTATTTATTGATTTTTGGAAAAATGATAAGCATAAAGAGAAAATGGTGGCTAACTTTGTATTCTAGTTGAAGCTTCATGAAGCTTTGACCTAAGTGACCATTTTGTCTCATGCTTAACCCTAACCATTCCCACTAACCCTAGTTTAATCTCTACACTTGACCATGGTTCATGATATGATAAGTATTGATTTTCTTTTCAATATTAATTAACTTATCATAACACTTTCTTCTTCTTCATCTTCTTCAATGAAGAAAGCTTCACTTCATCAATGGTGGATTGATGAAATGAGTGAGAAATCCAATTCTAAAGTAAACCCACTTCCTATTTCTTCATCATCTACCTCTTACCAAGTAGTACAGTGTGTTTCCTTCACAAGTTTTCTTGACTTGGTGAAGTTGGAGCTTGATCTAGCGATGCCTCGACGTAGATCATCTTCGGCACGTCGTCGATGACCTAGCCCGCTTCTTCTCCGATGAAGCCGACGCTAGAGCCCGGGATTGCATGTGGACAGCGAGGAGACTTCATTGCGGAGCTATGGAGGTGGAGCACCGGATCTACAAAGGTTGTATTTCCGTATTCTCTTAGTAAAGTAGTTTACTAGTTTGTTTTTCGCCTAGACATCTAGCCAACGATCCGTAGTTTAGGGTTTCTCGGCACCGTAAATTTTGAAATTGGCAAGGTTGATGCCTTGTGAGACCTCATTAGGGTGCCTAGGAACCCTACAGTGGTATTAGAGCCTAGCTAGAGCCTTAGGCGAAGTCCTGACGGAGTTTGAAGTCCGATCGAACCCGAAACCCCATTTTTCCACGCTCTCTGGACTTTTTCTGAAAACGTGGATTTTTCCAAATTAAAAATTGCTAAAAAATTCAGCAGGGAATTATACAAATTACGATGCAAAATTTTTCAAGTGAAGCTTCCAGAGTGCGGCGGAACCGCGGCATAAGCCCTGCTTATGCGGCGGTTCCGCGGCAAGTTAATGAGATCGTCATTCACTGTTTGCACAGTAACTCCTATTATATTATGCTGGATTTTCTGGGAATTTTTAATTTTATTCAAGAGTTGAATTTTCTGGGGTTGTTTTGGGGATTCGGTGTTTCGATCGGAGTATCAGATATTGTCTATGTGGCTTTCCGGATAAATTTCAGAATATGTTAAAAGTTCGACCGGATATAAATACCCAATTTTTCCCCTGTCGGGAAATTTCCAAGTGTTGGATTTTTCCGTAGTTTAACGACGTTCTAAGTAGTGCAAGTAACGCGATGGACCTTCTAGAAGACAACAAACCTTAACTCGATTATGTGACCGTCTTGAACTGCCCTTTGAACCTTCGGGTTTGGGGCAGTACGGCGTGCCACATGTGAGGCGTTGGCTTGACCCTTCTACGGCTGGACCGTTGGTACTGAGGCACGAATTGAATGTTTTTAGACTTGTTTCATGTGTTGATCTATTTTGGGAAAACTTGGGTGTTCGACTGTTCGATCGGAAAGTTTAACATTTTCTATTTATCCGGAATGGGATACAATAATTGGAATTCACAATAAGTTATGAGATAACTGAATGAATGTTATAAATCTAGCAATTTAGTCTCACTTGATCGGTTGCCACGGAATTTTGATGTGATCAAAAGTCCGTCGCAATCACGTAGGGTACGCGGATACTCGCCGAGTAAACTTAATAGACAGCTTCACTCCATAGCCCCGACCAAGTGACTATAGGAGAACCCCGTCGCCGAAAGCATCCGTCCGGGTGCTCGCGGTAGCGGTGTTCCGCCTTGGTGCACTTCGTCGGCGGTATCGGGGGTGCGGCCGTCTACTGAAGTTTGCGACGAGCATTCGATCAAATTGTCGGGAATCCTGTTGAATTGCCCGACTTGGTATTGAAAAGTGTTTTCGATTTTGAGACTAAAATGCGGGGTTTATAATTGTTAGGCATGCGATGTCTATGTAATTCATTTGGTCAGGCATGCGATGTCTGAGGTGGTTGCGGATTCCAACTGTTGTAGTTTTACACTTTCTTTTCTGTGACCGTAAGTGTAATATGTGATATCGCCGGTTTCGTTGCTATATGTCAACGACAATTGGGATGCGCATATTTACTTACGTTGATGACATGTGATGTTATGTGTTGCTGGATATGTTATATTGGATCGTCGTGTTTGAATAGCCGGGGTTTTTTATGTGAGATGAGTGTTTTTCATTTTCATTCATGTAAAAACTTGTATGTAATATTCTTTTATTTGGGGCACTTCCAGGTTGCGGAAGTTGTCACCCTTTGTATATTATTTACTTTTCCGCACAAGGATAGACCCAAGGAGGGGAGCACAAGTAACCGGGTTCTGGAGTCCAGTGGGAGACCAACTCGAGGAGTCGAGTCCGGGTCTCCTAACTCTAGAATTGGTAGGGTTTCTTGCCGCTCTCGTAGGGGTCTAGGGGTGTGGGTTTGGCTATTCATCACGACCGTGGAATCCGTGTTTTATACTGGCTCGTATTGAAAACGCGGACGTCCTAGTACATCCAATATTTCATATGATTCTTCTGCTGCGATATCTGTGATGTGATCATGTGATGTTCTGTGATAGATACAGTATATAGTATATATGATATATTATATAGGCGTTACTTATGTTTTACACCCGCGCTAGCCCTGCCCCGCTCTGCCGTTAGTTACCTAACCTAACGGTGCATGAGGGGACATCGAGGCGAATGCGGATGCATAAGCGTACGTCGTATTTGTTAGTTATATGTATGCCCTAGAGGCCATTACTGTACATTGGATGTATATTGTAGTGGATGCTGGGACATATATAGGGAGGACTTTCTTGTTCGACATGATAGTATGCTATCTGGTTGACCTTTACCTTAACGTGTACACTGATTGTCTCTCTGTTACATGTTGGTAAAGCCCTTAGGATGTGTACTTGACTACCTGGACTATGATGCGGATCATACTAGTGGGGACATGGTAGTCCACAAGTACATCCTTCAAAGTCCCTAGTCGTGGGTGTATCGAGACGGGGCATCGATATACCAGAGTAGACTAGCGTGTACCTTCTCGACCCATACAGATGGGCGATGGATGATCCCATATCCATTGGTGTTTGACATCAGAGATGATATACGGGTGCTCAGTAGAGACTGGGTATACTGGACGGACTCGCCGAGAACTCCCAGATGGTATTATACCTCACGTCAGATAGCAGTTCTCTGGTGACACTGGTACAGAGTAGTCTGTTGACCCGAGATCGTCATATTGTCTTGTGTGGTTCCCACTGTGCTTTGATTTCCATCTTACCACGTCCAAGAGGGCGTGCAAAACGGTGGTTTTTGGGTACAGTCCCTAGTCACATGGAGACAATGAGCGATAGGAGGGGATTCGTCTCTCCCGGTATAGGGAGTTGATGTTGCGCTGTGCTCGATTGGCTATAACAGGAAATCCCTGGCCAGGGTTGCTGAGATTTACTGGTAAGTGTTACCAGTAGTTTCTCGAAATGTTATAGACCTCATATCGACACGACTTATCGAGCTATTGGGGTCTGACGTTTACCACCCCTAGGCAAGATATGCGACATATCAGACGATCAGACCGGACTGTACGGTAGTGTTACTGGTTGGATTCACTGGAGTGTGAGCGGGCTTGCTCGTCGATCTTCAGATTGCTCAATACCCGGGTGGCCGTTACATTTAGCAGACCTCTTGCGGCTTGTGGATGTTTGATATGATCATCATCCGCTGCCGGCGTATTGACGAGTCTTTAGAGTCCTACACAGAGGTTTCCTGGCTCAAGCGAAACGAAATAGGAGCGCATATGAGATATGTGCGGGACCGAGAATGATACCAGTATGTGATACTGTATTCGATTCTCGCGATTTGTGACATTGATCGGTTATATGCGATATAGCCGGGTTATCGGATCAAGTGTTGATTCGATAAGTTGTTACTGTTGATATTAGTCGGTTATATGCGATATGACCGGATCATTAAATCAAGTGTTGATTTAATGATTTAATGCATAATTATATATTTGATATATTACTTTGCATTAACTAGTATCGGTTCACTTTAAATGGATTTTCTCACTTCGTTGTACAAGTTGTATATGTGATATACTTTTTGTACAAATGTTTGTATCATGTTTGATGATACATGCTTCTTTGGTTAAGTGTATGTTAGTTATATGTATGCCCTAGAGGCCATTACTGTACATAGGATGTATATTGTAGTGGATGCTGGGACGTATATAGGGAGGACTTTCTTGCTCGACATGATAGTATGCTATCTGGTTGATCTTTACCTTAACGTGTATACTGATTGTCTCTCTGTTACATGTTGGTAAAGCCCTTAGGATCTGTACTTGACTACCTGGACTATGATGCGGATCATACTAGTGGGTACATGGTAGTCCATAAGTACATCCTTCAAAGTCCCTAGTCGTGGGTGTATCGAGACGGGGCATCGATATACCAGAGTAGACTAGCGTATACCTTCTCGACCCATACAGATGGGCAATGGATGATCCCATATCCATCGGTGTTTGACATCAGAGATGATATACGGGTGCTCAGTAGAGACTGGGTACACTGGACGGACTCGCCGAGAACTCCCAGATGGTATTATACCTCACGTCAGATGGCAGTTCTCTGGTGACACTGGTACAGAGTAGTCTGTTGACCCGAGATCGTCATAGAGTCTTGTGTGGTTCCCACTGTGCTTTGATTTCCATCTTACCACGTCCAAGAGGGCGTGCAAAACGGTGGTTTTTGGGTACAGTCCCGAGTCACATGGAGGCAATGAGCGATAGGAGGGGATTCGTCTCTCCCGGTATAGGGGGTTGATGTTGCGCTGTGTTCGATTGGCTATAACAGGAAATCCCTGGCCAGGGTTGCTGAGATTTACTGGTAAGTGTTACCAGTAGTTTCTCGAACAGTTATAGACCTCATATCGACACGACTTATTGAGCTATTGGGGTCTGACGTTTACCACCCCTAGGCGAGATATGTGACTTATCAGACGATCAGACCGGACTGTACGGTAGTGTTACTGGTCGGATTCACTGGAGTGTGAGCGGGCTTGCTCGTCGATCTTCAGATCGCTCAATACCCGGGTGGCCGTTACGTTTAGCAGACCGCTTGCGGCTTGTGGATGTTTGATATGATCATCATCTGCTGCCGGCGTATTGACGAGTCTTTAGAGTCCTACACAGAGGTTTCCTGGCTCAAGCGAAACGAAATAGGAGCGCATATGAGATATGTGCGGGACCGAGAATAATACGAGTATGTGATACTGTATTTGATTCTCGCGATGTGACATTGATCGGTTATATGCGATATAGCCGGGTTATCGGATCAAGTGTTGATTCGATAAGATGTTACTATTGATACCAGTCGGTTATGTGCGCATGACCGGATCATTGAATCAAGTGTTGATTTAATGATTTAATGTATAATTATATATTTGATATATTACTTTGCATTAACTAGTATCGGTTCACTTTAGACGGATTTTCTCACTTGGTTCGTGCGCATTGCATATGCGATATGTTTTTGTGCACTTGATTGTATCATGTTTGATGATACAAGTCATGCTAGGGTTCAAGTGTAAAGATTAAACCTTGGTTAATGAAATGGTTAGGGTTTATAATTTGTTATTCATTTATCTATTTATTTATCCTTTTTATTTTTGATAAATGAATAAATGAAAATGAGAAAAGAATGGTGGCTTCTTTTGTTCTTTAGTTGAAGCTTCATGAAGCTTTGTTCAAGTCAACCATCCTTATCTCATCCTTAACCCTAACCATTCCCACTAACCATGATTCATTCTCTACACTTAACTCTAGTTAGAATTATGATAAGAATTCATTTTCTTTTCATTTTCTAAAAACTTATCATAACCTTTTTCTTCTTCTTCTTCATTCTTCAAGTGAAGAAAAGCAAGGTCCATCAATGGTGATTGTTGGAAATGAGTGAGAAATCCAATTCTAAAGTCTACCCACTTCCTATTTCTTCATCCTCTACCTCTTGCCAAGTAGTAGAGTGTGTTTCCTTCACAACTTTTCACGGTTTGGTGAAGGTGGAGCTTGATTCATCGATGCCTCGACGTAGATCATCTTCGGCATGGACATCGACGACCTAGCTTGCCCATTCTCCGACGAAGCTGACTCTAGAGCCCGGATTTGATTTGGACAGCGGAGACGACATCGTTGCGGAGCCGTGGAGGTGGAGCACCGGATCTACAAAGGTTGTATTTCCGTATTCTCTTTAGCTAAGTTGTTAGCTAGCTTTCTTTTCGCCTAGACCTCTAGTTATCGATCCGTACACTAGGGTTTGTAGGCACCATATTTTCGAAATTGCCATGGTTGATGGCTTGGGAGACCTCACTTGTGTGCATAGGAACCCTACAGTGGTATCAGAGCCTAGCTAGAGCCTTAGGCGAAGTCCAGACGGAAATTGAAGTCCGAACGAACCCGAAACCCCGAACCGATATTGCTCTCTGTACAATTTTTAAAACCAGGGATTTTTCAGGATTAAAAATATTCAGAAAAACATGCAGGAAAATATAAGAGAAACTGTGAATTTCGTAGCCCTAATTCCATTAGACCGCCGCGTTTCCGCGGCACGAGCCTGCCTCGTGCGGCGGAAGGGCGGCCGTTTTGTCGTTTTCTGTGGGGTTGTTTGCACAGTAACTCCTATTTAACTGTGCTGAGTTCTCTGGATATTTTTAAAATTTTATTCAAGTGTTGAATAATCTGAGTTGATTTGGGGATTCGGTATTTCGATCGGGTATCAAATTTTGTCTGTGTGGCTTTCCGGATAAATCTTAGAATATGTTAAAAAGTTCGACCGGATATAAATACCCAATTTTTCCCCTGTCTGGAAATTTCCAAGTGTTGGATTTTTCCGTAAGTTTAACGACGTTCTAAGTAGTGCAAGTAACGCGATGGTCCCTCTAGAAGACACAAACCTTAACTCGATTATGTGACCGTCTTGAACTGCCCTTTGAACCTTCGGGTTTGGGGCAGTACGGCGTGCCACATGTGAGGCGTTGGCTTGACCCTTCTACGGCTGGACCGTTGGTACTGAGGTACGAACTGAATGTTGTTAGACTTATTTCATGTGTTGATCTGTATCGGGAAAACTTGGGTGTTCGATTGTTCGATCGAAAAGTTTAACATTTTCTGTTTATCTGGAATGGGATACAATAATTGGAATTCACAAAAGTTATGAGATAACTGAATGAATGTTATAAACATAGCAGTTTAGTCTCACTTGATCGGTTGCCACGGAATTTTGATGTGATCAAAAGTCCGTCGCAATCACGTAGCGTACGCGGATACTCGCCGGGTAAACTTAATAGACAGCCTCACTCCATAGCCCCGACCAAGTGACTGTAGGAGAACCCCGTCGCCGAAAGCATCCCTCCGGGTGCTCGCGGTAGCGGTGTTCCGCCTTGGTGCACTTCGTCGACGGTATCAGGGGTGCAGCCGTCTACTGAAGTTTGCGACGAGCATTCGATCAGGATGTCGGGAATCTTGTTGAATTGCCCGACTTGATATTGAAAAGAGTTTTCGATTTTGAGACTAAAATGCGGGGTTTATAATTGTTAGGCATGCGATGTCTAAGTAATTCATTTGGTCAGGCATGTGATGTCTGAGGTGGTTGCGGATTCCAACTGTTGTAGTTTTACACTTTCTTTTCTGTGACCGTAAGTGTAATATGTGATATCGCCGGTTTCGTTGCTATATGTCAACGACAATTGGGATGCGCATATTTACTTACGTTGATGACATGTGATGTTATGTGTTGCTGGATATGTTATATTGGATCGTCGCGTTTGAATAGCCGGGGGTTTTTATGTGAGATGAGTGTTTTTCATTTTCATTCATGTAAAAACTTGTATGTAATATTCTTTTATTGGGGCGCTTCCAGGTTGCGGAAGTTGTCACCTGTTGTATATTATTTACTTTTCCGCACTAGGATAGACCCAAGGAGGAGGGCACAAGTAACCGGGTTCTGGAGTCCAGTAGGAGACCAACTCGA
Source organism: Agapanthus africanus (assembly GCA_030015575.1). NCBI lineage: Eukaryota > Viridiplantae > Streptophyta > Magnoliopsida > Asparagales > Amaryllidaceae > Agapanthus > Agapanthus africanus. Next base: position 591,712,669 of record CM057340.1, on the reverse strand, counting down.
GGAGTCGAGTCCGGGTCTCCTAACTCTAGAATTGGTAGGGTTGCTTGCCGCTCTCGTAGGGGTCTAGGGGTGTGGGTTTGGCTATTCATCACGACCGTGGAATCCGTGTTTTATACTGGCTCGTATTGAAAACACGGACGTCCTAGTATATCCAATATTTCATATGTTTCTTCTGCTGCGATATCTGTGATGTGATCATGTGATGTTCTCTGATAGATACAGTTTATAGTATATATGATATATTATATAGGCGTTACTTATGTTTTACACCCGCGCTAGCCCTGCCCTGCTCTGCCGTTAGTTACCTAACCTAACGGTGCACGAGGGGACATCGAGGCGAATGCGGATGGCATAAGTGTACGTCGTATTTATCTGTGATGATTAGGTATTTAAATGATGGGACTTCATTAATGCGATTAATGAAAATAAAAGAAACCTAAGATGTTGTAGAATCGAATTTCAAAATAAAACAGGTAGCTACAGTTCTTGCTTTGCACAGCGGTATATGAGATATATCCTGCACCTTATTCGATAAGGAAAGGACCGAGATCCCTTCACCGGGAGTGACTCCTTTAGCAATAACTGGCAGATGCTACACACTCGGTTTGTATTTTGATTGCTTTTAAGAGTTTTTGCTTTGCACAGTGATATATATGATATATCCCGCACCTCATTCGACGAGGAAAGGACCGACGATCCCTTCATCGGGAGTGACTCCTTTAGCAAAACTGGAAAAGCCTCAAAAGCACTCCATTTTAAAACCATTTGATTCTACAACGATATCAAGTTCATTACGCAATAGGTTTTCAGAAAAACCTGTCGTAGCCCTCCGTCATTTCAGATAAGTACTAGTTAGTATTCGTGCTACGTTTGTTGACTATGTTAAGGCGTAGTGTGCGGTAGCTAACTATTGGTTATCTGTATTAGCATATGATGCGATTGGATTAGGGTAGTCGTACGACTTTGTTGACTATGTTAAGGGTCGTGCGGGTGGGTTTAATTCAATCGGGAAATGACGGGTTGAACTTGACTAGCACTTATGATTTGTTGACTATGTTAAGGTCATATAGCTGCTAGGGGCAAAATATTATCGGGAATTTCAAGTGTTGAAATTTGCAATGAGATTGCATACCTTCTATGAGATAGTTGGATCCCGATACCCGCTGCGAGTAAGAGTTACTCCTGGGAGAGTTTTATACATTACAATTAGCCGATCAAGTAGGTGTCTAGAAAGGTGTCAACGGGGTTACGCCTCTGGGAAAACGAGGTTTACATTAATTAGGTTCGTGCGAAAGCACGGGGGACCTCCCTCAAAGTACCGACACTGGCCTGGCTGAAAGATTGGCGAACTTGTAGTGTGTAATTAATCCCGGCTAGTCTTTCCTTTTAGGGTTTGAAGGAAGATTTGATAAAAAACAGTGGGAGCCATCCTGATTAGATAAAATAATAACCAATCTATTCTTGACAGAGCGCACGCTGAGTGTTTTCTTCTCTCTCTCTCCTGGTAGCGACCATATCACGCCTTAATCAAGATAATAATACGGAATATTGACCGAACCCGCTTGTTATACTGAGCTGGGGAACGTTGGTCCCGCTCCAACTTATAATTGTTATAAGACAGAGCAGGAAATTGGGGAATACCAGAATTCCCGTGCCGCCCAAACGAAGAGAGTGCATGCTGATGCATCATCTTCGGGTGTGTTCGTTATACAAAACTGTTTCTCAGTATCCTTTACGTCCTGGGTATGTGATACCAGATCAGGATCCCAGATATGTAATCTGTTACATAGGGCTACAGAAAGGTAGAGAACTGAGAACGGGTGATAAGTTTCATGAGGCAGAAAACGGGGCAAGAGTTGCAGCCAAGTCTGTTGGTCACTGTCACCCTGTATTACCAATACATTGATTCTGAACGAATGTTATTAGATACCGAACCTGATATACAAAATCATATCAGTCTCTTTATCAGTAAAGAAATGATAAAATTTTGTATTGTTGGATAATGTTTTGAACATTTCCTATATCAAAAGTTGATCGGTTCAGGCACGTTATCTAAAAGCATTAATGTTCTAAATCAAACTACAGTTCTTAGTATACGGATCACACATAAGAGGAAGAGTTCAGAAATGAACGGATTCTTCTTAAGGTATTGTAGACTAGGTCAGATCAATGTGACCCGACTAGCTAGAGTTACATAAAGATGTATATTTAAATCAGTTTGAATTTACATCTTGTGAAACTCGCCAGTCATGTCACAAAGATAAGATGACCATAGCTCCGTTTATTGGAAACAGAGAAAGAGTTAGTAAACTCTTGGGACTGATACATGATGATGTATGTAACGTCTCCTGTCTACAAATGCCAGGACTGGTTCTTTATACTTCATTACGTTCTCTGATGATCTTTCGAGTTTCAGACCTATGTTCCTGTTGAAACACAAGTCCGAACCTTTTGAGATATTCACAGAATATAAGTTAGAAGTAGAGAACCAAAATACGGGTATAAGTATTATGTCCTTTGATGTGATCAAGGAGGAGAATACTTGAGCACGGAAATCCTGGACTATTCTAAAGGAGAATGAGATTCTCTCTCGGCATTACTCCTCTGTATACACCATAGCACGATGGTATATCGGGGCAGAGCAATCACACCCTATATGATAAGGTGCGCTCTATGATGAGTACTACTGAGTTGCCTATTTCCTTTTAGGGAGTTATGCACTTGAGAAGCTGCATACCTATTGAATAGGGTTCAAATCAAATCAGTTGCCTACCACTCCATATGAGATATGGTATGGGAAGAGCCCATGTCTTAAGTCAGTTAAGATTTGGGGTTGTCCGGCCTATGTCTAAAAGCAAAATCCGGACAAGCTCAAGGCAAGGTCTGTTATGTAGAACTGGAAATGTTCCAGCTATACAAACTACAGCAGATGATTTGATAGAGCCAAAGGATTCAGTAGAATCCAACGAACCTCAGCCTCTCCGCCGATCTAGTATGGTTCCTCACCCACCTGAGAGATACTTCGGTTTCTCTATGACAGTGGGAGCGAGGATTGCATCATGAGATGATGACCCAACTAGTTTCGAGCTGGCCATCAGGAGTAAGACTCTGTATGAATGGCTGGATGCTTAGCGATCTGAGATGGAATCCTTATACACCAACAAAGTATGGACTTTGGTTGCTATATCTGAAGGGTTAAATCCCCATCAGGAGCAAGTATATCTTGAGAAGATTACTTGGTGTACATGGAAAAGTTGAGACTTTCAAAGCTAGACTTGGTAAAGTTTTGCGTCATTGACCAGATATGGATCATGATGAAACCTTTTCAAGTAGCTATGCTTAAGTCCATCCAGATCCTACTTGCCACGGCTACATACCATGACTACGATATCTGGTGGTTGGGTGTCATGACAGCTTTTCTAAATGATGTTTAGAAGAGAGTGTCTATAAGTACACAGCCAGAGGGCTTCGTAGACAGTGGGAGCAGCGAAAACGTGTGCAAGATGCTTTATAGGATAAAGCAGGCATCGCGGAGTTGGAACATCTGTTTTGATGAATTAGTCAAAGAAGTTGACATCATCAAAATGGTAGATGAACCTTGTATAAACAAAAAGGTAGTAGGGAGTATGGTGACGATCCTCGTAGAGTACGTGGATGACATACTCTTGATAAGAAAGGAGTTTCTTATGCTACGCTCGATCAATCTCCGCTAATCACAAAGATTCTCCATATAGGATTAAAGTGATACCTACTAAATCCTGGATTTTGGATCTATGAGATAAATCTAAATGGATGTTAGGAAACTCACTAGATGTAGTGAGGTGGTGTCAATCGATCCTGAGGAGAATCAATGGAAGGGTTCCAGGATGATAAAGACGACTGAATGTCAGTCACAGGCATTGTCTTTACCCTCAGTGGAGGGACGGTATGTTGGAAAAGTTCCGAGTTAAATACCGTGACATACTAGACGATAAAGGCATGATACATTGCTACTTAAGATGCTACCCTAGAAGCTGTTTGGGTGTATATTGGTTCATGAGATGAACTTAGTTCCTCCCATTGTATGACAATGGAGTTGTGGCTCATGCCGAGGAACGCCGGTCCCATCAGTGATCCAGACATATTCTAAGGCAGTATCACCTGATCATGGAGATGGTTGATCTCCAGGGTGATCGAGGTTTGGAGAGTAGACTCAGAGGACAACACAGCGGATCCACTCACAAAGGCCTGTTCCCAGAGAGAGACTTTTATGGGATGGTTGAGTATGAGATACTACAACTACTGCTACAGATGGCCCTAGTGCAAGTGGGAGATTGTTAGTTATATGTATGCCCTAGAGGCCATTACTGTACATAGGATGTATATTGTAGTGGATGCTGGGACGTATATAGGGAGGACTTTCTTGCTCGACATGATAGTATGCTATCTGGTTGATCTTTACCTTAACGTGTATACTGATTGTCTCTCTGTTACATGTTGGTAAAGCCCTTAGGATCTGTACTTGACTACCTGGACTATGATGCGGATCATACTAGTGGGTACATGGTAGTCCATAAGTACATCCTTCAAAGTCCCTAGTCGTGGGTGTATCGAGACGGGGCATCGATATACCAGAGTAGACTAGCGTATACCTTCTCGACCCATACAGATGGGCGATGGATGATCCCATATCCATCGGTGTTTGACATCAGAGATGATATACGGGTGCTCAGTAGAGACTGGGTACACTGGACGGACTCGCCGAGAACTCCCAGATGGTATTATACCTCACGTCAGATGGCAGTTCTCTGGTGACACTGGTACAGAGTAGTCTGTTGACCCGAGATCGTCATAGAGTCTTGTGTGGTTCCCACTGTGCTTTGATTTCCATCTTACCACGTCCAAGAGGGCGTGCAAAACGGCGGTTTTTGGGTACAGTCCCGAGTCACATGGAGGCAATGAGCGATAGGAGGGGATTCGTCTCTCCCGGTATAGGGGGTTGATGTTGCGCTGTGTTCGATTGGCTATAACAGGAAATCCCTGGCCAGGGTTGCTGAGATTTACTGGTAAGTGTTACCAGTAGTTTCTCGAACAGTTATAGACCTCATATCGACACGACTTATTGAGCTATTGGGGTCTGACGTTTACCACCCCTAGGCGAGATATGCGACTTATCAGACGATCAGACCGGACTGTACGGTAGTGTTACTGGTCGGATTCACTGGAGTGTGAGCGGGCTTGCTCGTCGATCTTCAGATCGCTCAATACCCGGGTGGCCGTTACGTTTAGCAGACCGCTTGCGGCTTGTGGATGTTTGATATGATCATCATCCGCTGCCGGCGTATTGACGAGTCTTTAGAGTCCTACACAGAGGTTTCCTGGCTCAAGCGAAACGAAATAGGAGCGCATATGAGATATGTGCGGGACCGAGAATAATACGAGTATGTGATACTGTATTTGATTCTCGCGATGTGACATTGATCGGTTATATGCGATATAGCCGGGTTATCGGATCAAGTGTTGATTCGATAAGATGTTACTATTGATACCAGTCGGTTATGTGCGCATGACCGGATCATTGAATCAAGTGTTGATTTAATGATTTAATGTATAATTATATATTTGATATATTACTTTGCATTAACTAGTATCGGTTCACTTTAGACGGATTTTCTCACTTGGTTCGTGCGCATTGCATATGCGATATGTTTTTGTGCACTTGATTGTATCATGTTTGATGATACAAGTCATGCTAGGGTTCAAGTGTAAAGATTAAACCTTGGTTAATGAAATGGTTAGGGTTTATAATTTGTTATTCATTTATCTATTTATTTATCCTTTTTATTTTTGATAAATGAATAAATGAAAATGAGAAAAGAATGGTGGCTTCTTTTGTTCTTTAGTTGAAGCTTCATGAAGCTTTGTTCAAGTCAACCATCCTTATCTCATCCTTAACCCTAACCATTCCCACTAACCATGATTCATTCTCTACACTTAACTCTAGTTAGAATTATGATAAGAATTCATTTTCTTTTCATTTTCTAAAAACTTATCATAACCTTTTTCGTCTTCTTCTTCATTCTTCAAGTGAAGAAAAGCAAGGTCCATCAATGGTGATTGTTGGAAATGAGTGAGAAATCCAATTCTAAAGTCTACCCACTTCCTATTTCTTCATCCTCTACCTCTTGCCAAGTAGTAGAGTGTGTTTCCTTCACAACTTTTCACGGTTTGGTGAAGGTGGAGCTTGATTCATCGATGCCTCGACGTAGATCATCTTCGGCATGGACATCGACGACCTAGCTTGCCCATTCTCCGACGAAGCTGACTCTAGAGCCCGGATTTGATTTGGACAGCGGAGACGACATCGTTGCGGAGCCGTGGAGGTGGAGCACCGGATCTACAAAGGTTGTATTTCCGTATTCTCTTTAGCTAAGTTGTTAGCTAGCTTTCTTTTCGCCTAGACCTCTAGTTATCGATCCGTACACTAGGGTTTGTAGGCACCATATTTTCGAAATTGCCATGGTTGATGGCTTGGGAGACCTCACTTGTGTGCATAGGAACCCTACAGTGTATAGAATTGAACCATGGTTACCTTAATGATTAGGGTTTTGCTTTTTCATTTTATTATTTGTTTATTCATTTTGGATATTAATAAAAGCATAAAAAGAAAAAGCAAAATGGTTTTCTTTCTTTTCTTTCATGAAGCTTTTTGAAGCTTCATGAAGCTTTGACCAAGTCACCATTTTGTCTTGTTCTTTTAACCCTAACCATTCACATAACCTTAGTTAGTTCTCTACACTTGACCATGGTTTATAATATGATAAGTATTATTTTCTTTTAACTTATCAAATGATAATCTTCTTCTTCTTCATCTTCTTCCTTGAAGAAAACCTTACTTCATCAATGGTGGATTGATGAAACAAGTGAGAAATCCAATTCTAAAGTCTACCCACTTCCTATTTCTTCATCCTCTACCTCTTGCCAACTAGTAGAGTGTGTTTTCTTCACAAGTTTCTTAACTTTGTGAAGTGAGAGCTTGATCTAGCGATGCCTCGACGTAGATCATCTTCGGCATGGACATCGACGACCTAGCTCTCCATTTCTCCGACGAAGCCGACGTTAGAGCCCCGGAATACATTTGGACAGCGAGGGGACTTCGTTGCAGAGCTATGGAGGTGGAGCACCGGATCTACAAAGGTTGTATTTCCGTATTCTCTTAGTTAAGTGTTAACTTGTTATCGTTTCGCCTAGACATCTAGCTAACGATCCGTAGTCTAGGGTTTCTCGGCACCGTATTTCTTGATATTGGCATGGTTGATGCCTTGTGAGACCTCATTAGGGTGCTTAGGAACCTTTAAGTGGTATCAGAGCCTAGCTAGAGCCTTAGGCGAAGTCCCGACGGAGTTAGAAGTCCGATCGACCCAAAACCCCGACTTGAAAAATGCTCTCTGGACAATTCTGTAAATTGTGGATTTTTTGGAATTAAAAATATGCAGAGAAATGTGCAGGAAATTCTAAGAAAAACTGGAGAAAACGACAACCTAATTCAACAGTACGGCCGCGGAACCGCGGCGTTTACCCCCCTTTTGCGGCGGTTCCGCGGCCGTCTGTGATGATCAGGATGTGTGTTTTCTTCAGTTGTTTCTGTTGGTGTTTCTTGTGTGTTCTGGATGTTTTTAATATTTATTCCAGAGTTGTATTTTCTGGGTTGTATTGGGGACTCGGTGTATTCGATCGGACTGTCTAATTTTTGTCGGTGTGCTTTTCCGGGTATTTTTAGAATATGTTAAAAAGTTCGACCGGATATAAATACCCAATTTTTCCCCTGTCGGGAAATTTCCAAGTGTTGGATTTTTCCGTAGTTTAACGACGTTCTAAGTAGTGCAAGTAACGCGATGGTCCCTCTAGAAGACAACAAACCTTAACTCGATTATGTGACCGTCTTGAACTGCCCTTTTAACCTTCGGGTTTGGGGCAGTACGGCGTGCCACATGTGAGGCGTTGGCTTGACCCTTCTACGGCTGGACCGTTGGTACTGAGGCACGAACTGAATGTTGTTAGACTCATATTTATGTGTTGATCTGTATCGGGAAAACTTGGGTGTTCGATTGTTCGATCGGAAAGTTTGACATTTTCTATTTATCCGGAATGGGATACAATAATTGGAATTCACAAGAAGTTATGTGATAACGGAATGAATATTATAAACGTAGCAGTTTAGTCTCACTTGATCGGTTGCCACGGAATTTTGATGTGATCAAAAGTCCGTCGCAATCACGTAGCGTACGCGGATACTCGCCGGGTAAACTTAATAGACAGCCTCACCCCATAGCCCCGACCAAGTGACTGTAGGAGAACCCCGTCGCCAAAAGCATCCGTTCGGGTGCTCCCGGCAGCGGTGTTCCGCCTTGGTGCACTTCGTCGACGGTATCGGGGGTGCAGCCGTCTACTGAAGTTTGCGACGAGCATTCGATCAGGATGTCGGGAATCTTGTTGAATTGCCCGACTTGATATTAAAAAGTGTTTTCGATTTTGAGACTAAAATACGGGGTTTATAATGATTAGGCATGCGATGTCTATGCAGGTTGCGGATTCCAACTGTTGTAGTTTTACACTTTCTTTTCTGTGACCGTAAGTGTAATATGTGATATCGCCGGTTTCGTTGCTATATGTCAACGACAATTGGGATGGACATATTTACTTACGTTGATGACATGTGATGTTATGTGTTGCTGGATATGTTATATTGGATCGTCGTGTTTGAATAGCCGGGGGGTTTTTATGTGAGATGAGTGTTTTTCATTTTCATTCATGTAAAAACTTGTATGTAATATTCTTTTATTTGGGGCACTTCCAGGTTGCGGAAGTTGTCACTATATTATTTACTTTTCCACACTAGGATAGACCCAAGAAGGGGAGCACAAGTAACCGGGTTCTGGAGTCCAGTGGGAGACCAACTCGAGGAGTCGAGTCCGGGTCTCCTAACTCTAGAATTGGTAGGGTTGCTTGCTGCTCTCGTAGGGGTCTAGGGGTGTGGGTTTGGCTATTCATCGCGACCGTGGAATCCGTGTTTTATACTGGCTCGTATTGAAAACACGGACGTCCTGGTATATCCAATATTTCATATGTTTCTTCTGCTGCGATATCTGTGATGTGATCATGTGATGTTCTGTGATAGATACAGTACATAGTATATATGATATATTATATAGACGTTACTTATGTTTTACACCCACGCTAGCCCTGCCCCGCTCTGCCGTTAGTTACCTAACCTAACGGTGCACGAGGGGACATCGAGGCGAATGCGGATGGCATAAGTGTACGTCATATTTATCTGTGATGATTAGGTACTTAAATGATGGGACTTCATTAATGTGATTAATGAAATAAAAGAAACCTAAGATGTTGTAGAATCGAATTTCAAAATAAAACAGGTAGCTACAGTTCTTGCTTTGCACAGCGGTATATACGATATATCCTGCACCTTATTCGATAAGGAAAGGACCGAGATCCCTTCACCGGGAGTGACTCCTTTAGCAATATCTGGCAGATGCTACACACTCGGTTTGTTTTTTGATTGCTTTTAAGAGTTTTTGCTTTGCACAGTGATATATATGATATATCCTGCACCTCATTCGACGAGGAAAGGACCGACGATCCCTTCACCGGGAGTGACTCCTTTAGCAAAACTAGAAAAGCCTAAAAAACACTCCATTTCAAAATTCATTTGATTCTACAACGATATCAAGTTCATTACGCAATAGGTTTTCAGAAAAACCTGTCGTAGCCCTCCGTCATTTCAGATAAGTACTAGTTAGTATTCGTGCTGCGGTTGTTTGGCATGCGTCAAGGCGTAGTGTACGGTAGCTAACTAGTGCTTATCTGCTAGCATACGATACGATTGGATTAGGTTATTCGTACGGCGTTGTTTGGCATGCGTCAAGGGTCGTGCAGGTGGGTTTAATTCAATCAAGAAATGTACGGGTTGAACTTGACTAGCAGACTATGGGTTGTTTGGCATGCGTCAAGGTCATAGCGAGCTAGGGGCAAAATATTATCGGGAATTTCAAGTGTTGAAATTTGCAATGAGATTGCATACCTTCTATGAGATAGTTGGATCCCGATACCCGCTGCGAGTAAGAGTTACTCCTGGGAGAGTTTTATACATTACAATTAGCCGATCAAGTAGGTGTCTAGAAAGGTGTCAACGGGGTTACGCCTCTGGGAAAATGAGGTTTACATTAATTAGGTTCGTGCGAAAGCACGGGGGACCTCCCTCAAAGTACCGACACTGGCTTGGCTGAAAGATTGCCGAACTTGTAGTGTGTAATTAATCCCGGCTAGTCTTTCCTTTTAGGGTTTGAAGGAAGATTTGATAAAAAGCAGTGGGAGCCATCCTGATTAGATAAAATAATAACCAATCTATTCTTGCAAGAGCGCACGCTGAGTGTTTTCTTCTCTCTCTCTCCAGGTAGCGACCATATCACGCCTTAATCAAGATATAAATACGGATTATTGACCGAACCCGCTTGTTATACTGAGCTGGGGAACGTTGGTCCCGCTCCAACTAATAATTGTTATAAGACAGAGCAGGAAATTGGGGAATACCAGAATTCCCGTGCCGCCCAAACGAAGAGAGTGAATGCTGATGCATCATCTTCGGGTGTGTTCATTATACAGAACTGTTTCTCAGTATCCTCCGCATCCTTGGTATATGATACCGGATCAGGATCCCAGATATGTAATCTGTTACATAGGGCTACAAAAGGGTATAAAAACTGAGAACGGGTGATAAGTTTCATGAGGCAGAAAACGGGGCAAGAGTTGCAGCCAAGTCTGTCGGTCACTGTCACCCTGTATTACCAATACATTGATTCTGAACGAATGTTATTAGATACCGAACCTGATATACCAAATCATATCACTCTCTTTGTTAGAAAAAAAAGGATATAATTTTGTATTGTTGGATAATGTTTTGAACATTTTCTATATCAAAAGTTGATCGATTCAGGCACGTTATCTAAAAGCATTGATGTTCTAGATCAAACTATAATTTTAAGTATACAGAACACACACAAGAAGAAAAGTTCAGAAATGAACGAATCCTTCTTGTGGTATTGTAGACTAGGTCAGATCAATGTGACCCGACTAGCTAGAGTTACATATAGATGCATATTTAAATCAGTTTGAATTTACATCTTGTGAAACTCTCCAGTCATGTCACAAAGATAAGATGACCATAGCTCCGTTTACTGGAAAGCGAGGGAAAGAGTTAGTGAACTCTTGGGATGATACATGTTGATGTATGTAGGTCCCCTGTCTACACATGCCAAGACTGGTTCTTTATACTTCATTACGTTCTCTGATGATCTATTTAGATTCAGACATATGTTCCTATTGAAACACAAGTCCGAACCTTTTGAGATATTCACAGAATATAAGTTAGAAGTAGAGAACCAAAATACGGGTATAAGTATTCTGTCCTTTGATGTGATCAAGGAGGAGAATACTTGAGCACGGAAATCCTGGACTATTCTAAAGGAGAATGAGATTCTCTCTCGGCATTACTCCTCCGAATACACCATAGCACGATGGTATATCGGGGCAGAGCAATCACACCCTATATGATATGGTGTGCTCTATGATGAGTATTACTGAGTTACCTATTTCCTTTTAGGGGTTATGCACTTGAGAAGCTGCATACCTATTGAATAGGGTTCCAATCAAATAAGTTGCCTACCATTTCATATGTGATATGGAAAGGGAAGAGCCCATGTCTTAAGCTAGTTAAGATTTGGGGTTGTCCGGCCTATGTCTAAAAGGCAAAATCCGGACAAGCTCGAGGCAAGATCAGTTATGTAGAACTGGAAATGTTCCAGCCATACAAACTGCAACTGATGATTTGATAGAACCAAAGGATTCAGTAAATACCAACGAACCTCAGCCTCTCCGCCGATCTAGTAGGGTTCCTCACCCACGTGAGAGTTACTTCGGTTTCTCTATGACAGTGGGAGCGAGGATTGCATCATGAGATGATGACCCAACTAGCTTCGAGCTGGCCATCAGGAGTAAGACTCTGTAAGAATGGCTGGATGCTTATCGATCTGAGATGGAATCCTTATACACCAACAAAGTATGGACTTTGGTTGCTATATCTGAAGGGTTAAATCCCCATCAGGAGCAGGTATATCTTGAGAAGATTACTTGGTGTACATGGAAAAGTTGAGACTTTCAAAGCTAGACTTGTTAAAAGTTTGCATCATTGACCAGGTGTGGATAATGATGAAACCTTTTCAAGTAGCTATGCTTAAGTCCATCCAGATCCTACTTGTCACGGCTACATACCATGACTGCGATATCTGGTGGTTAGGTGTCTTGACTGCTTTTCTAAATGATGATTTAGAAGAGAGCGTCTATAAGTACACAGCCAGAGGGCTTCGTAGACAGTGGGAGCAGCGGAAACGTGTGCAAGATGCTTTATAGGATTAAAGCAGGCATCGCGGAGTTGGAACATCTGTTTTGATGGATTAGTCAAAGAGTTTGACATCATCAAAATGGTAGATGAACCTTGTATAAACAAAAAGGTAGTAGGGAGTATGGTGGTGATCCTCGTAGAGTACGTGGATGACATACTCTTGATAGGGAAAGAGTTTCCTATGCTACGCTCGATCAATCTCCGCTTATCACAATGATTCTCCATCAAGGATCAAAGTGATACCTACTAAATCCTGGGTTTTGGATCTATGAGATAGATCTAAATGGATGTTAGAATACTCACTAGTTGTAGTGAGATGGTATCAATCGATCCTAGGGAGAATCACTGGAAGTGTTCCAGGGTGATAAAGACGACTGAATGTCAGTCGCAGGCATTGTCTTTACCCTCAGTAAAGGGACGGTATGTTGGAAGAGTTCCAAGATAGATACCATGACATACTAGACGATAAAGGCAGCATACATCGCTACTTAAGATGCTACCAAAGAGGCTGTTTGGATGTATACTGGTTCATGAGATGAACTATGTTCCTCCCATTGTGTGACAATGGAGTTGTGGCTTATGCCAAGGAACGCAGGTCTCATCAGTGATCCAGACATATTCTAAGGCAGTATCACCTGATCATAGAGATGGTTGATCTCTAAGGGATCGAGGTTAGGAGAGTAGACTCAGAGGACAGCACGGCGGATCCACTCACGAAGGCCTATTCCCAGAGAGAGACTTTTATGGGATGGTTGAGTATGAGATACTAAAACCACTGCTACAGATGGCCCTAGTGCAAGTGGGAGATTGTTAGTTATATGTATGCCCTAGAGGCCATTACTGTACATTGGATGTATATTGTAGTGGATGCTGGGACATATATAGGGAGGACTTTCTTGCTCGACATGATAGTATGCTATCTGGTTGACCTTTACCTTAACGTGTACACTGATTGTCTCTCTGTTACATGTTGGTAAAGCCCTTAGGATGTGTACTTGACTACCTGGACTATGATGCGGATCATACTAGTGGGGACATGGTAGTCCACAAGTACATCCTTCAAAGTCCCTAGTCGTGGGTGTATCGAGACGAGGCATCGATATACCAGAGTAGACTAGCGTGTACCTTCTCGACCCATACAGATGGGCGATGGATGATCCCATATCCATTGGTGTTTGACATCAGAGATGATATACGGGTGCTCAGTAGAGACTGGGTACACTGGACGGACTCACCGAGAACTCCCAGATGGTATTATACCTCACGTCAGATGGCAGTTCTCTGGTGACACTGGTACAGAGTAGTCTGTTGACCCGAGATCGTTATAGAGTCTTGTGTGGTTTCCACTGTGCTTTGATTTCCATCTTACCACGTCCAAGAGGGCATGCAAAACGGTGGTTTTTGGGTACAGTCCCGAGTTACATGGAGACAATGAGCGATAAGAGGGGATTCGTCTCTCCCGGTATAAGGAGTTGATGTTGCGCTGTGCTCGATTGGCTATAACAGGAAATCCCTGGCCAGGGTTGCTGAGATTTACTGGTAAGTGTTACCAGTAGTTTCTCGAAATGTTATAGACCTCATATCGACACGACTTATCAAGCTATTGGGGTCTGACGTTTACCACCCCTAGGCAAGATATGCGACATATCAGACGATCAGACCGGACTTTACGGTAGTGTTACTGGTTGGATTCACTGGAGTGTGAGCGGGCTTGCTCGTCGATCTTCAGATCGCTCAATACCCGGGTGGCCGTTACGTTTAGCAGACCGCTTGCGGCTTGTGGATGTTTGATATGATCAACATCCGCTGCCGGCGTATTGACGAGTCTTTAGAGTCCTACACAGAGGTTTCCTGGCTCAAGCGAAACGAAATAGGAGCGCATATGAGATATATGCGGGACCGAGAATGATACCAGTATGTGATACTGTATTCGATTCTCGCGATTTGTGACATTGATCGGTTATATGCGATATAGCCGGGTTATCGGATCAAGTGTTGATTCGATAAGTTGTTACTGTTGATATTAGTCGGTTATATGCGATATGACCGGATCATTAAATCAAGTGTTGATTTAATGATTTAATGCATAATTATATATTTGATATATTACTTTGCATTAACTAGTATCGGTTCACTTTAAATGGATTTTCTCACTTCGTTGTACAAGTTGTATATGTGATATACTTTTTGTACAAATGTTTGTATCATGTTTGATGATACATGCTTCTTTGGTTAAGTGTATAGAATTGAACCATGGTTACCTTAATGATTAGGGTTTTGCTTTTTCATTTTATTATTTGTTTATTCATTTTGGATATTAATAAAAGCATAAAAAGAAAAAGCAAAATGGTTTTCTTTCTTTTCTTTCATGAAGCTTTTTGAAGCTTCATGAAGCTTTGACCAAGTCACCATTTTGTCTTGTTCTTTTAACCCTAACCATTCACATAACCTTAGTTAGTTCTCTACACTTGACCATGGTTTATAATATGATAAGTATTATTTTCTTTTAACTTATCAAATGATAATCTTCTTCTTCTTCATCTTCTTCCTTGAAGAAAACCTTACTTCATCAATGGTGGATTGATGAAACAAGTGAGAAATCCAATTCTAAAGTCTACCCACTTCCTATTTCTTCATCCTCTACCTCTTGCCAAGTAGTAGAGTGTGTTTTATTCACAAGTTTCTTGACTTTATGAAGTGAGAGCTTGATCTAGCGATGCCTCGACGTAGATCATCTTCGGCATGGACATCGACGACCTAGCTCGCCATTTCTCCGACGAAGCCGACATTAGAGCCCGGGAATACATTTGGACAGAGAGGGGACTTCGTTGCGGAGCTATGGAGGTGGAGCACTGGATCTACAAAGGTTGTATTTCCGTATTCTCTTAGTTAAGTGTTAACTTGTTATCGTTTCGCCTAGACATCTAGCTAACGATCCGTAGTCTAGGGTTTATCGGCACCGTATTTCTTGATATTGTAAGTCCACGTTGCGACCCCCGGTTCTTACGGGGAGGTGGAAACGGTATAAAATCAAAATTTTAACGCAAGAGGCAACATGGACTAAGCTAGGTCGGGATCTTTACCTAAACTAAAACTAGCAAACTAAGCTAAAGATATTTAGCTACTCGGATGAAGATGGTTATACCTAGCTTGTCTTGAACTCCTTCGTCTTCAAAGCTCCGATGGTGGTCCGATGGCTTCTTCTCGTCGTCTCCGTACGCTGAAGACAGATCCACCTGAAAGCTCCAACCTTTAGCTCCTTCTTCGTTCTTTGAAGAAACTAGTTCACTTGGTTTGCTAAACCTAGTGAACTAGAATGAGTAGAGAGGAAATAGAATGGGATTTTATCTATGGTTCTTGATTCTCAACTCATGAGACAAGAGAACCATAGATCAAGAGAGGGAGCAAGAGGTTGAGGGTGAGAGCAAGAGGAGAGCTCAAGAACAAGAGAGAGAATGAGCAAGAAAGAATGAGCAAGTATTTTGTCTCTCACCCTCTCATAATCCAAAGCAATGATAACTCATCATATCAACAAAAGTCTTATGTGATGGTTGAAGTAACCATAACCTTATCATGTCATGCACTCATTTTACTCAAATGAACAAGCAAGAAAAAAAAGTCTTTGGCATGAAATGATAACCATGGTTATCATGATGGTCAACTAGTCAAGCCTAGTCAACCGGTCAACAAGTCAACAAAAGTCAACAAGTCACCAAAGTCAACAAGTCAACAAAAGTCAACAAGTCAACAACCATATCACCATAATACTTAATTAATATAATAGTTAATCACATATCATATTCTCATTAGGGTTGAGCATAAAGTCAAAAAGTCAACGGTCAACTGTCAACAACCCTAATGAGAATCCGCTGCCTCTGCCTCCCTGTCAACTGTGCATACACACCCGCATCCGCGTTCCGAGGAACACGAATACAAACTGGATAAATCCAATCCCATAAGGTACACTAGGATCTGGCTTAAACCAAAGCCCGCTAGTGTAAACTGTCCGGACACTGTACGTGCACAAGTGCACGGATGTGACCGAACCCTGTCGCAAAACCATGCGACCTGTCGCAATACCATGCGACCTCTACTCTTTTGCCTAAAGGCGAAAAGCTTTCTGTGTGGGACTCTAAAGACTCGACACTACGCTGGCAGTGGGTTTAACCACAGACCGCAAGCGGCACTAGCTGTGCGTAACGGTCCCCAGGTAATGCCGACAAGAAGACCGACGAGGCGAAACCCATCTGAACTCCTACTGAGCCTGAGTGTGACATTCTCCATACAGTCCGGTCTGTTCGTCTGATACATCGCATGGCGGGCCTAGGGGGCGGTAAACGTCAGTCCCCCAATAGCGGTACAAGTCGTGCCGGAGTGAAGCCCAATACACCCTGAGATAACACTGGAAACCTACCAGTATATCTCGTTTGCCCTGGCCAGGGACTACTCGTGTAATGGCTCTCCTAGACACAGCGCGATGTCAACCCCCAATACCGGGAGAGACGAATCCTGTCTAACCGTCACTGCCTCCAAGTGCTTCGGGACTGCACCCAACCACCACCTGTTTGCACGACTCCTTTGAGCCGTGGTAGGGTAGTGATCAAAGTACAGTGGGAACACACCCGAGGCGAAGTGACAGTGTCAAGTCAGCGGACTAAGCTGTACTCATGTCACCTGGGAACTGATAACTGACGATAGGTATAATACCAACTAGTCAGTTCCCTACGAGTCCTGTCCAGTGTACCCGTAACCTAACGAGCACCCGCATACTATCTCAAGTACGACGTACTGACGGCTGTGGGACAGACCGTCTCCCACACTGGGATGAGAAGCGCATGCGCTGGTCTACTCCGGAGTATCGATGCCCTGTCTCGATAGTCCTGCGACCAGGGACCTGAATAAGGATGTGCTTATAGATTACCCAGCCCCCACTAGTGTGACTGCCATCACAACGCTGGTAATCAAGCAAAGATCCTAAGGGCTCCACTAATGCGTATAAGTGATATACTGAAATAAACACAAGTACACATTGAAGTAGAAACAAACCAAGTAGCATACTACTATTTTGAGCAAGATTGTATATACAAGGTGAATATCCCAAGCATCCATTAAGTAATATACAAACTAGTATGATACAGTAATGGCCTCTAGGGCATATACACTAACAATCTCCCACTTGCACTAAGGCCATGTACTGGCGTATCGAAGACCTATCATCTCGATCAGCCGCTCGAACTGAGTCTGGGGCAAGGCCTTGGTGAATGGATCTGCAGTGTTATCTTCTGAAGCGACTCTCCGAACCTCGATCTCCTGGCGATCCACGATCTCCCTGATCAGGTGATACCGCCTCAAGATGTGCCTGGATCTCTGATGGGACCTGGGTTCCTTCGCTAAAGCTATAGCCCCGTTGTTGTCGCAATACAGAGGTATTGGATCAACAATGGACGGAACCACCTGAAGTTCTTTCAAGAACTTCCTCATCCAGACAGCTTCTTTTGCGGCATCAGATGCAGCGATGTATTCCGCTTCCATCGTCGAGTCTGCAACGGTTTCTTGTTTGGAACTCTTCCAACACACCGCCCCTCCATTGAGGGTAAAGACAAAACCCGACATGGACTTGGAATCATCCTTGTCACTCTGGAAGCTGGAGTCAGCAAAGGCCTCGATCTGGAGGTCTTTTCCGCCATACACCAAGAACATCTCCTTAGTCCTTCTCAGGTACTTGAGAATGTTCTTTACCGCTATCCAGTGTTTCTCCCCAGGGTTTGACTGATACCGGCTTACCACACTCAGTGCATAAGCTACATCCAGTCTGGTACACAACATCGCATACATTATAGAGCCTACCGCAGAAGCGTAGGGTATAATAGACATGCGATCCCTCTCCAAATCAGTCTTGGGAGACATCTCTTTAGAGAGGGTGATCCCGTGACAAGCCGGTAGGTTACCGCGCTTGGAATCTTCCATACTGAATCTCTTCAGTATGGTGTCGATGTACCTGGACTGTGAAAGTCCTAATATCCTCTTGGATCTGTCACGGTAGATCCGGATACCCAGAATGTACGAGGCATCACCCAGGTCTTTCATGGAGAACCTGTGTGACAAGAACCCCTTGACAGATTGTAGCATAGGAATGTCATTTCCTATTAAGAGAATATCATCCACGTATAAAACGAGGAATACTACAGTTCTCGCTACAAATCTACTATAGATGCATGGTTCATCTGGATTTTTGATAAAGCCAAATTCTTTGACCGTCTCATCAAAGCAGATGTTCCAACTCCGCGATGCCTGCTTTAGTCCATAGATGGACTTAAGCAACTTGCACACCTTTCCGCTGCTCCCACTCTGAATGAAACCCTCTGGCTGGTCCATATAGACACACTCCTCTAAATTTCCATTTAGAAAAGCTGTCTTTACGTCCATTTGCCAGATCTCATAATCGTGGAAGGCAGCAATGGCAAGAAGGATCCGAATGGATTTCAGCATGGCTACTGGAGAAAAGGTTTCGTCGTAGTCCAAGCCAGGTCTTTGACGAAAACCCTTTGCTACCAGCCTAGCTTTATAGGTCTCAACCTGTCCATCTACACCAATCTTCCTTTTGAAGATCCACTTGCATCCTACGGGTTTTACCCCGTCTGGAGCAATGTCCAACGTCCATACCTTGTTGGTGTACATGGACTCCATTTCGGTCCGCATTGCATCCAGCCATTTCACTGAGTCAACGCTCTGAACGGCCTGCTGGAAGCTAGTAGGCTCATCATAATCTATGATGCAATCCTCTCTATCCCCGTCTATGAGAAAACCGTAGTATCTCTCAGGCGGATGAGACTGCCTACTACTTCTGCGGAGCGGCGTAGGAATGTCCTGTTCTTCCGAACCTTCTGGTTCCACTAAACTTTCAGTAACAGTCCGTGGTTCTGGAATTTCTTCCAGTTCTACTGTGCTCCCACTTATCTGGTTTTCCAAAAACTCAGTTTCTAAGAAGTAGGCATGACGAGAAACAAGAACTTTTTGTTCCACTTCACAGTAGAAGAAATATCCTTTTGAGTTCTTTGGATACCCCACAAACTTGCACTGTACTGAGCGTGCCTCGAGCTTGTCCGCATGCTGCTTTTTGACAAAAGCCGGACATCCCCATGTCTTAATGTGCTTAAGATAGGGTCTCTTCCCACACCACATCTCATATGGTGTAGTAGGCACGGTCTTAGTAGGTACTCGGTTCAAAAGGTATGCGGCTGATTCTAGCGCATATCCCCAGAATGATCGCGGTAACTCAGCGTTACTCATCATGGACCGCACCATATCCAATAGGGTGCGGTTCCGTCTCTCCGATACACCGTTATGTTGCGGGGTGTATGGAGGAGTAAGCTGAGAGAGAATTCCGTTCTCTTTTAAATAGTCCAGGAACTCGGCACTTAAGTATTCTCCTCCTCGATCCGATCTTAGAATCTTAATACTTTTGCCGGTCTGTTTCTCTACTTCATTCTTATACTCCTGGAATTTTCCAAAGGCCTCGGACTTATGTTTCATCAAGAAGACATAACCGTACCTTGAGAAATCATCCGTAAAAGTAATGAAGTAAGAATGTCCGCTTCGGGCATGTGTAGACATTGGACCGCACACGTCACTGTGTATGAGTCCTAAGAGCTCGCTCGCTCTTACTCCTTGTCCAGTAAACGGAGTCTTTGTCATCTTTCCTTTGAGACAAGATTGACAAGTGGCATACGATTGATATTCGAACGCATTCAAATATCCTTCTGTATGTAACTTAGTCAACCTTCTCTCATTGATGTGACCCAATCTACAATGCCATAAGAAAGTCTGATTCATTTCCGAAGACTTTCTTTTGTGTGTATTCTGGACGTTGAAAATCTGTGGTTGGTTTAACACGTATATACCATTACTCAATGTACCTGACCCAATCAAAACTTGATTAAGGTGAATGTTTACAACATTACTTACAAACGCAAATTCATAACCTTCTTTAGAAACTAAAGATACAGAAATGATATTACAAGTTGCGTTGGGTACAAAAAAGCAATTACGCAAAACCAAAACATGTCCATCTGACATTCCCAGGTGATAGTCCCCCACGGCTTTAGCATCCATGCTAGCTCCGTTCGCAACTTTGAGGGTCATGTCACCTGCCTTCAAAACACTACGGTTTCTCAACGCCTGCAAAGAATTACAGATATGAGATCCTGATCCGGTATCCAATACCCAGGAAGTAGAGTTTATTGAAAGACAGTTTTCAATAACATACACACCTGAAGCTGAAGCTGCAACCTGCTTCAATTCCTGTGTTCTGGCCTTCCAGGCCCTGCAATCATTCTTCCAGTGTCCTTTCTTATGACAATAGAAGCATTCTTCCTTATCCACAAGCTTCCCCGCTATCTTTGTTGCTTTGCCTTTTCCCTTCGTATCCACTTTACCAACACCGCCCCTTGGTTTGGCGGGGGCCTTCTTCTTCTTTCCCTTGGCTTTCGCCTTGGACCTAGAAGAAGATGATCCTCCTACAAACAAAGTGGATGTTTCCCTACCTTTCTGTAGGGTGCCCTCTGCGCTCCTCAGCATGTTGAGGAGCTCTGATAGTTCAACCTCTTTTTCTTGTAGGTTGAAGTTCAGTATAAACTGGGCGTAAGTGGAAGGAAGGGACTGGAGAACTATATCCGTATATAGCTCACTCTCCAATGTGATCCCTAGGTCAGCGAGCTCCTCAATGAAGCCGATCATCTTTAGCACATGCTCGGCTACTGATGATCCGACGGCCATTCTTGTCGAAAATAACTTTTTCGACGCTTCGTATCTTGCGATACGTGATTGCTCTCCATACAGTTCTTTTGTATGGAGCAATATGGACTCCATGTCCATATTCTCATGCCTCCTCTGATGTTCGTTGTCCATCGAGGCAAGCAGGAGGCACTTGGCCTTCGCGCTATCAATCTCCCAAGTCTTGCGGATTTCCTTATCCGCGACACTGGAAGTTGGACCAGGGACAGGGGGAGCTTTGGTGGTAAGAAGATACCCCAGCTTGTCATAAGTGATTGCTATCGTGACATTCCTGAGCCAATCTTTGTAGTTTGGCCCTGTCAGTTTGTTTTTATCTAGGAGTAACTTAAGTCCAGTCATGTTGATTGGTCGCTGCAATTAGGAGAGAGAAGAAGAAACACTCAGCATGATGCTCTTGCAAGTTTAGAGTGGTTTTTAGTTTGTCTAAACAGGATGGCTCCCACTGTTTCTCGAATCCCTCCTCAAACCATAAAGGAAGAATTAGTCAGGATCAATCCCACCGTACAATACTTGCTTAACCGTTCAGCCAGGCCGGTGTCGGTACTTCGAGGGAGGTTTTCCAACGCTTTCGCGAAGTTCCTTAATTAAAGAACCTCTTTTCCCTGGGGGCGTAGCCCCGCTAACACCTTTCTAGGCACCTACTAGGTTTATAGCATTGATCGTTAAGTGAGAAATTTCCCGAGGAGTAGCATATGCTCACAGTAGGATCGGGATCCAAATATCATCGCGTGACGAAACTGAAGGAATCCTACCAGAATCATCACACTCCAAATGGTATGCAAATCTAGCAAGTTTCAGTACTTATGAAACTCCCGATGTGGATTTTTGCCCCATGCTCTTATGACCTTGACTTTGGCCAACAAATCATAAGTCACATGTCAAGTTCTGCCCGTCGTTCTCCAGGTTAATTTGAATCCACCCGCACCTACCCTTGACTTTGGCCAACAAGGCAGTACGACTGTTCCAAACCAACGCATCTATCTATGCTGCACATGAATACCCAATAGCTACCAATCACTGTGCCTTGACTTTGGCCAACAAACACAGCTTGAATACTATTGACTATTCATGTGAAACGACGGAGGGCTACGGATGGTTTTGGCAAAACCGTGAACGTAGTGAACTTGATTTGGTCGATGGAACGAGATAACTTTTAAAAGGAGTGGCTCAAGCTCCGTATTTAAAAGTTGTTTTGAAAAGAACCGAGTGGTTTTTCGAAAGTGTTCCAACGACTTTAACTTGGTTTATTATCTTGCATTAGTTCTTTTAATGCGTGATATTCTTGCATTAGTTCTTTTAATGCGTCCCATCATTTAATCCTACCATTGCAGAAAACAACCAAAATATGACGTACGCTTATGCCATTCGCATTCGCCACGGGGCCCCGTCATTACCCGTTAGGTTACTTAACTAACGACAGAGCGGGGGCTGGGCTAGCGCGTCTGTAAAACATAAGCAACGCCTAAATAATATCATATATAGATATACTGCAATGATAAACATTTCAGATCACAGATAAATACATTGGATATACTAGCAATCTGTAATTTGTACGAGCCTGTAACAAAAACAGATAACACGGTCGCGGTGAATAGCCAAAACCCCACCCAAGACCCCTACGGGTGCGGCAAACTACCCGCCAAGTACCCGAAGCGTAGCAACCTCCCTCATCTCCATGAGTAGGCCACTCGACACTTCGGCATACCCGGTAGTTTGTGCACCCCTCCATGGGTCTATCCTAGGAGCAAAAACAGTAAAAAGAAATTATACAATGACGGCTACAACCCCTTCCCGGTTGTGCGGCCATACAAATAATTATTACATCAATTTACAAATTTACATGAATTGCAAGAAAAGAAAACTCTCGTCTCACAACCCCCGGCTATTCACCCGCGACAATCCAACATATTTATATACACATTCCAGCACATTACAGATCATGTATAACCCCGACCAATCGACTTATAGCGATAAGCCGACGTTCAATACATGCAAACATTACAGATATAACCATCATAGTCAAAGTGCAGTGAAGTTCGGAAAAAATACGGAATTATAGGACCCCAAAAGGAAATTTCTTTTCTGGAAAATCTGGGCACATATAATATATTCCAAAAATCCCAAAACCAACACAGACACACACTGCACGAAAAACGATGCACAGAGGACTACAACGCGCGGCGCTTCCGCGGCGGATACCAGGCTCACGCGGCGGATGGGCGGCGGTTTAGAGGAATTACTGCATCGTTTTTCTTGGGTGTTCTCACAAAACCCTGAGCCGAATTTAGGAGTATAAAGTTTTTCATTTTGACCAGAAAAAATTTCAACAGAAACTCAGTTTTAGTAAAAGTTTGGTTTTTGGATTTTTCCGGTTCCGAACTTCGTTACACTTCACTACCAAGCTAGTTTAAGTTTAGTTAGGCTCTGATACCACAGTAAGTCCACGTTGCGACCCCCGGTTCTTACGGGGAGGCGGAAACGGTATAAAATCAAAATTTTAACGCAAGAGGCAACATGGACTAAGCTAGGTCGGGATCTTTACCTAAACTAAAACTAGCAAACTAAGCTAAAGATATTTAGCTACTCGGATGAAGATGGTTATACCTAGCTTGTCTTGAACTCCTTCGTCTTCAAAGCTCCGATGGTGGTCCGATGGCTTCTTCTCGTCGTCTCCGTACGCCGAAGACAGATCCACCTGAAAGCTCCAACCTTTAGCTCCTTCTTCGTTCTTTGAAGAAACTAGTTCACTTGGTTTGCTAAACCTAGTGAACTAGAATGAGTAGAGAGGAAATAGAATGGGATTTTATCTATGGTTCTTGATTCTCAACTCATGAGACAAGAGAACCATAGATCAAGAGAGGGAGCAAGAGGTTGAGGGTGAGAGCAAGAGGAGAGCTCAAGAACAAGAGAGAGAATGAGCAAGAAAGAATGAGCAAGTATTTTGTCTCTCACCCTCTCATAATCCAAAGCAATGATAACTCATCATATCAACAAAAGTCTTATGTGATGGTTGAAGTAACCATAACCTTATCATGTCATGCACTCATTTTACTCAAATGAACAAGCAAGAAAAAAAAGTCTTTGGCATGAAATGATAACCATGGTTATCATGATGGTCAACTAGTCAAGCCTAGTCAACCGGTCAACAAGTCAACAAAAGTCAACAAGTCACCAAAGTCAACAAGTCAACAAAAGTCAACAAGTCAACAACCATATCACCATAATACTTAATTAATATAATAGTTAATCACATATCATATTCTCATTAGGGTTGAGCATAAAGTCAAAAAGTCAACGGTCAACTGTCAACAACCCTAATGAGAATCCGCTGCCTCTGCCTCCCTGTCAACTGTGCATACACACCCGCATCCGCGTTCCGAGGAACACGAATGCAAACTGGATAAATCCAATCCCATAAGGTACACTAGGATCTGGCTTAAACCAAAGCCCGCTAGTGTAAACTGTCCGGACACTGTACGTGCACAAGTGCACGGATGTGACCGAACCCTGTCGCAAAACCATGCGACCTGTCGCAATACCATGCGACCTCTACTCTTTTGCCTAAAGGCGAAAAGCTTTCTGTGTGGGACTCTAAAGACTCGACACTACGCTGGCAGTGGGTTTAACCACAGACCGCAAGCGGCACTAGCTGTGCGTAACGGTCCCCAGGTAATGCCGACAAGAAGACCGACGAGGCGAAACCCATCTGAACTCCTACTGAGCCTGAGTGTGACATTCTCCATACAGTCCGGTCTGTTCGTCTGATACATCGCATGGCGGGCCTAGGGGGCGGTAAACGTCAGTCCCCCAATAGCGGTACAAGTCGTGCCGGAGTGAAGCCCAATACACCCTGAGATAACACTGGAAACCTACCAGTATATCTCGTTTGCCCTGGCCAGGGACTACTCGTGTAATGGCTCTCCTAGACACAGCGCGATGTCAACCCCCAATACCGGGAGAGACGAATCCTGTCTAACCGTCACTGCCTCCAAGTGCTTCGGGACTGCACCCAACCACCACCTGTTTGCACGACTCCTTTGAGCCGTGGTAGGGTAGTGATCAAAGTACAGTGGGAACACACCCGAGGCGAAGTGACAGTGTCAAGTCAGCGGACTAAGCTGTACTCATGTCACCTGGGAACTGATAACTGACGATAGGTATAATACCAACTAGTCAGTTCCCTACGAGTCCTGTCCAGTGTACCCGTAACCTAACGAGCACCCGCATACTATCTCAAGTACGACGTACTGACGGCTGTGGGACAGACCGTCTCCCACACTGGGATGAGAAGCGCATGCGCTGGTCTACTCCGGAGTATCGATGCCCTGTCTCGATAGTCCTGCGACCAGGGACCTGAATAAGGATGTGCTTATAGATTACCCAGCCCCCACTAGTGTGACTGCCATCACAACGCTGGTAATCAAGCAAAGATCCTAAGGGCTCCACTAATGCGTATAAGTGATATACTGAAATAAACACAAGTACACATTGAAGTAGAAACAAACCAAGTAGCATACTACTATTTTGAGCAAGATTGTATATACAAGGTGAATATTCCAAGCATCCATTAAGTAATATACAAACTAGTATGATACAGTAATGGCCTCTAGGGCATATACACTAACAGATATTGGCATGGTTGATGCCTTGTGAGACCTCATTAGGGTGCCTAGGAACCTTTAAGTGGTATCAGAGCCTAGCTAGAGCTTTAGACGAAGTCCCGACGGAGTTAGAAGTCCGATCGACCCAAAACCCCGACTTGAAAAATGCTCTCTGGACAATTCTGTAAATTGTGGATTTTTTGGAATTAAAAATATGCAGAGAAATGTGCAGGAAATTCTAAGAAAAACTGGAGAAAACGACAACCTAATTCAACAGTACGGCCGCGGAACCGCGGCGTTTCCCCCCCTTTTGCGGCGGTTCCGCGGCCGTCTGTGATGATCAGGATGTGTGTTTTCTTCAGTTGTTTCTGTTGGTGTTTCTTGTGTGTTCTGGATGTTTTTAATATTTATTCCAGAGTTTTATTTTCTGGGTTGTATTGGGGACTCGGTGTATTCGATCGGACTGTCTAATTTTTGTCGGTGTGCTTTTCCGGGTATTTTTAGAATATGTTAAAAAGTTCGACCGGATATAAATACCCAATTTTTTCCCCTGTCGGGAAATTTCCAAGTGTTGGATTTTTCCGTAGTTTAACGACGTTCTAAGTAGTGCAAGTAACGCGATGGTCCCTCTAGAAGACAACAAACCTTAACTCGATTATGTGACCGTCTTGAACTGCCCTTTGAACCTTCGGGTTTGGGGCAGTACGGTGTGCCACAGGTGAGGCGTTGGCTTGACCCTTCTACGACTGGACCGTTGGTACTGAGGCACGAACTGAATGTTGTTAGACTCATATTTCATGTGTTGATCTGTATCGGGAAAACTTGGGTGTTCGATTGTTCGATCGGAAAGTTTGACATTTTCTATTTATCCGGAATGGGATACAATAATTGGAATTCACAAGAAGTTATGTGATAACGGAATGAATATTATAAACGTAGCAGTTTAGTCTCACTTGATCGGTTGCCACGGAATTTTGATGTGATCAAAAGTCCGTCGCAATCACGTAGCGTACGCGGATACTCACCGGGTAAACTTAATAGATAGCCTCACCCCATAGCCCCGACCAAGTGACTGTAGGAGAACCCCGTCGCCAAAAGCATCCGTTCGGGTGCTCCCGGCAGCGGTGTTCCGCCTTGGTGCACTTCGTCGACGGTATCGGGGGTGCAGCCGTCTACTGAAGTTTGCGACGAGCATTCGATCAGGATGTCGGGAATCTTGTTGAATTGCCTAAATGATGGGACTTAAATGATGGGACTTCATTAATGTGATTAATGAAATAAAAGAAACCTAAGATGTTGTAGAATTGAATTTCAAAATAAAACAGGTAGCTACAGTTCTTGCTTTGCACAGCGGTATATATGATATATCCTGCACCTTATTGGATGAGGAAAGGACCGAGATCCCTTCACCGGGAGTGACTCCTTTAGCAATAACTGGCAGATGCTACACACTCGGTTTGTCTTTTGATTGCTTTTAAGAGTTTTTGCTTTGCACAGTGATATATATGATATATCCCGCACCTCATTCGACGAGGAAAGGACCGACGATCCCTTCACCGGGAGTGACTCCTTTAGCAAAACTAGAAAAGCCTCAAAAACACTCCATTTTAAAATCATTTGATTCTACAACGATATCAAGTTCATTACGCAATAGGTTTTCAGAAAAACCTGTCGTAGCCCTCCGTCATTTCAGATAAGTACTAGTTAGTATTCGTGCTAAGTTTGTTGACTATGTTAAGGCGTAGTGTGCGGTAGCTAATTAGTACTTATCTGCATAAGCATATGATGCGATTGGATTAGGGTAGTCGTGCGACTTTGTTGACTATGTTAAGGGTCGTGCGGGTGGGTTTAATTCAATCGGGAAATGACGGGTTGAACTTGACTAGCACTTATGATTTGTTGACTATGTTAAGGTCATATAGCTGCTAGGGGCAAAATATTATCGGGAATTTCAAGTGTTGAAATTTGCAATGAGATTGCATACCTTCTATGAGATAGTTGGATCCCGATACCCGCTGCGAGTAAGAGTTACTCCTGGGAGAGTTTTATACATTACAATTAGCCGATCAAGTAGGTGTTTAGAAAGGTGTCAACGAGGTTACGCCTCTGGGAAAACGAGGTTTACATTAATTAGGTTCGTGCAAAAGCACGGGGGACCTCCCTCAAAGTACCGACACTGGCCTGGCTGAAAGATTGGCGAACTTATAGTGTGTAATTAATCCCGGCTAGTCTTTCCTTTTAGGGTTTGAAGGAAGATTTGATAAAAAGCAGTGGGAGCCATCCTGATTAGATAAAATAATAACCAATCTATTCTTGCAAGAGCATACGCTGAGTGTTTTCTTCTCTCTCTCTCCAGGTAGCGACTATATCACGCCTTAATCAAGATAATAATAAGGAATATTGACTGAACCCGCTTGTTATACTGAGCTGGGGAACGTTGGTCCCGCTCCAACTTATAATTGTTATAAGACAGAGCAGGAAATTGGGGATTACCAGAATTCCCGTGCCGCCCAAACGAAGAGAGTGCATGCTGATGCATCATCTTCGGGTGTGTTCGTTACAAAGAACTGTTTCTCAGTATCCTCCGCATCCTGGGTATATGATACCGGATCAGGATCCCAGATATGTAATCTGTTACATAGGGCTACAGATAGGTAGAGAACTGAGAACGGGTGATAAGTTTCATGAGGCAGAAAACGGGGCAAGTGTTGCAGCCAAGTCTGTTGGTCACTGTCACCCTGTATTACCAATACATTGATTCTGAACGAATGTTATTAGATACCGAACCTGATATACAAAATCATATCAGTCTCTTTATTAGTAAAGAAAGGATATAATTTTGTATTGTTGGATAATGTTTTGAACATTTCCTATATCAAAAGTTGATCGTATCAGGCACGTTATCTAAAAGCGTTGATGTTCTAAATCAAACTACAGTTCTAAGTATACAGAACACACACAAGAGGAATAGTTCAGAAATGAAGGAATCCTTCTTGAGGCATTATAGACTAGGTCATATCAATGCGACCCGACTAGCTAGAGTTACATAAAGATGCATGTTTAAATTAGTTTGAATTTACATCTTGTGAAACTCGCCAGTCATGTCACAAAGATAAGAAGACCACAGCTCCGTTTACTGAAAACAGAGAAAGAGTTAGTAAACTCTTAGGATGATACATGTTGATGTATGTAAGGTCCTCTGTCTACACATGCCAAGACCGGTTCTTTATACTTCATTACATTCTCTGATGATCTCTTTAGATTCTGACATATGTTCCTGTTGAAACACAAGTCCGAACCTTTTGAGATATTCACAGAATATAAGCTAGAAGTAGGGAACCAATATACGGGTATAAGTATTATGTCCATTGATGTGATCAAGGAGGAGAATACTTGAGCACGGAAATCCTGGACTATTCTAAAGGAGAATGAGATTCTCTCTCAGCATTACTCCTCCATATACACCATTGCACGATGGTATATCGGGGCGGAGCAATCATACCCTATATGATAAGGTGTGCTCTATGATGAGTACTACTGAGTTACCTTTTTCCTTTTGGGAGTTATGCGCTTGAGAAGCTGCATACCTATTGAATAGGGTTCGAATCAAATCAGTTGCCTACCACTTCATATATGATATGGAAAGGGAAGAACCCATGTCTTAAGCTAGTTATGATTTAGGGTTGACCGGCCTATGTCTAAAAATAGAATCCGGACAAGCTCGAGGCAAGGTCTGTAATGTAGAACTGGAAAGGTTCCAGCAATACAAACTACAGTAGATGATTTGATTAAACCAAAGTATTCAATAGTTACCAATGAACCTCAGCCTCTCCGCCGATCTAGTAGGGTTCCTCACCCACCTGAGAGATACTTCGGTTCCTCTATGACAGTGGGAGCGAGGAATGCATCATGAGATGATGACCCAACTAGTTTCGAGCTGGCCATCAGGAGTAAGACTCTGTAAGAATGGCTGGATGCTTAACGATCTGAGATGGAATCCTTATACACCAACAAAGTATGGACTTTGGTTGCTATATCTGAAGAGTTAAATCCCCATCAGGAGCAAGTATATCTTGAGAAGATTACTTGGTGTACATAGAAGAGTTGAGACTTTCAAAGCTAGACTTGTTAAAGGTCTACATCATTGACCAGGTATGGATGATGATGAAACCTTTTCTAAGTAGCTATGCTTAAGTCCATCCAGATCCTACTTGCCACGGCTACATACCATGACTACGATATCTGGCGGTTGGGTGCCATGACTGCTTTTCTAAATGATGTTTTAGAAGAGAACGTCTATAAGTACACAGCCAGACGGCTTCGTAGACAGTGGGAGCAGCGGAAACATGTACAAGATGCTTTATAGGATAAAGCAGGCATCGCGGAGTTGGAACATCTGTTTTGATGAAATAGTCAAAGAGTTTGACATCATCAAAATGGTAGATGAACCTTGTATATACAAAAAGGTAGTAGGGAGTATGGTGATGATCCTCGTAGATTACGTGGATGTCATGCTCTTGATAAGAAAGGAGTTTCTTATGCTACGCTCTATCAATCTCCGTTTATCACAAAGATTCTCCGTGTAGGATCAAAATGATACCTTCTAAATCCTGAGTTTTGGATCTATGAGATAGATTTAATTGGATGTTAGGATTCTCACTAGTTGTAGTGAGATGATATCAAACGATTCTGAGGAAAATCACTGGAAAGGTTCCAGGGTGATAATGACGACTGAATGTCAGTCACAGGCATTGTCTTTACCCTCAGTGGAGGGACGGTATGTTGGAAAAGTTCCAAGCTAGATACCGTGGCATACTAGATGATAAAGGCTCGATACATCGCTACTTAAGATGCTACCAAAGAGGCAGTCTGGATGTATATTGGTTCATGAGATGAACTTCGTTCCTACCATTGTGTGACAATGGAAGTGTGGCTTATGCCAAGGAACGTCCGTCCCATCGGTGATCCAGACATATTCTAAGGCAGTATCACCTGATCATGGAGATGGTTGATCTCCAGGGTGATCGAGGTTTGGAGAGTAGACTCAGAGGACAACACAGCGGATCCACTCACAAAGGCCTGTTCCCAAAGAGAGATTTTTATGGGATGGTTGAGTATAAGATACTACAACCACTGCTATCAGATGGCCCTAGTGCAAGTGGGAGATTGTTAGTTATATGTATGCCCTAGAGGCCATTACTTACATTGGATGTATATTGTAGTGGATGCTGGGACATATATAGGGAGGACTTTCTTGCTCGACATGATAGTATGCTATCTGGTTGAACTTTACCTTAACGTGTATACTGATTGTCTCTCTGTTACATGTTGATAAAGCCCTTAGGATGTGTACTTGACTACCTGGACTATGATGCGGATCATACTAGTAGGGACATGGTAGTCCATAAGTACATCCTTCATGGTCCCTAGTCGTGGGTGTATCGAGATGGGGCATCGATATACCAGAGTAGACTAGCGTATACCTTCTCGACCCATACAGATGGGCGATGGATGATCCCATATCCATCGGTGTTTGACATCAGAGATGATATACGGGTGCTCAGTAGAGACTGGGTATACTGGACGGACTCGCCGAGAACTCCCAGATGGTATTATACCTTACGTCAGATGGCAGTTCTCTGGTGACACTGGTACAGAGTAGTCTGTTGACCCGAGATCGTCATAGAGTCTTGTGTGGTTCCCACTGTGCTTTGATTTCCATCTTACCACGTCCAAGAGGGCGTGCAAAACGGTGGTTTTTGGGTACAGTCCCGAGTCACATGGAGGCAATGAGCGATATGAGGGGATTCGTCTCTCCCGGTATAGGGGGTTGATGTTGCGCTGTGTTCGATTGGCTATAACAGGAAATCCCTGGCCAGGGTTGTTGAGATTTACTGGTAAGTGTTACCAGTAGTTTCTCGAAATGTTATAGACCTCATATCGACACGACTTATCGAGCTATTGGGGTCTGACGTTAACCACCCCTAGGCGAGATATGCGACATATCAGACGATCAGACCGGACTGTGCGGTAGTGTTACTGGTTGGATTCACTGGAGTGTGAGCGGGCTTGCTCGTCGATCTTCAGATCGCTCAATACCCGGGTGGACGTTACGTTTAGCAGACCGCTTGCGGCTTGTGGGTGTTTGATATGATCATCACCTGCTGCCGGCGTATTGACGAGTCTTTAGAGTCCTACACAGAGGTTTCCTGGCTCAAGCGAAACGAAATAGGAGCGCATATGAGATATGTGCGGGACCGAGAATAATGCGTGTATGTGATACTGTATTCGACTCTTGTGATTTGTGACATTGATCGGTTATATGCGATATAGCCGGGTTATCGGATCAAGTGTTGATTCGATAAGTTGTTACTGTAGATATTAGTCGGTTATATGCGATATGACCGGATCATTAAATCAAGTGTTGATTTAATGATTTAATGCATAATTATATATATTTGATATATTACTTTGCATTAACTAGTATCGGTTCACTTTAAATGGATTTTCTCACTCGGATATGCACATTGTATATGTGATATACTTTTGTGCACTTGATTGTATCATGTTTGATGATACATGTTTGCTAGGGTTTTTGTGTAAAGATCAAACCATGGTTACATGATAATGGTTAGGGTTTTGTTTTATTCACTTATTTATTTATTTATTGATTTTTGGAAAAATGATAAGCATAAAGAGAAAATGGTGGCTAACTTTGTATTCTAGTTGAAGCTTCATGAAGCTTTGACCTAAGTGACCATTTTGTCTCATGCTTAACCCTAACCATTCCCACTAACCCTAGTTTAATCTCTACACTTGACCATGGTTCATGATATGATAAGTATTGATTTTCTTTTCAATATTAATTAACTTATCATAACACTTTCTTCTTCTTCTTCATCTTCTTCAATGAAGAAAGCTTCACTTCATCAATGGTGGATTGATGAAATGAGTGAGAAATCCAATTCTAAAGTAAACCCACTTCCTATTTCTTCATCCTCTACCTCTTGCCAAGTAGTACAGTGTGTTTCCTTCACAAGTTTTCTTGACTTGGTGAAGTTGGAGCTTGATCTAGCGATGCCTCGACGTAGATCATCTTCGGCACGTCGTCGATGACCTAGCCCGCTTCTTCTCCGATGAACCCGACGCTAGAGCCCGGGATTGCATGTGGACAGCGAGGAGACTTCATTGCGGAGCTATGGAGGTGGAGCACCAGATCTACAAAGGTTGTATTTCCGTATTCTCTTAGTAAAGTAGTTTACTAGTTTGTTTTTCGCCTAGACATCTAGCCAACGATCCGTAGTTTAGGGTTTCTCAGCACCGTAAATTTTGAAATTGGCATGGTTGATGCCTTGTGAGACCTCATTAGGGTGCCTAGGAACCCTACAAATAGCTTTTGACAGCAGACGATTTGCAGCATATCGCTACTTCTTCTTCCTCAGCACATTCATAGGAAGAGAAAGATCTGTTCGCTACGCCCGGTTCACTTTCATAGGAAGTTTATAAGCAATAGCAAGCTCAACGGTTTCCTCACCACCCGAACCACTCCAAGGCTAGGTGACGTGATACCAGAAGGGTAGCATTCATTATCCGAACGAAAGATACGAAACAAGACTTGCTTCTTTCTTAGTACGGGGTCGCTTTCCATGCTCGACCTACTAACCTTACTTACTTGACTTGATTTCCGTTTTCTTAAGCTAAGATTTCTGGTATGGACCTGACTTGACAGGCGCGGGATGCACTACTACTACTCGGAACTCCACTCTTTATCACCAAATAAAAGAATGGTATCTTCTCAATCGGCGAGGCCTTAGGTTCGATGTTCCTGATTCTCTGATCGTCGAAATAACGTAAAAGATTTCCGATGCTGATTCTTAGAGGGCTCATTCACACACTTCCAATTCGATCAAAAGCGGATCTTCGCATCTAGGGAGCTCGACTCTGCGTCGGAGAAGAAGGAGATAGACGGCTCAACCTATGAAATGCAAGAACTTCTATAGGAAGCGAGAAAACGACATAGCTAGTGGTTAACTCTTGACCATTCTTTCTTGGCTTGTCCCTAAGTTAAGTAATCACACTTTCTTGAGAGTGCTTATTCCAGTGCTTATGAGAATCGACACTCGAGTCATAAGAAAAGACAGGACTCTGCTACAATGAATGGAAAGCTAGAATATAGAAAGCTAAGAATGAAAGGCTATAGCGTGAAGTGAAAGACTGATCCTTTATAGCTAGCTCAGACCCATTGCTTGTGAGGTAAGGTAGCTGCATCGGTTAAGAGGTAATTTAAGTTACCATTAACTCGGCCCTATAGCGCGTTATAACACGAGTTCAGGCAAGCGTCTGTCCCCGGTCTCATGCGGTAACCCTTCCCTTCTGGTAAGAGAGGAAGCAAAGCGAGCTAACTCGACTGTGAAGTGGAAGAGGAAGAACCTGAACTCCTGGGACGAGGTTACCCCTGTCTGCATCAATCAGCAATCGGTACTCGTTTCGGTCTTGAATCAACTTTTATCTTAGCCAACAAATTTCCTTACATAGGTAAGGCTCTTCGAGACCTACTCGCCATTCAAAGAGTGAAAAATCCCTTTCTCTCAGTCATCAATCCAAGAGCGAAAACCACGCCCAGCCATTGCCCGTGGGATAACTGGGCTGGTGGATTCACATCGCTCTTGAGTCAATAACTAATAGTAGCAGCAAGCTCTCCATATAACGGTCCATCTTTCAAGCTAGTCTCGTCTGAAAGTGAAACGATAGCTTTCTACTAGGTCGTAGGTACCGGCTTTCCCATACGGTCATGCTCAAAGGTCCTAGGCTCTTCGAAAGAACAATCGATCACTTTCAGACTAGACAAGCTTTATAGATAGAAAGTACGCTTTTTCTTCATGTAAGGTGAAAAAAGGTGTGACAAAAAAGATCAAATAGAAGAAGGTCAAATCAAAAGTATAGGAAGAAGCGGGAAAAGTCCATAGCTAGTCGCTGCTCACCCCTTGCTTGTTCGATCGGGGAAAGAGTACCAAACAATCCCTACCATGCTTTCAGGGAATACTTGAAGAAGGCCTTAGCGAAGCGGGAAGGGAAGTCTCGAGAATATGGCTCCTAAACTAGTCTTTGATTCCCACTTTAGCTGACAGCTGTGTGGTGTGGAACAGCCAATTCCCTGCTTTGAACTAACGATTTACCCATGTCTTGCTTCCCTCTGACTGACGGGAGAGTTTAAGTAGTGGAATTCATTCTCCGATTCACCGCTAGGGACTGTCGTTTCTCCAATTTCCCGATGCACTACTTCCATCACTACCGCCACTTCCTATTCCCCTAGGACAGTTACCACATCAGTACAAGACGCATAACAGCCAACAACTACCGATGTGGATCGTCACTGAGAATCGTCAGATCTAGGAGGCAAACCACTGCCATAGCACCGACTACTCCCATCAATACTAGCGCTTAAAGAGGCATACCAGAGCATAGCTCCACCTCTCTATCCTCGGCGAATCGACACTCTTTTTCGGAGAATCAGGTATGATGGATGTCTTGTATTGGAGGTAAGCCCATCCGTCTATATAATTAGTATAGGAAGGAAGGGTGGAGTCTTCCTATCCCGAAGGAGGGAATAAGAGTAGCTATTCATTTGTTAGGTAGCTAGGAGTATGGGAATAGTAGGTTCAATTGAATTCCCCAAAGAAATCTTCTTGCTTTTGACCTCCTAGTTAGCTCCCGTCTTACTATTCCCGGTAGCGAGCCAAGTAATCGCTATGGCGTGGATAGATTTCGATGTAAGGGCTCTCTATGGCATTAGAATGAGAGTTCTGATGCTTTGATACCTCCCCGCCATGACTAAAGGAATGGGAATAGACCCGATCTGGACACCCGGTTTTTTCCTCTTTGCGGAGAAGAGGGTATCTTTGACAAATCGGGTATGTTGGAGCTAAGGTAGTAGGAAAAGAAAATAGTCGGAGTGGTAGTAGTGGTCGGCATTTAATTCATCTTAGTTCTTTGGAACTACTAGCTTGGTCGCTTCTTCCTTGGCCTATGGATAAAGTCAGATCATAAGATAAGTGAATGCTATAAATAGTACAGGTGCATGTGTATGAGATATAGTAGAGGGCGGATAGTAGGTGGTATTGGAATAGGTGGATGGTAGGCCCAAGGCATAACGAAAATCTTCTTGTTAATAGGAGTTCTCTCTAGTCTAGTCTTCCTTCCCTACGGATGAAGTAAGAAAAGCAAACTGGCGGAGCTATTAGTGGAAGCCTTGCCAAGGACTAAAGCGTATGGCATTAATCTTCGTGTTGGTAGTACCCGATTGGTCTCTTTTTCCTTTAGCGTATGAGGAAGTAAGACCCAGTTGTCTTGTTTCCACTGCCCCCTGAAAAGCTTGAGGAAAGAAAGTAGCCTTCTTAGTTGATGACGTTTTGGTTGGTTTGTATCCCAATCCTGGGAGCCCTTTCTCCCATGAATACCTCAACTAGAGAAATTCACTTATTTTCACATTCGTTCTTTCTTTATTAGATTTAGAAAGTGTGTAAGGCAGGGCTGGTGAAGACAAAAGGATATCAATAGGAGTCTGATAATCCAGATACACTGTGGCATGCCATTGAAGATATCTTAAATGCATCCTAATCCATTCCTGGAGAAGGCTCTCTAATCATTCTTAACTACCTAGGTTCGCAACCTATCTATCTAGAATTCATTGAAATCCTTGGGGCGCACTCTTTCTAGAAGATAGTGCCTCAACATACCGAGCCGATAAGAACTTCATCTTCCCTTTATTAGAATAAACACGGTCAGATCCGCCTCTAAGACGATAAGATGTCTGTAACGACACATTAAGGTCTTTAAAGAAAGAAAGCGCTCACAAAGCGAAACTCTTTCAAACTTTAGAGATGGGACTAAGCTAAGGCGCCCTTCATCAGCAACTTTTGAGTCGGCAATAACTATGTCGTCACCCAACAAAAGAGCGTAATCATAGAATCTCCTCCTGGGGTATGCCCTCTAAGCCGCCAACCACACTAACATATGATTGATGTGTCGGTGCGAAGACCGACCGGGAAGAGTCAAAGCCTAGAGGTTGACCCTTTGTAAAAGGTAGTTTTGACTTGCTGACTTTCACGAGTGTCAAATCAAAACTATCTGTACTTGCGCGCTCATCCCTTGCTTGGTCTATAGGAAATTTGGTGAAGTTAATGAAGAACCTAACTCAATGCATGGAGGAGATGCTTGCCATTATGCCTGGCTATGAGTCAAACAAACCTCTTTGGTCACCTACAAAGAATGGAGAGACATAAGGTCTGTTTCTCCACGAGCACGTGTAGTAGAAGAAGTTTCACAAGAACCTCTACATTCCAAGAAGATCGTGTCTCTAAGAGGGGGGAAAAGTACGAGACCATGATGACTATAGCAAAAGAGTTCGCTTGGAGATAGAAGATATTTATGGGAGACCCTAACGTTTTCTTTGATTGGTTATGATGAAACCAAAGACAGATAAAGCAGCTAAACTATAAGACAAGTAAGCCTCTCCAGACCATACAAATGCACGGCAAGCCCACGCAAAGGGTTTGGTTAAGATAAGCCAAATTCCGCCAAGTATACAAATAGAACCTAACCATACATGTCCTCCAATTATATCTTCTAAATCGTCCACACTAACAATCCATCCTTCTCCCCCAAAAGGAGTTTTTAGTAAATAACCAAATATAACACTTGGACTAAGGGTCAAATTGGTCATTTTTCTTACATCTCCCGAGTGCTCAAGTGAAGTATAAAGAATCTGTATGATTGGTTTCGAGTGAATAAGTGTTGAAAACCCGTGTTTTTTGGCTATTTTTAGTGAAAAAAACGTGGGTTTGAGCTCTTTGAAATGGAGATGTATTTAGTGCAAAGCAACAACCCCGGCACGAGCGAAACGGGGAATGAGTGAACGAGAGTGAAGTGAGGGGAAGGGGAGCGGCGCTCTCCTGACCGAACTACACGAAGTGAACGGCATACGAGGTAGCTAACGAAAGATGAAACCTTATCATCATACTTTCTCAACTGTAACTAACTACTGAAAGCCCTTGTTACTGTAGTGAATGAAGTGAATGCGTAATGCCCGTAACTCCTTTCCTGAAGAACAGAGTGAAGGGAGCAAGATAAGAGCTAAGTAGTGTTAACAAAAGTAGCTAAGAAACTGACAACTCATACTTGACAACAGTAACTACTACTGAAAGCGATTGTTACAGGGTTTCAAAGAGAAGGTAGTTTGAACTCGTTATGGGGAACAACGGCATTCGAGAGTGCCTCACCTAGGAAGCGTGGCCTCGACTGACTTCGTACCTTAAATACTGGGCCTACTAGTAAGCAAGATCAAACTTTCTCTCCCTTACCCTAACGAGTCAGTCAGTCTTAACTCCCTCTCCCTATCGGTCGAGCCAGCTAACGCTTCCTGTAAGTCGAGTCGAGTAAGTCAAAACCACCTCGCTTAACAGCCCCTCACTCCTCTTTAACAATTGACATGCATCAATCGATGCGTAGTTCCGCTCGGGAAGGCCTCCCCTCTCTTCACTGGAGTTCACTCTTCCTTTCTCGTATGCCGCTCACCGCTACACTCGTGCCGGACCTTCCCTTCGTTAGCTACTCTTTCTCAACTCTCGTATGCCATGAACTTCATTACGTTCGGTACTGACTCCTGAAATACGGGGAAAGCTTGCTATAGCAGTCTAGTTGGGTACAAAACTATAAAATGATAAGAGCTTGAGGATGATATATGTTTGGAAGGACAGTTGCCAGGCTTCTTTCAACGATGTGCAAGTGTAGCAATCTCCGCTAAAGCCGCTTCATCAATCCTCGGAATAGTATCAAAGAACTCCGTTTTAAAGCTAATAAATCTTTCTCTCTCTAGTATCTATCCCTCTTAGAAAAGTAGAAGATCTTCCAGCTGAAAGAGCACTTTCTTCTTCTCGCTTCGAAAGCTTCGCTCTTCATCTCCTTTCGTAAACTGCCCAATGGAAAGCCTTCTTTCTGGGAAGGTAGCAGCACATGGGAGGGGAGTAGCAGACCTTTCATCTTATACTTCAAGCTTATAAAGGGAATGATTCTTAAAGGGAATGGAATGATTAGTCCTTTCTTGTATAGTATATCTTCACTCTGCCTAAGGGCCCTAAGAGTCTATACTTTCTCTTTCCGAGAATTTCTCTCTTTATATTCCAGATTCAAGTACATTGGCCGAAGAGTCTAAGATATGGTACTCGTACCTTAAAAAAATGTATTACTACAAGCACTTTCTCTCCCCCACTTCGCTACGAAGCTCAACTCACCGCTGACTTGCAGAGTAAAAAAATGCGCTTTAAAAGCGCTACGCCCCGTAAGGTGAGAATGAGAAAAGGAGAAAAACCTTTCCTTGAATAGGGGTATATCAAATTAGTCCTAGCCATCGCCAAAGAGCTATCTTATTTATACGTACGAACCTTTTTTCGGAAAGGGAAATTCTTAAGTCACCAGATGGAAAAATAACTTCTCGTCTTTCTCTCTCTTACTCTTATGCCATGTAGGACGTCTAGGGCTCTTTTTAGAACAGTCACTCTTTAATCGGTCGAGTAAGCACGCACTTCTTCTTTATTCAGTCATTTAATTAACGGCTCCTTTTAAGCCCTTCCCCACCGCCCTGGACTTCGCATTGCATGAACAGTAGAGCTGCTATAGCTTATATAGGAAGGAGAGAATTCTAAGACTTTCTTACTTAGCTCGTTATGCATGTGAGGCTCAACGAGGCTGGCGATAAGCTGGTGTAATGCTTGCGATAGGTTGAGCGATCGCCCTTTAACGTGATTCGTCTTAGATGGGACTTATCCCCCTAGCCATCGGGAGATCCCAAACTCCGTTGTCCTGCGAAAGTTTACTGACTATATAGGGGCATGCCGACGTTATGGCCTTTCATGCTCTCCATAGACATAGAAAGAAGCGCAAGCCTCACACCGCTCTTTAAAAGGTCTTGTCCCTATCTAGTCTACCGGCCAAAAGGTAGGAAGCTGCACGAAGGAGGATCCCCAGGCAAGAAGGAGTCCTCTCATTCGGGGGGCAGTTGAAAAGAGCTTGGACAGAAGGAAGGACAGGAGGCCAAGATTGGATTGAATCAGTTGGCAATGTAGGGGAAGATGTCCAACTTCCCACAACAAGCAAGAATGCCTAAGGGACTTGTCTTTCCGATGAGTCGTTGGGTACCTGTTGTTCAGAAGCCTAAGCCTGAGGAAGCAAGACCTAGCCAAGCACAGTCGTTAAGGTAAACTAGGACTCAGAAAGGGAGAGCCTCGGTGATGAAGAGAGTGCAAGCTGAATTAGAATCGAAGGCAGATCTTGGCCTGACAAAGACGAAGGCAGCAGGAGGGGAGGAAAGATCACAAGAGGTTGGAGAAAGAAGAGATCTCATCAGCGGAGGTTTCGAAGGAGCTCTCTGAGGACTTGCCTCCATAGGTTGACTTAGGAAGATTCGAAAAGAGAAGAGCCAAGTGTCCAAATGAGGAAAAAGGAGTGTGGCTCGAAGTCTCAAATTCCGTTTGGTAATCCGCGGGTGGATTCTAAGAGGGTGCTTACACTGCCGAAGGAGTGAAGGGCAAAGCCAAAGAAAAGTGAGACCTTAGAGAAAGACATGGTGGATAAGCAGAGGGCAAGTCACGAGCTGGTAAGACCATAAATGTCTCAAAATCATTCTGGCAAAGGAGGATCGGGAATCGAGCAATCAAGAGGAAGAAGGCAAGATGCTGGTGAGCAATTTCTCTTGAACCTCGGAATTCCTCTAATTCTCTTCGAAAAGCCAGATAGTAAAATAAAGAAAGATATTCAGCCATTATATAGTTAGTTAAGGCTTTTATTGATGGTATACTCACTAGAGTCTTAATAGAGGGAGGCGTTGCTATAAATATCTTGCCGTTAAAAGCACTTGGCAAAACTAAAGAAAACCTAATACCCAAAGATGTGGCTCTATGTGCTTTTGCTGGAAATACCACTCAGACGAAAGGCATTCTACCAGTTGAATGTAAAGTGGGATCCCTGAATCAAATAAGTGCACGGCTTTCTTTTCTTTGTCATAGATAGAAAGAACTTATTTTCTCTTGCCTTCTTGGGTAGAGATTGGCTACATTCGAATGGATGTCTGTCATCCACTTTAGATCAGCTTTTATTCTTTCTTTTGGAAGAAGGAGAAAATGGAAGTTGTGTGTGCAGACCTTTTTCGAATTTCATCGAAGCCAAGTCTGATATTCGGGGGAAGTTAGCCCATTGGAGGTTATCATGAAATCTGGGTCAAACGAGATGCCTCGAGAGAGAAGGAAAGCAGAGCAGAAGCCTTATCCTGAGGTCAAAATAGAGTCCTACTTTTTTCCTCCTGTCAAAGGCTTTCTGGACCTTTGCTACTAGAAGGACCAGAGGGTAGTTCGAAGTACTTCGTTTCGGATGAAGAGTGAAGAAGTTCGAAGCAGAGATCGAAGTACTTCTTACTTCCATTCGAAAGAGCAAGCATGACCATGGAAAATGGGGATTTAGCCGTGAGTGAGCTCATGTCCCGAGGGAGCAAAACTTTCGTCAGCCTTATGTCCGCAGCAGAAGAAGGAACTGTCTTTATAGATAGGCAAGAGTTGATTAGGCTATGAAGCAGTTGTACTCAATTCGAAGAAATCTTTCCATTTTCCTAAGTCTAATTCGGTTGATAATTGATCTTTGGCCAAGTATTGCTTTGTATAGAAAGAGTTCTCTTGCAGCAAGAGTTGAGATCTATCTTACCAGAGAATGATTCTGCTTTTTTGGTCATTCAAAACTAAGATAGAAGGAGTTCTTTCTTCCCATGGGATGTGACCTAAGAACATAAAGAAGGAAAGAAATTCCCATTGAACAAATGGTTACAGAATGAGTTTGCTTAGAGTCATAAAGCAAAAGTGAAGAGCTAAAGTATATAGTATATACATAGAGAAATGAAAGTTGAAAGCGAAAGAGATAGTGTAGAAGGTCCATGACATGAGCAAAGAAAGTCAAAAGATCTGAAAATCCTGAATACAGGCATGGTATTATATTACTAAAGTATTTAAATAATCTTTGATTCTTACCTTTCCTTTATTATAAGGTCTGCCACATTGTTAAGAAGAAGGTCACTACGCTCGGTCTAGAAGTCAAGGTTGTGAATCGGAATCCACAAAGAATCCATTCCATTTGGAAAGAGTTCGGTGAGGTGCTATAAAGTCAAGTATGGGAGGGCGACGAAGGCAACGTCTTTATGGCCCTTTCCTTAAGACCAGCTATATGCCCTTTAAACAGCTCCTAAATAAGAGCTCTTTATATATAATAAAGTAGTTTCGTATGAAACTTGGGGAAAAGAGCAACCAAGAGCTCACTTAAAAAGGTCAGGGCTCTTTACGAGCGCCTACCTCACTGGCTTCCTTACTACTCAAAGTGAACAGGACCCGCTAGTGCCTATTGCCTTAATGCCTATAAACTGGGACCCTTGAAATCACAGTTAACCAACTTCAGATCAATAAGCACAAGAAGGCAAGTAAACCCTACCACCGATACTAGACTAACGGGTCGACTCACTGCTTGTACTGCCTCTCCATACCCAAGCCGGAGAACACACCATCTCATTATCAGACGACTCTCAGGTACTTGACCGAACAAGGTCAAGTCCGCAACTCACAGTAGATTGAATGAGTGGTTCGTTGTACCACTGAGACCGCCTTAAAAGCTACTTGTGTGAAGCTTCTCGGCTCAGAACCGATGCCTTCTCGAACTATAGCAGCCTTTTCCACCGTAGTGAGATATCATCCCCCAGTAGTTTCATACCTCGGCATGAGATATTCATACAATCGGACCGGAAAGGGACCCACATAACGACCGACGGATTCGTGGTACTGAAAACCTAATTAGAGGAGAAGGTAGTTGACTGGCAAACCCCTTCACGTACGTTAACCAAAGGCCCCTATCAACTTAATCTGGAAAGGGACCGTGAACTCCGGTGAAACAAACGCCCCGTACGACCTGCGGGAGTTCAGTGCTCGGTAGCTGTTATGATCACAACAGATGAACTGACAGCCCATAAGCGATCTGATCTGCTTTTCCCGTTAGAAGCATACGCGCAGGGGCTTATTTAGAGAGTTCGGTAGAGCTGTAGTAACGGGACTAGTAGCTAGCTCCAGTCTTGTAGAGAGCTGTCCTTTCAATAGGAAGAGCACAATGTTCAAAGCCGGGTTGGATTGATGAAGAAGACACATTAACATCAGACTCTTCTGTTAGCAAGAAACCCGAAGAATATAGGTAGTTCCGATTCACACGGCTCACAGGAAATGATTCAATACTGGCTGTTGAACAAGGGCCGGCTTTCGAGCCAATTAGATGCAGGTTTTCTTCTGTCTTGCCATGTTCTGAAAATGAGACTCATTTGACTATGATTTTCTGAGAGTTTGGTAGCACAGATCATTCATCAATAATAATAAGTACTGGCACGGCACACTAAGGCCAGAGAACGGTAACCACCTTGCTGCTAGGTTGGGAGAAAGGCGTCAGAATAAGGGCGTGTCTTCGATCTAGTTCCCTAGCTTCGTGAGTGGAAAACAAAGGAAGGTAGTTCAATAGGGCTTTTTAAACTGAATCAACCGGGCATCAAGGATCATGACTTCTGCCTTCTCAGGATCTGCTAACTCAGCAATAAAGAAGAAGCGAGGGCGAGCTTAGGTGGCTCACTTGCTTCTAAAATGCCCGGTTCGACGAAAGGAATGGATTCGTCGAAGTCTGGTTAGGAGGCAGGTGATGCCGATTGGACGGAAAAACGTACCCATTGGATGTTGGAGGGTAGACCAGCCCTGTAAGAATATCTATCAGTATCGTTCCGCTCGTTCCGGGGACCCGAGCTTCACTCTGTTTACAATTCAGAAAGTCCGTTCTAATTGTTCAAACAAGGGATTCTTAATCGAAAGGCAGCCCCTCATACGCCAGGGGCTAGTGCCACGTCCGCTCCCCTCACTTGGTCCGGAATTGACGTATAATGACAGAAGAGAGGGAAAGGAATGCATAAGTATTCATCAAGTTCCCATTGAGTTTTTTTCTCTTTCTTTCCCTTCTTAATGGATTCTGGGATGACTTTCTAATTGG
The DNA here is from genome assembly GCA_030015575.1 of Agapanthus africanus. Taxonomy (NCBI): domain Eukaryota; kingdom Viridiplantae; phylum Streptophyta; class Magnoliopsida; order Asparagales; family Amaryllidaceae; genus Agapanthus; species Agapanthus africanus. Next base: position 591,668,719 of record CM057340.1, on the reverse strand, counting down.
ATTTTACAAGTGAGCTAATCACCAAATGAGCACTAACCTAACGACAAAACAATGGAGTGAGCGCTAACGCGAAAGCCGTTGTGCGGTAGCACATCCGTTTTCTTGCTCAAGTTCAAACTACCTTATGGAGGAAAGCAAAAGTGACCAATTTGATCATAGAATCGGGATAAGAAAAGTAAGAATACCAGTCAATTTGTCCTAGAGTGATTCTAGCCGATGACTCCCTTGCTCCCAACCACCTGGATGAAAGAATACTTCCCCCCTCGAATAGTGAATAGTTCAAAAATAACCAGGGACGCTTATTGGTGGGGCTCACGTGCGGGTCTTAGTTTTTTATATCTATCATCGAAAAGGAGAGAGGTAGTTGGTTCGACCGTAAGGGAGAAGTGTGCGTTTGAAGCAGGAGACAACCAGACAAGTATCAGACTTGGTTTTGTCTGACAATCCCCACATTGATAGAGGTATATCATGATTGAATAGATCTCTCTAGTGATATAGGAAATATCTATCTTTCTCTCGGTATGCTTTGTTCACATTCCAGTGTGAATGAAACTTATCTTGATGAAAGCATTCATTCTGGTGCTCATCTCAATCCTGGATCGATAGTAGTCTAATTCCCTGCCCCGTGTATGAGCTAAGGATTATTCCTAGAGGTGGTCCACTCTCTTCTGTCAATGCTCTGGGTACCAAAGAGAGCGGACAAAGAGAGGGTGGGCATAGATAGGAAGATTATGGTTATGGTATAGGGGAGTTCTTCCGGTTTAACTACAATAAGACTATGGGAAGGATAAGCATTCCTACCGAACAAAGAAAGTGAGACCATGTGAGATCATTCAATCAAGTTTTAGCCAGCCTAGGGGTGAAATGAATCAAAATGACATAAAAAAAAGTCAACGAATTGTAGGAAACCCTGTCCTACAAGTATGTTATATCACATAGGCTGACCTTGGTTCGGTATGATTCAATACAGCTTTCCAGTATGGTTCTTCGCTCGGTATGGTTTATTCCTCTTCTTTTGCAACCTCGGAGTAGTCGATATGATTTCGCTCAGCGCATTCCATTGATAGGCTCGGGTTCGTTCAAAAGAGGTATAAAGACAAGGACTTGACTCATTGCCATCGGTTCAATTCATCTATTCGCCTCTATCTATTTATTGGTCTCACTCATGTCTGTTATCAAATTGTAAACGAGTATGTTTTGAATCTTTGATGTAATAAATGAAATCCAGAAATATGATAGGATGGTGTCTACTCTCTCATAAGTGAGTACTAGGAGGATAATCCTTAGCTATCGATGGTGTGATTGGATATCCTGGTATAGAGCACACCAAGGCACCACACCACGAAGCTATCCTATTGTGTATGGAGCCTTGCTAACAAGAACCCTATAATACGGCGAGGGACCAAGAGAGACTCACTATTTACAACCCAGGCGTAGTTTTGGGTCGCAACCCTAGTCGTAAGAGATCATTTCACGCTATCAAAGAGAAGGATTCAATCGGAGATGCTTCGGGACTGGGAGAGAACCAATCAAGCGGAAAGAATCGAACGTAGAAAGATAGATAGTAAGTTAAAGGAGAGAATTGACATAATATATAATAGACTGAAAGCCAGCAGGGTACTACTTCCAGAGTCTAACAACTCACCTACTCCCTTTCGGTCGCCTCGCCCTTTTATTGCTTGGAGTTGTTGTCGGACTTGAGGTTATTCCTATTTTCTAGTATGGGGAAAAGAAGCCTGCATTATAAGACCGATCTCTATCTCTAATTATACTATGGCTAGACAGGGCACACCTTCGATATCTGGTAAGATGAAGACAAGAAGCATACTCTATCTTAGAGACATAAGCATACTATCAGACAGAATAGGCATAATCAAGATAACCGGAAGACGACTTAGCTGAATATCCTGCATAAAGAAAGAGCATATTTCTAACTGGTTGCAAGCTCTAGCTATGGTCGCTTTCTCACTTCGAGGGTGATCTCGCATATCGAAGAGAGCAAGGAAGAACTCGAACAAGGGTTTCTTCACAGAGAGGTGGTCAAGCGCCGGGGAGGGCTTGTGTGCAATGTTGTGCTTTCTTCAAGCGCGAGATCTAGGGCCTAGTGGTCTCTTGCGCATACGTGCACTCTCTTGTACCAAACCGATGTCGTTCACTCGTTACATAGTGAAGGAATTCGCTTTAGTATATTGCATTGTAAGCAATAGCCCCCTCCCATCCACTCACTTTAAGGGCGAGGGCTCTACCAGCTCTGATCTCACCACCGGAGGGGTATGGAATGGAAGAGAAAGGATTGCTTTGCTTTCTAAATTAAGGGATTCGTACGACTGAATATAGCAGGCGATATTGGTTTTCAAAACGCTTGGTGCATTCACTTATAAAATAAAAGGATAAGTCATTGTGCCCGAACCGAGGCATACCGGCCTACTCTAACGAAGGCGGCGAGAAAGGTGTCGACAGAAGATGATGATGATGGAAACTAGTCTACTGAAGCCTGTTGACCAACTTGAATCTTCATATGCTTAACATGGGCAATTCGTCAAAGATCAGATGCCGGGCCCGAGCACGGACATAGAAGAATTGGAGCCCACGGGAGGGTAGCTTAAAAGCAAAGCCCTGGGAAGAATAGCTAGAAGTAGAAGAGGAAGCTGGGTGAACTATACTAGAGGGGGAAGATTCTCTATATAAGAAGAAGGTGAGAGAGAGAACGATATTTCTTTGTTTGCAGCAGTAGTTAAAAAAACCTTCCTGCTTTTTGAAATAGCCAGCCTAAGCCCAATAGTCAGTGCGTAGGGTGCAGTTATTTATTTACTTTCCTTCTTTCAAGCTGTTCATAAAGGCAGGTGGTGTGGTTGAAGATGAAGAGAGGGCTGCTTCCCCATAACTAGAAGAGTGAGGCCAACAAAGAGCAAGGCCCGGCCTAGATAAGAGTAAGGATAAGAAAAGAAAGAAGTTTTGAATTTTCAGTGGGTTTGCCCACTTTCTCTCCGTTCATAAAGAAAGGGTTTTCGGGTTATTTGCCAATTCATTACAATAAGAAGTTAAAATCTCCTTACTAACGATCCGCGGACATTGACAAACCCGGAGAAGTCATCAGTACGGGAAAAAGAATGGGAAATTTGATAACAATTTCTTTTTCTTTGCCTTGCTTAGCGCTACGAAGAATGTGCAAATCAAAGAAAACCTCGACTTGACTTTCTAAAGGAACTAGGCTTCTGCCAAGAACGATCACTAGTTTGAAACTAAGGAAGGCAGGGTGCTCACATTTAACGGAAGGAATCAATCCTTTTTCTAAAAGGAAAATCGAACGTAATAGAATCTCGACCTTATTCACAAATGAACATGCTTTGCCAGACTTTTAGTTAGAGTTGTTGGCCCGAGGCACCTCCACTCCCGGGTCTTTGATCATAAACTAATCTCTCTCTCCCTCTCGAGACAATGAGAATCATGCCGTTGGCATCTTCTTACTTTTCTATAAAAGAAATGGAGCAAAATCGACTCCGCCTGTACAAATGAGTCTTCTTTCCCGGTCCCACCTTCTCTTGAAAGTGAAAGAAAGCCGTCTTATTCCTTTCCTATTATATGATTTGTTGGATAGATACTGACAAAGCCCTTTCTTCTTCAACCATTGAGTGCATCCTTCTTCAGAAAAGAAAGGAAGAGAGACATCCGCGGAAAAGAAAGTATTCGCTGCGTTTTCTCTTCTCACGGAGCCATTACAATAGAAGAAATGGAGCAGAGGTGGTAGTTCGCCAAGCTTCTTCTTCCAGGTAGAGCTTATTACATACCTCACAACTATTCTAGAACAAGGCGAAAAGCTCCAACGAGACTAACCCATTTCAAAAAAAGGAGGCACTTTGCCATCTGCAATTGCTCTTTATTTAAACTCTGATCATTCATCTTCTCAGGGAATTGATAGCTAGGCTGATGATTTTACTGACTATTCTCGAATGGGAAAAACGAAGGAAGATGGAAATCATTGCTTCGCCCTGCTGAATCTTTTTTTAAATTTGAGTTTAAGTAACCTCCTATCCGGCTTTCGCATTCGTCGCTTCTGTTATGGCCCCGCCGATGACTTTCTTTTATTCTTTTTTGAGGAATGCGATTGATCATGACATTAGGTTTCCGCACCAGTTGCTAGAGCTTGAATCTCCGGCACCCTTTGAATGAATTCGAATATGGCCTGGAAATCGTTAGTTCTGAATTGAGTAAAAACATAGCCAAAAGCCTTTACCGGCTTAACGTGCAAGAGAATTGTCAAAGGAAGGAATAAGCTGGAACTAAGCTTTCAACCCAGCTTCAGGCTAAGACGATCTTCCAACATTGAAAGTCAGACCATTGGCCAATAACATCTTTCTTTCACGTATTACCAGACTCATCATCTAGGAATTTGTCCTTCTTTATCATGCTTAGCTCTCCTAATTGTGAACACCAAACTCTCGTTGGTATTTAGAACTTCTTTCTATTGAAGGAACTTAACCTCTGAAAGAAGATTGAAAATAGTATAGCTTTCTGCCTCCCTGTTTACCCCCGCATCTTTTTTCTACCTTGACTTTAGGGTTGGCTTGAACTTCCGAGTAGGATTCACAACAACTCACTAAGAAATTTCTATGGGGGAAGAACTCTGAGCTTTGAGAATAGCTTGACTTTCCCCCGACCTTATAGGAAGCTCCCTGTCACGACCCGAAAGTACGGAACATGACCGGCACTTAGACTACGAAACATCTCGAGGCGTACGTAATCTAAGTAAGCCGAAAAACCCAGAAATCTAAACCAAGAAAAGTAGTAGAGTGAAGGAAAACCAATTTAAATCAAGTAGTTTTAATAGCATAAGCCGAATTATGCCTTTTTAAAAACATCAAATATTTCCTGAAAATTTCGGCAGAGTCTCCTTTGTAAATACTGGCCCACAAACGGGATAAAACATGAATAGTATACGAAATCAATAAAAAGGCATCCCCAAGCGGGAGCTAGCTCTTCGTCAATCGACGGTCACAACCACACAAGTAATATAATATATAACGCCAAGGGCGAGGATCAAAACTCAAATAGAAACTCAAAACAACAAGAAATCCACAGAAATACAACGCGCGACTCTAACGTCGAAAGAATAAACATCACTGGTCTCTATCTCAAATAAATACATGTTTGGTTGATGGAACTTCTAGATACAATAGAATAATGATATACAAGATATATAATGGGGGTATGATACAAGTAAACCCACCTACTAGCAACTCATCCGGAAATGGGAAGCAGTGCCAGCAAAGCCGTAATGAAACCTATACAGCAAAACCTGCAAGAAACTGGGGCACAACGGGGGTGAGTTGCCAACTCGTGAATAGAAAAACATTTACGGAAAGAAATCGCATAAATAACGCAACCTAGGTCAATGATCATAATATATATCCTCAATTATATATATAACATGCAGCCTATAACAAAGGCTGGGGTAAATATCTAACCCGAGTGTAACCTCATGTGTCCGTGTCAGTGCCTCAGGTAGCAATATATCATATGAATGAGGTATGAATGCATGAAAACAGAATACATGTAAATGAAGAAACTGTTTTCATAATTTAGTGAGATTTCCTTTGTATTTTTAAAATGAGGTATCATAATGAAATCAGCATAAAACAGTGCCTAGCATCGGCACAAAACGTAATCCCAATATCTCGATATCTCTGTATCACAGTCTCTGTACCTCAATATCTCGAAATCTCAATGTCTCAATCACAATATCTAGGGCGCCGTCAGTCCAGACCGGCCCCTACCATCCATCTCAAGATCATGACGGTATCCTCCGGATATCCGACGTGTCGGGTAATATCACCGGTCGGTAGTGCTCCCCTGCCAGGCTCAACGTCAACAACACGATCCTCTTGCCCCGGGGTACCGCACCGGGCCCACCACTTACCCGAAACGGTTCCTCCACTCCTCGAATCGGGTCTCGAAATCCATCAGCAAACTCATGGTGGACGACTCATACATCATGGGAAAACCGCACTTTTTATTTAAAAGAGAGGGAAGAAGCTTATACAAGTTTTGCGGTTTTCCCCCAAATCCAGAAAATCTCATAGAAATCCGAATCCAAATCATCAATAGCATATAAACCCATGAATATAGGCATAAGAATCCATGAATACGGTATAACAATGAATAACAGTATGCATGAAGTGACAAGTAATAACTACAATATCTAAGTTGGCATATAAGGTAAGTACACTAATATTATGTCAAACTACTAGCTATCAAGCTAAGTTAAGCAATAATATTTTCTAAGGTGTACGTGACATGGCAATTACCGATGAAGATGTGTGTGAGCCGGCAAGTAAGTGTACGTGGTACATACGCATCATCGGTAATGGTGTTGGTGTCCTAACAGCATAATGTCAACAATGCAATATGAAATAACAATGTAAGTATACGATGCGGAGCGAGCAACCAAAATGAGCGGGAGCTAAATATTAAACAATGGTGTCATTTGAAATAACACGAATCGTGGGGTTTTGAAAATAGGGCTACGGTAGTTTTAAGAAAGGATATGTCTTTTGAAATATCCGTAGATCCCTTGACCTGTCTTTTAAAATACCCACGATCCGCTAGTTTTGAAATAGGTAGGAGTCTAATCTAATCTAACAACTACACTAAACTATACGGCTGAACTAACAAGCTGAACTACAGGTAAGGAAACTGCCTATCATCTGAGTCGATACATATACATACCTGTATATGTATAGTCGGTGATCCCGCCTCAATAATATCATATCCGATACCATATCTATAATCAGACATCCCAAGTCAAGAGTGCGGATCAATCATCAATATATAGCTCGTACGTAAATCCGTCGTACGGCATCCCAAATCGGGGTACGGGTCAATATCACACTCATCATACTATTCACCTAGTATCCTCTTTATCAAATATCATGATCGGGGTACTGATCTACGTCTAGTACAATACTGATACCGCCTAAGTATGCATGCACGTGTGTGAAACACTACGTCAAAGACCCGCTACAATGTCATGTCATATCTTAAATACGAACCCTGCTATATCACCGATCTCACGGCCTCAAATCAAATCTCATCGACTCATCATAAATCCCAAGTACTATCCTCATTATCCATGCATGCATATATCCCATACCCACGCATATATACATATATATACATCCCAATCTACGCACAAGAAGGTAAAGTATGCAAGTCTGTGTGTGCGTATGTGGGTATAACAACTACTCTAGGGTTTCACAACTAACCCAAAGTTAAACCATGAACACATAAACATAACATGAATAAACATTCTCGTATCATAAAACACCTATATAAACATATATATATGAGCTACACTACGGACTGCGGGGGTGCTATACGCCATCCACCCGACTTCTCCCCGTAGATATAAATCTACTCACCTGGTCCTCGCTAGCCGGTGCCGACGTCGCCACGCGCTTGCTTGTAGTCTCGAAGTCCACATGGGGTACCTACATATCATAACGCACCGTGTCGTATTAAAATCCGACTCATGACCCAAAAACGACACGAATCCCACATAGGTCAAAACATATGGTTGCTTTCACGAATCAATCCAAAAACCCTCGACAACGGCGTACAAACGCCAAACCATCGAGAAAGCTCCCAACACACTCATTTGTACAATTGCAAGCACTAATTATAATATAAAATAGCTTAAAATTCACAAAAACCCCAATTTCACTTAAAAAGTCATTTTTCCGAAAATCTAGCAAGCACAAATCACCGTTTTAGTACAAAACTCGATGTATAAATGAATCTAGCGGCCACAATATTCACTAAATATCTTAAATAAGTCATAAAAACAATTCCCATAATTTAATCTCATTAAATTCCAAAAACCCTAAAATTCTAGTTTACAAAATACCTAAATTTTAACAATTTTATAGCAAAAATGCACAACTACAATCTAGCTTGGATTTTCATGAACTAAAGTATTAAACTACACTTTAAAATGTTAATAATGCCATGAATACCCTAATTAGATTTTTATCTCCATTATTTAATCAAATTCCAAAAACCTAGTTTGCTTAAAAACTTGATTTGGACAAATTAAATGCAACAATTTACATAATAGCAACTAGATTAGGTTTTTCCATGCCCTCACATGCCAAAATACACTTTGTAAACTTAAACAAGTGACAATGATCATATTTGAATTCAAACCCTAACTCATAAATTTTAAATCATGCACTTAAAACCAATTGAAAACCTATTTAAACCTAATTAAACACCTAATTAAGCTAACATGAAACAATTACAACATATTAAGCAAAAGGTTAGAATTTATACCCAAATAATTTGAAGCTCCCACAAGCACACTTAGCCTCCCAAATTTAAATCTAAATCCCTAGATCCATGCTAAAGTAGCCAAGGAAAAATGGATAGGAGGTGGATTTTGATTTTGGTTTGATTTTGTGTGTTTTTCTTTGGATTTTCTTTGATGGAACAAAGAGAGGAGAAGTGGGGAAAGGGGCTGTTGGGGGGGTTGCAGGTTTTGGCCAGAAGTATGGGGGATTGGGTGAGGGAGGAGAGAGAGTGAGGTGGAGAAAGTTAGATCAAGTCAAAGTCCACTCAAATTCTATCATTTTCTATTCTTTTCTTTTCTTTTCCTTTCTTTTCTTAACTTGAAATTCAAGTGGGGAAAAAGGGTGGGGGCTGCTGAATTCAGCCAAGGAAAGAAGTAAATGGGGGGTGTGAGTGTGGGTATGGGTGTGGGGTGATGAAAAATGATAAATACAATACCCCAAACATCCATTTACACTAAAAAAAAAGCTTTTTTCTTCGATATTTTCTAAACCGTTTTGGCAAACGATTTCATTTCAAAAACCATATGATAAAATTTTATTTAATGTTTTATGATGCACAAAATTTGTTTCAACTCATTCCAATTTGTAATTTTCCCTAATTAAATGTATTAGTGACGGCTTAAAATAATATTAAAATAATTAATTTCGGAAAAAATTTCAGAAAATTTGAAATTTCACCAGTGGCTCAATAAACACCAAATACTAGCAATTACATAGCTAGAATATGTATATTTAATTTTATAATAAAGATATTTGCATTTTGACTTTTTACAGAAAACCCTCTTATTTTACCGTTTTTTCGAAATTTCACCGAAACGATTTTCAAAACGTTACACTCCCCCGGAGGATTCATTTCGCACTCTTCCTTTAACGCCGTTCGTTGGCCAACCCTCAAATATGATAGAATTTCACCGTTGAGGCATGGATACACTCTCAATAGCCTCTACCAATTCCATTATGAAACTAAATGATTGAAAACGCAACTAGACTACATTTATTCAAATGCATTTTTGTCCTTTCCGCATTTCTAGCTTAGTTGGTTGAAACCGCTTCTGTTAACTCACCGAAATCCATCTTAGCTGATCTAAAGCCGGCTCTAGACGAAGCTGCGGGGGTAAACATGGAGGCAGACAAAGCAAGAGGGGGTTAGTCCGCTAAGTCCAACTAGTCTAAGCAATTCTGCAGTAACTTCACTTGCTCCTTCGGAGGACCAAGAAACCACCCGACCTCATACATCTGTAACAGTCACAATGGTATTGTTGAAACTTGCTTGAACATGAAAAACTCCCTTTGGTATTCTACGTCCATTCCTATGTGAACCGGTATAGGATAAGCCAGATTTTTCCTTTTTGGGAAAGCAGAGATGGAACGATTGATAGATGGTGTCCGTAGGGGCTATTCTCTATGGGCCCTTCAAGTATGCTTCTTTTCCTTTAGAGGTCGGATAACAGTAGAATGGTAACAAAACATAGCACTAAATGCTTGGAAGCGATCATCCTGGAAATGTTTGATTCAAAGAGATGGGTATCCGTTCCGAAGAGCTTGTTCCCCCTTCCCCTATGGTCTTGGTCCTTTCCATAGGCACTGCTCCACCAGATGTGAATGAAAGAAGGGATTTGCTCTAGATCTATCTACTCCAGATAAAAGAGATGTATGGAACCCCGTCAATGATGAAATTCGAAAAAATATAGTCACACATGGACCTATCTGAAGGGTTCTCGGTAAGACCATACAGAAGTAGCCAAACCATAGTTCCATGGATTTTTATTTTTGGCAAAGGCATAGGAGGTGTCCAAGAGCACAGAAGACAGATGAAGAGACAAGACGATCGCTAACGATTCAAGGATGAGATCATCCAACCTTCTAGGAACGCCGAAGAATACCAAGGTGGGAGAGATGGACCAAAACAGAAAATCCGACGTTCCCCAACCTCGGGCCTCAGACTTAGTCATAACAGTTCGACATAAAGGGGACAGCTTATAGTTACCAGAAAGAAGCAAACTCCTTGTAGAGGACATATAAGGATCCAGTTGGGCCTTGAGCTTCGAACGAACACAATCAATCTCTACTTGACGCACCAGAGCTGAGCTATTCACAGGAACTGTAACAGTACTCATTGTTCTAACAAAAAGAGAAAAGGGACTTCAAAGAAATAACTAAAGAAAAAGAATAGAAACGAGGCGATGTAATCGTTGGACAAAACTCATTAAAGACAAATACAGGTTGTTAGTAAGTTGGAATTCTCCGTCATCGGTAAATCGGTGCTAAGGGCCTTAATTCAGAGCGAACAGAAAAACGGACCATTATATAACGAAATTCCATCTGCGTCTTCCTATAAGAAATGAAATCTGACTATAAGAGAATGGTGACAACGGTCATTGTCACCTGAAAGACAGTCTGACTTGATTGAACTGAGGGGACACCCACGGCTGGATTGAATCGGGTTAAGCAAAAGGGGAGATTGTGCGCTTTGCCAAAAGAAAAGGAGAACTCAGAATAGGCAGATGAACACGGAAGACTCTTTACAGAAAGAAAGCATACGACGTCAACTCCCTCTCCTTGCTTTATAGTAATCGCGCGTGCCAGCAAAAGGATAAAATCCCAGCAAGAAAACGGATTATATGCAAGGCTTTGAATATAGCAGGCATATGAAAACCAATATCGCCTGCTATATTCAGTCTAGCCCATCCCTTGCTTGTTGGAAGAGAAAGAAAACCTCATCTTTGGATGCTCACTACCTCTTCACAGGTCTCAAAAGCCCTTCTATGCAATGCGGGAAGAAGAGTTCTTTCTATAGGTCAGGACTCGACCACACGAGACGCGGGGAATCCATTACATCCCTTCAGTGCAGCCCTCAAATCCTACTGCTGCTTTTAGACCGATGAGAGACTGCGCAAACATTCACCCATAGAGGAAATGCTGGAAGATCAAAACCAGAGCTAGTAGCATGCCCCTCCTTTATAGCTTGTCTGCAACCCCCCTCAAAAAAGGGTGACAAGTGCAATGTATAGATTGCGAACTTTCATTTTCTAAGCTACGCGATTCTGTTGGATTTGATGAAGTCGGATAGCGCCCTTTGAACATGGCGCTGGTTAGCCCCTCTAACGTTCCATGAACCGGTTGATGCTTCTTGTTACGAGAGGGCCGTTGGGGAAGGGGCTGGTGTGTATCAATCAGTCCCTTTCTTCTTTGCGGATTTTCAAACTAAGGATCTGTGTGCACAGGGGCGTCCATGACCTGTGTCGGTGAGTCTTGCTGATCAGCATCCAGGGCGAGGAGCTACACTGCGCTTTCTAGTGATGATCTGGCTTCGGGCTCAGCTGCAATTCAGGGATTTCTTTTTTACTTTCCTGCGAAGACAAATGCTTATTGGAGGGGGGATTGACGCTGGTAGAAGGAGGGAGCAGTGAGAAGTTCTCATGATGGAGTTTGGATAGTTGTCCCAATCCCTGTGAGCCCTTCTAGTTCTTGCATGACTCGGAGGGAGACCGGCTTGTAGGGAAGGGACGAGGGTAGGTCAGTTGGTCTAAGGAAGGGGATTTGCATGATGACTCCTGATTGTTATTCTCTCGACCCTCTTGCTAGCAATATCATCCTGCAATATCCAACATCATAGCTATCTCCCTGAATTGGTTCGTTCTCAAGTTATTTCTTCTTTACTTTATCATCCATTTTGTAGTGAGGACCAGGTTGGCGACCCTATCCTATGTTTATGGCTATTGTGCATCTGCTGCATCACCAAAGGAAAATAGACTTGTATGGGCCTTAACTAGCTCTTTCATCTTTCGAAGCCCCTTTCACATTGTTTTAATAATAAGCTCTAAGTCGCGTCCTTACTTTCCTGAAAGCTTAGTAAGGCAAGTGCTAAGGAACTTCTTCTTTGTACAAGACAGATAGGGCAAGAAGAGGGATTAGGCGAGAGTAGCAGAGACGAGAGAAGTTGCGCCGAATCGAAAAAAGAAGGCAATGCGCGAAATCGTTCAAAGTAGATGCACAGTGGCATATAAAAAGTCAAATCAAATACCCGGAAATCTCCGACTCCAAGAAGAGTGCGCAGTTCCTTCTCTTCGGTCAGTGCCTTTGCATGTCTTAAGCATAGTCAGAGAGATTTCTTTATGAATGATTTCGAGATGGCAAGAATTCAAGCTTTGGAAATAAGCCAATCATAGGCTGCACATTCATATTCAAGATGTTTACGAATAGGACTAGTTGCTTTAAGGACAGATGAGCTAATCGTGGAAATTCTCCCTCTACAGGCCAACCTAGGCCTTCTCTCTGCTTTGAATAGCATACTTTTTCGAGCTAAGCAAGCAAAGGAGCCAAGCCAGTAGTATGCTTTCTAATAACCTTCCTCGCCGGCCAAGCCTCTTTCAAGCTGTCCAAGCCATTGACCTTCCTTTTGCAAATCTCCTTACCTTCCCCTCTCTGTCGATAGCATTCCTTCCATTCCTTGCCTCAAGGATCTGATCTTCGGTTAATCCAATCCTTTCTTTCTTTTAACTAATATCATGTTCTTCTCTTTGATTTCGCAAAGAGGTCCAGTTCAAGCAAATCAGATCTTTATCTCATATGCAGTCTGTGCTTTAGGGGATATTTCTTTTCCTTCGCTCGTGACCAGGGCATTCCTTTAGCAAGCGCTAGGCCCCTCAGCCGGTAGGGAGTGCAGAATCAACTAGGGCTAACCTTTCTTTAGCCTATCAGTCCTCATGCTAGCCAATCTCTGGCAATTGGTCTATGACAAAGGGTCATATTCAAGATGTGAACAAATCGGATGTGCACATTCATGCAAGATCCGGTGCTCTCTTTGACCGCTCTTAGGATAGAAGAATAAGTTCTTTCGGAAGAGAAGAAGTAGCAGAATCTGTCGCCACAGAACTCATCCAGAAGGAGTATGCAGCCAGACTGACTACGGAGATAAAAAGAAGAGGATGAAGATGAATCAATATTAAAGAAAGAATAGGTTGCTAGAGAATCGGATCTTAGATAGTGCACGAATGAATGCATAGTGAAAGTCAGTCTTGGTCTTGGGGTAATATCATCTTTCCTGCCAATCCGCTTTCAAGCATTCCTGCGAGCCTCTATCCTTTATAAGGCAATCATGTCTCCTCTCTCTACTCTTTCAAATCGGATAGAATCAATTTCTTACCGGTTTTTGAAGTTGGGATTAGAAATAGCCCCAACTGTGCACTAACTCCATTCCTCAGCAAAGCAATCCGGTCGTGCGGGCAAGGCAGTACGGTACCAATCCCATCGGTCATAGTAAGCTTCAGTCTTCAAGTTCAGAGAATCAGTACTGGCATTCCTCCTCTTAAAGGAATCGGGGAGTGAAGACTTTTATTCAATCAACTAGTAGGAGTTTATGCTTGGAAAGACTTCCTCGGTAGCTGTCAAAGGGCGTTATCCTCTTTAAAAGGAAGAATCAAGGAGCACCTACTGGTAGTGGTGAATACTGAGAACATTCATTCCCTTAGCGCGTTGGATCATCCAAGAATGGAGAAAGTCCTATCTCTGGTAAGACCACTCATGCGAGCATAATAAAACGCCTTGGAAGGGCCTAACCTTCTGGGTAAAGTTAGCCACTAGAAATCGATTCCTCGGCTCCGGGAATAGGAAGACTGGCGTGGACCTCTTTGTGGCATTCTACTTCTACAGAAAGATAGGAGTACCATCAACTCCCAGGCTAAGTAACGGGCGAACACGAAACTTTCGCGGAACACTTCCCCAGACCGTAAGGGCAACTGGCCCAGCCCAAAGAAAAGGGGCTTACCATCCAACTATTTCCAATTCACCGAAAAAGGGTATGCCACTTTTCTCCCTACGATCGATGTGATTCTACGGTAGAAGCTTCTTCGGAGGTGGAGGTGTAGCTGGAAGGCCGGCCTATTCCTCTTCCTCAAAAGGCAGGCTTTAAGGCAAATGAATAGACCCCTACAAGCATATGAAGTCGCGTTTTCAGGGCCTATGGTTGCCTTAGGGGGAACGTTATCCAGTACAACAGAGAGATTTTTGATTTCGAGAAGGAAGGAATGTCCGCTCTAGAATTGCTAAATTCGTCATGTTTTTAGTTAATGTTTTTAAGGCAATATCTTCACCTGGTGTAAGAACCTGTAGGGCACTGCTAGAATATGGTGCAGATTGGACAGGTTCCTGATCAACAGTGCATTCATATCTCAATTCCCTCCTATTCAAGTCTCTCATCTAGCTAGAAATTATTCAGATCACACTCCTCTCTGTTCAAGATGAGTAGTCCTTAAAACGAGATCCCGGGACTTTCTGTCTAGAGAAGAACCTTCATTTGATTCTAAAGTCGAAGCACTTCTAAAAAGTCAAGTTAGCCGCAAACACCTTTTCCAGGAGTAGAGGAGGGAAGTGGTTCCTTTTATAGTTAGCTCGAAACCTTGCAAGCGGGAAAGCTGGAAAGGCGGCTAGTGTGGACGAGTAGATAACGAAGGGCATGTGCTCTTTCGCACACCATCGAAGAGATTTGATTCTCCCTCATAGGGAAGGCATAGGAGTAGTTCATTTCTCGTTGTAGCCTTGATGGGTCGGAAGCACTTCTGCATCATGGGTTAGGTAGGCACGCATTGGTTTATGGGGAGGGGCAAACTCATATCATTTAGTGAGGGTCCTGGGAAGGTTAGAAAACTCTTGGCTAGTGAGCAGACAAAGCAGTCAGCGGCATTCGAATGAGAAGTGGCTTCAGCCATTGGATCGAGAGAGAGCACGGTTCTTATACCGATTTGAGAGACTCGGTACTGGGATAAAAACCCACAATCAGCGTTGTCAAGGGCTAGAGTTCCAAGACGAACTAAGGGGCGAGCGCCACCGGGCTACATGGTGGCATATCACTCAACTACTGAAACATCTAACTACAGAGAGAGATTTTTGGGCTAGCACTGGAAAAGAAACCATACCCCTTTAGGAAAACACTGGGCATCGTCGTCTTAGACAAGAGTGTGACTCGGGAAAGAAAGACAGGTGACTGGTCTAGAGCTAACCACTGAAAGCATCATGCCTGGATTCAAGCCAAAAGCCTCCTCTCTCCTTTAACAAAGCCAACTGCCCGTGACTACCGAAAGAAGGATTTCAAAAGAGTACCGCTTTCCACCCCAGAGCCGAAGACCTAACTTAAACATCTTCTTTTATCTAACGAATTTTGATAAGAGTGCTTTAGTGAAGTGAAAGGCTTTCTCTACCACCTCGACTTCCTTCCCCTTTATGATACGACCAAGAGCCCTTCAAGGAAAGAAAGACAGATTGCGCCCCTTTATTTGAATACCCACCTAGTTCTCTAACGGCACCTGCCCGAAAGAGTAGAGTTTTAGCCGGCTTTGCCCAAAAGAACCTCTAACCTAAGCCTGACTATCACGAGTGCCTAGCTGTCAAAAGCGGGACTAGAAAAAGGAACTTGAAAGACTGACTTCCCCTGCACTACCGGCTAACCAAAAGCGGAATGCTACAATACAAGGTAGTTTGAACTTGCTTACTCGTAAGGGTAAGGTCGTTTACATGCTCGACTGTAAAGCAGAGGGAGTGAGTTTCACGAGATCCTACCGGACAGCTAATGGCACAAACACGGCTTCTCTATGAGAACAAAACCCGGCATTCACGACGTTTCACAAGTCAACCCACCGCTCTCGACCACTGAAGGGGGCTCATGATTGAGCGTGGGATCTTGGTGACCTTGGGAAGCCACTTGCATGGGGCCAGGCCTGTAAGCAATCCGTCTGATAAAAAGACCGAGACACAAACGAACTGAGCTATGGATGGATTTTTGCAACTGTGTGATTGGCTTGGGAACCTCGTGCCCCAGTCAGCCAGCGATCGACACGGCTTAAGGCAAAGAAGGAACCTTCGGAAGCTGCCTTCCACCCAAGAAAAGGAATAACCGCAACCATAGATATTGTATACAAAGCGTCCATCGGCACTCAAGCGAAGGGCAGAAAAGTAATACAGCCTTACTCTGCTCAGGACTCGTGTCTGGTCTGATTGAAATGCGAAAAAAACAGCCAGGCATTAAGACAAAACTGCTGTTACCGTCCCCACCTATAAAAGTAATCAAATGAGTCAATCATTTAAGTGAAGTAGCCTACTCCGCACTTGAAATAAGAGATTTCAGAACAACTGGACATTGGTACGCACATACAACGTGGTTTTGAAAGTGATCACATTAGCATAAGGCACAACGTTTGCTTACTCGTGCGTTAGGGTAAGGATAATGAAGTTAGTCCTTTGGGGCCCCAACTGCGCACCTAGCCCTCGGCGCTTGAGAGTACTGAGCGAGCCTTCGGCGATTGGGAATACCAACCCTTTGATCGGTATATGGGAGTGCCTGATAGCACCTGAGACCGCTAGGTCCTCGATCTTGTGCTGTACAGCAAGCACTGGAGATGTACCAACCAATGAACGTAGCGTAGCGAGTGGAGGGAGGGAAGGAAGTGTCTGCTCAGTGAAAGAATGTCTTGTTTCAGTCCATTGTCACAATTATTGTATAGTAAGCGTTATTGGATAGAAGGATTGAATCAATTTCTTTCTTTCATCGTTTTCAATCTGCGTGATTATACGGTCGGGGGAACCTGTGTGCCCAACTAGATAGGTCAGGTAGTTTTACTGAGTTTAGGCTCCTTAACTCGACCTGTTGGGCCGGTTAAATCTTGTCCGGTTGAAGATCTAAGATTGAGAACTATCATATGCTTAACACTTGAAATCGTATGTTTCAAATAGCTGAAAACCACTTAAAAATTATGTTCTTTTAGCGTTTTCTTGCCTAAAAAGTGCATAAGGTTTCTTGCTGTGATTTGTCATCAAAAGGTCCTCTCATTTAATACAGAGAAAGAATGGATTGTCATTCTAGTTAGTAAAGATATCTATGATTCAGAAAAAAGGGATACAGAGCATTTTTGAAATACACGTATTTGACGACGAGACAGGCATGGAAGACCAACAAGGGAAGTTCACCCTCCCCTCACATTAGAAAGTGCCCCGCCGCTCTTCTCTTTCTTGACAGACTTTGGGATTCGCTCCATCACTTCACTCCATCCACGGCTTAAGGCTAAAGAAAAGCAGGGGAAGTGGTCAGCCAGCCAGCCCGGGAGGGATTGTAGGAATTCGAGAAGTGATGAATGATGATCGCATAGCTGCCAGAAACCGTGATGACCAAGTTGGTTCGACCTTCCTTTGACCATCCGTCCATAACCGATCTCCTTTGTTAGTCGAGCGGAGACTAAGTGATCATCCTTTCCCCCCAGAAGAGTGGGGGCCGAGATCTCATCCATCGCCTATGGCACATGCCATTGTTCCAACCATTGGGCATTGAGCCAACCGACTCTCCCTGTTTAGCAATAATATATAGCAGCTAATCTAGTTGATCCCGTATAGGCGGAGGTGAGGACGGAAAAAGCGGGGGCGAAACCAAAGCCAGAAGTGGTTTATCCGGGCTGGTTGAACCAGTTTGCCCGAAAGAAGCACCAATGGCATAATCCAATCGCTATCATGGTTGGAGCATAGATAGCAAAGGTATGGGTATAGGTAAAATGCACACATCTACCAGGTAGGTGAAACTCTCAATCTATATCCATATCCGTTAATACGCTGACCCCTTGGGCCTAAAACGAAGTGAGAGGCCGGGGTCAAAAATCTAAGAGGTTGAGTTCCCCCGTTCGAGAGTCAGAATCATAGCCAGGTGAAGATCCACTGGATGGCGGGCGGAGTGAAAGCAGAACCGGAAAAGGCAGCAATTCCAGAGACCGTTGACAGAGCGGAGGCATCGGAGGAAGCAGCACTAATGGAAGAGGCATCACCCGCGCTAGAAACACAAGGGAAATCTCCGGTAGCGAGAAGGAAGGCGCCGAGATAAAGAGAGAAGTCCAGCTACAGAGCCAGCACCGAGAGAAAGCCCCTTTAGAGATAGGAGCCGAGACCATTACCGAGATGGGGGCGGTAGATCGCGGTTTGAGAGGGACTCGTAGAAAGCAAATTTAGGGCTTTCATTTCAGTCTTCTTTAAGTCTGAGACTCTCTTTCACTCGTTTTAAAAGGATTTGATGTTCTATTACTAGATTATTAAAGCGAGACTTGACTTAGAGAAAACCTTCCTTTCCGTCAAGCGCTGTAGTCAAATCAATCTCTTGCGTAACGCTAGTCTCTTCGCTAGTGTTTGAAGAATCTTCCTTGCGCTAAGTCTTCCTTGGCTCTCCCCTATATCTTTTGTTTGAGATGAGCTCCCGGCTTTGGGCAGAGCCGGTAGCAGATATAGGATCAGAGAAAGACCTCCTTGCTTTCCGAATAGCCGGCTTTGGCGATTGCACTTTCCATCTCGTCGGAAAGAGTAGTTGAAGAAGCCGAGACGAGAGAGAGAGAGACAAATCCAGCTTCGAAGGAGCAAGCAATGCTTTTGGCTTTTTTGATCTGCTTTCGGGTAGACTAGTCAAAGTCGCAGAGAACTCATACCGTGCGTGCGTTAAGCCTATAGAAGGTAGGCGTAGCCTTTAAGGCGAATAACTCTTTCTGTGCTGTTACGGTAGCGAGTTTCGGTAAGTTCAGTAAGTGAAGTGACGGGCGAAGGTGGAAGAGATAGACCTCTTTCGCTTACTCAGGTTACGGGCGTTTGTGAAGGTGACCTTCTTTCGGGCGAGAGGCTCACCGCAGGTGCCATAGTAGAGAGAGAATCCTTTCCGTTCTGTTACCGGTCTAGTGCGCAGACTCTTGAAAGTCAGGTGGTTCCTAGTGATGTCTAAAGAATTTCCGTGCAAGACCAGCTTCTCATGATAGGTGCTTGCTTCAGAGAGACGTCGTCAGCGATTGAATTGCGTATAGAAAGAAAAGAGAATGAAATCGTCTCTCGTTCAACTAATATTCCATTCTTTGTATTAAATGACTTAGACGAACTTCATTAGGCAAAGTCAACTTACCACAGCTAACGACAAGTCAGACTACTTTGTTGTCTGTGTCAAATCGAGATTGGGTGGGTGAAAGTACACTAAACCGCTCATGTGAGAGCCGATCAATCCCATTTGGCTTTTGTTGGAAAAACCAACGCCGACCTTTCTTTCAGTCTCTTTGATCTTTTCGGGAGCAGAGCAGTCACAGAATGGAAAGAGAAATGATGGCAAAGTTATTCAGGAAATTTTTTCTGGAAATACAAAATTCGAAAATAGACTATCTTCAAGATCTTTAGGAAAGAGGGCGATTCCTCACAATCGCTCCCTGTGATGCTGCAGAACCATGGCAATTAGGATCTCAAGACGCAGCAACACCTATTATGCAAGGAATCATTGACTTACATCACGATATCTTTTTCTTCCTCATTCTGATTTTTGTTTTCGTATCACGGATCTTGGTTCGCGCTTTATGGAATTTCCACGAGCAAACTAATCCAATCACGCAAAGGATTGTTCATGGAACTACTATAGAGATTATTCGGACCATCTTTCCAAGTATCATCCCGATGTTCATTGCTATACCATCGTTTGCTCTGTTATATTCAATGGACGAGGTAGTAGTAGATCCAGCCATTACTATAAAAGCTATTGGACATCAATGATATCGGAGTGCGCCTCTTAACGAGGGTGATTTAAGTGCAACGAAATGTACCGGTGGTTCGCGAAGCATCTGGCTTACCGGTAATCTCCCATCCCGCCGTCGAGAGACTATAAGAACTATAGCATGCCAGAAACGGGGAGTTGAGGTGGTTAGACCTATACCCCGAAATGCTCCCAGCATAGGAGCCTATGGTTCCATTCTTGTTGTTGCTGGAGGTACACATACCTCTTCTCAGTGTGGAGCGATAAACGAAAAATAGATGCTAAGCCTGCAATGTCCGATAACAGCGCTGAAGTAGTGAATCTATCGGCACCACAGCTGTGGCATACAACTTTGGACCTAACGGCCAGCCCCGTTACCTTTCGGAATGGGGGATCCCCATTGGCAACAACCACGGTAGTAGTTGCGGAACTACTAGGCCAGGAGAGGACAGCCTTTTGTTCCTGCTCCTCTTTCTTCGCTTTGGGGACGGAGGTCCTACGGTAGGTAACAGCAGGCACAAGCACTTGATCGAAGGGGACCAGCGCTTCTACTCCTCCCCGAGGAGCCGTTCGCAGTGAAAAGCAAGGGATGTCGTGAACGGTGGAAGGTCAAAGAAAGAGAATTGATCTATTTACTTCAATGAGTGATCGATGATCTATAGAAAGTATAAAGACTCTGTCTTCTCTTATATACTTTCTATACTTATATATACTTATAAGTATATAACTAAGGGTAACTCAATCAATTGGGGGTGGGACCTGCTGGCATAATGCACGCTGGAACGTGGGAATTCGAGGTAGTGAATACTTGCTCGACCTACAACAAGCAAGGGATGAGCGCGACTGAATATAGCAGGCGATATTGGTTTTCATGGCGCATTAGACCAAGCAACGGAGTGAGCGCCTAGCGCGAAAGCCGTTGCGCGGTAGACCAAGCAACGGAGTGAGCGCCTAGCGTGAAAGCCGTTGCGCGGTAGCACATCCGTCTGCGTCCGTTTTCTTGCTGGGAGAGGTCTCATGAACTACTTTGTTTTTACATTCCGGTCAGTCCTATGGATGGATCCTTTTAGATCTACGGGTCGGCCGTTCACATGAGCATAGGGAATCTATATTCGAGCGTTCGACTTGGCCCCTGACAGGATAGGTGAGGAATCGCTCTTGATCTGATCTATTGGGGCCTACAACTTCGCCGAGCCGACTAGCATCCCTTTCCACTGCGCATTTTTCGAACAAAGAAGTCGACTATAGGATCGAATTCACTTTCTGTGGTGAACTAGTCATCCCATGCCTTCTGCCTGTCTTCTGCCTGTCTCATGTGTGTGGAACTAGGTCTTTTTCGGTTCTAGCTTCACTAAAGTAGGTAGGACTGGGTGAGAAAGGGTCCCCTGTTGCCTATTAGTAAGCGGGCCTTCGATTCCACCGGGGTCTGACGGTCTCTGAGAGGGGGGAGAACTACCTCACTAAAGAAGAAAAGTTATTTTTATATATATTTAGTAGGCGTGGAGATCTTTTTGCAGGGAAACGTGCATGTCAAGTTTGCGGGGAGGCATGCGTCGACCCAACCTTATGAGTATTCAGACTATAACAGTTCCGATGACTAGTCACTCACTTTTGACAGTAATACGATTCCAGAAGATGATCCAGAATTGGGTCAATCACGTTTATTAGAAGTGGACAATAGAGTGGTTGTACCAGCCAAAACTCATCTACGTATGATTGTAACACCTGCTGATGTACCTCATAGTTGGGATGTACCTTCTTCAGGTGTCAAATGTGATGTTGTACCTGGTCGTTTAAATCAGACCTCCATTTCGGTACAACGAGAAGGAGTTTACTATGGTCAGTGCAGTGAGATTCGTGGAACTAATCATGCCTTTACGCGTGCGCCCGGATACATAGGCCGACTGCTGAGCCCACTCTGGCTCAGCCGCACCACCCCACCGGGGGTCGGGGTGTGAGCCACCCAAGAAGCAAGCTATTACAGCGAGCGTCTGGAGCAGTTGGGAGCTGAGGAGCAAGGAAGTAGATAAGATAGAAGAAGGGGCCAGGCTCCCGATAGAGCAGAGGAGACGGTTAGGATAACGAACTTGAAACGCGGAGCCCGAGCGGCCGGCGAGTGAGTGGTTAGTGGCAAATAGCGCCCTAGTTGATAGCATTCCTCTCTGCGGCTGGCACTCGAGGAACCACGGGGCACTCCATATAGAGCAAGCAAGTCTTAGGGATGAGACGCCCGCGCAAGGACCTCAATTCTCATTAGTAGGTCGAACCAAGGACCTATAGAAGTCGGGGCAACCCCGTCCCCATGGCAACGCAACAGTGTCCTGAGGGAGGAGTTGAGAGGCCTTATAGTAGCACGGACCTCTTTTTCATTCTAGGTCATGCGAAGGGGGCCAGTCCAAGATCAGTTATTTTCAAAATACAACAGACGCTCTCAACGGCTAGGCGCCACTCTCTTTCTGAGTTATTCCAGCTTCTTCATTTTTTCGTGCTGCGGTGAACGAACAAAACTAAAAAAGAGGGTCGTCTCAGCGGAAGGAGAAAGACCTACAACGGTAGAGACTACTTATCCTCTTCTTGTTCCTAGCCGTCTGTTACGAGTCCGGGAAGCCTGGAATCATCAATATGAGGGATCCCTCAAAAAAGAGAAGGGCGGGTATCCGCAAGAGCCTCCCCCTCTTCCCGGTCAATATAGATGGGAGGGGCCAACATAACCAGCCTCTGTTTATGTATGTACACCTTTGTTTCAGGGTGGGGCCGCCCTCCCTCCTGCTAATCTGGCCATTTTCGAACCTTTCTTTCCCACCCTTCCATAAGGTACTTCTAAATTCTTGCGATTCCCGGCCCGGTGCGAAGCGTGGTTATGTACATGTTCCGACTCGCCGGTCATTCTAGTGGCATGGCGAGGCGAAGGGATTGGATTTCACCTATGATCATATCAGTGGGCAACCAATGTGTACTTTTTCGTGTTGTTGTTGTTGACGTTGACTTTCAAGCTCATTTTTGAGTAGGCCGGGATTTTCGGAGCTGCTCCCAGCTCACACTATGGTGGCGGAGGTGCCGCCGTGAAGATCTAGGAGTGTAAGCAGTATGACCTGAAAGGCTCTCATACTGTTTGGAGGGCAGGGGCATAGATGCCAAACAAACCTGACCCCTATCTATCGTCGTAGAAGCTGTTCCTTTGAAAGATTATGGTTCTCGGGTATCCAATCAATTAATCCTCCAAACCAACTAAACCGGGGTAGCTGAAGCGGAAATGAAATTGTAGGGTGAGGGAAGCTCAAGGAAGGCTTCGCTCGCTCAATTCGCTCTAACGCTCGTTTAGTAGGCAGCGAGTGGAGGGCGTAGCAACAGCGCCTTACTACACGAGCTCGTAAGTCAGGAATGAGCCTTGTCTACGAAGCTTCGCTTCCTCATCTTGCTTGCTTCTGCCGAAGCTTGACGCACACTATAACATAGGCATTCTGGTATGGTAAGAAGACTCCTTTTAAGGCCATAGGAGCGATAGCGAAGCCAAGCCGTCAAATCAAAAGGCGAGCAGTCCTTATAGCAGTAGCAAACCAAACGGCCAACTTATAGCCCTCTTTTTTTCTTATTCTGTTTAGTCGCTACTGAACTACTGAAGTCCCAAAGTTGACCGTTCCATGAGATATTTTTCACCCCAACGAAATCCTTCTCTTCTCGTTCTGTCTTTCCGTCTCACTTCTAGGCGCAAGAAGTGCAAATAAGCGTACGGTTCGTAAATAGGAAGTCAAGTTGGATGATCATCACTACAGTAGGCTTTTTTTCAGCCAGACAACACGGGAGATGGCCTGCAGCGATGAATCCACCCATGTGTGGTGGGACGACTTCCAACCTGAGTCAAGGGGGAGCCTTACCCGGTTGCTTCGGTTTAGACAGAGTTGACTTGACTGCTTTCCTCGAACAACTTGACAAAGATCTTTCGTCTATTCCTTTTATTTTCGGGTGTGGGCTTACACCAGCAAGAAAATGGATTATATGCAAGGCTTTGAAATATAGCACACGTTATTCAAACCAATATCGTGTGCTATATTCAGTCTAGCTCATCCCTTGCTTGTTGGCTCACACAAGTCAGCAAGTCAACTACCTTTGGGATGACTTATCAGGCTCAAACTTTCAGCTACTAGCCTGCTTTCTTATAGCTATAGCTGAAAACCATATACTTAAAGCAAGCAAATCGACTAGTCCTCATACGAGGACCGGGCTGAGGCCATAATGACTATTAGTTTTTGCTCTGCCTGAATATAACCGTCCTCTCCTAGATGCCTTTAGTAAGACTTGATCTGATATACGCTTGTACAGAGCGAATCCCGTATATTCTGATAATTGCATCCCGAGGACTTTCTTGATTGGCTAAGTAGAGTAGCATGGACAAGTTCTTTGATTGAAACGAGGTGTGCGAAGGTGAAATTCCTGAGCACGGGTCAAGCCTCAATTTTGTGGGATCAAGTCCAAGCAAGGCGTGAGCGGAAAGGCAAAGGGAAGTACATGGGAGAAGATGCGATCATGGAAGCCCAGGACGCGGAACCCGCACCCCCTGTCCAATAGCTATACTCCTTTTTTTAAAGAAAAAAAAGGCAAAGCGTAGTTCGTGACCATATATAGTGCTTAAAGGGATAGGGGACATAGTGGTGGTATTGTCGCCCGCCCCCATCGCTGGGGTTGGTGCTGGGCCTTGATTACGAGCACGAAGTCTCAATCTGGATGTTAAGCTTGAACCCCGGCACATAGATTTCTCAATCCAAAATTGATTTCCCCCACCCCCTTGGCTTAATGGATAAGATATTTGTATAACCCAACAATCGAGTGACTAAAGTCCCAACCAATTTGTTCGAATTTCCGAAATCTATGCATACCCTTTCCCTCCATTTCCCCCGCTAACCGGTAAAAACAGGCTGGGGAACACCTTGCTCTGATCTACCCAGCCGTGAGAATTCATATTTCGCATTGTTCTACTCGCTACGGGATAGCGATATTCTCCATGTGTTGAGGGAAAGGCATCTTCACGAACGGGAGGTTCGGGATGGAGATTTGGATAAAGCCGGCAGAATGAAATTAAGGCCCTTCACTTGCAGCCGGTGGTGGGATGAGAGGTGGAGACTGAAATTCTTTTTTGGGGAAGAAAGTTTATTGTGTTTAAAAACCGGGATAGACAATGAGGTTCCTTCTTCTCCAACTTCTTGTCTACCCCTCCCTCCGGTATCAGTTGCCTGACCTTTATTGTTCGTTCGCTCCTAACCCTCCCGTCGAGTTCACAAATGACCTTGCTTCAGCTTTAAGAGGTAGGGCGGAGCCAGTGAGGGAAACCCCGGCGGTAAATCAAACCTCATGATCAGGCTCAACGGGTTCAAAGGTCTTGTCCTTCCGGCCCGCAACAAACACTCACTCGGAAAAGGGCTGGCTAGTTCTGTCATCCGAGCTCTAAATTGTGTAGATATTTTAAACGTGGGGAAATTCCCTGTCGTGAGGGCTTAAAACATCCACTGGGGGCACCATTTCATAACTCGCCCTGGGGAAAGCATACAGCTATCTATAGTGTGTTCTCGTGTTGCGATGAGCTCCCCCCTCTCCCTTACTAAAGAGCGCGTAAACCCCCTCTCCCGGGAAGGAGCGGGAGAAGAAAAGTCGATCGAACTTTTCCAATAATCATTCGAGAATGAATACAGACATTCAAAAGACTGCCTTATTGGTTGGCGGAGATTGATTCTTTCATCATTCACCCCATCATATCAAAACTCCTACCGGGAGCTTATATAGTGCTTAAAGGGGGCTTGCTTCCTTGTCCAGCACCATAGGTGGGCACTAGCGCACTAGACCGATAACAGAACGGAAATGTAGGCATAGGTGTGAAGAGAATGCGTGCTGCCCCAGCTCTTCCTATCGTGATGATTTGATCTGGGACAAAAAAGGGACCGGTTCCATTGCTTAAAATCTTTTCTTTTGAAACGAAAGGTGCTTACTCATCAAGTGTCGAAGGAGGGCTAATCAATCAAATGCTCTGCTCTGATCCTGAAGCAGTGAAGTTTGCTTTGCTGCTCTTTCCAATTCTAATTGAAATCTTGAAATCGATAGCTCGAATCCTAACGTAAGATGAGCACCGACCGATGAAGGAGAATCCGCCGAGTAAGTCAACTAACCAGACCTTAAGCACTCTTTTCATCGAGCTCCCAAGCCTAGTCAATATTAGCTTGTTAACAGACATAAGTAACAAACAGATATGACAGTCCTACACCTTCACTGATAGGGAAAGGGAACAGGCACAAGTATACAAGTGGTGCAGTGCAATAAAGCATATAACGGTTGGGATACAGAAAAGGTGATTTATGGCATGTTAACTGAAGCCGGACCCGCAAGCGAGGGACACCCCCTTCTTAGACTAGAAAGACTTATTCTGCCTCAAGCGAGCGACAGCCCTCCCTTTCTTGGCTTCTCAGACATAATGCGAATCCGATCCCAATGGCGAAATAACTTTCCAATGGAGCCTGTCACCCTATAACCGGCACTACCTAGGAGAGCGAGCGTGGAGAATCTTTTGACTCCATACTTCTCTCCAAAGGCAACCAGTCCAAAAGGTGAACGAGTGAGCAGAGCTAGCCTGAGGGGATATAGAAGATAAATCCTTTCTGCCCCCATGGACTCTGAATCTCTTAGAAAACTCTAAGGACCCCGTCTTTGAGATAAGAGATTTCATTGGTGATATACTAACCTCTAGACGTTTTAAGATATCGCAATACTCTGCCGCAACTAAGCCATCTGTAATAACAATATCGTGACCCAGGATAGCATAGTTACGAAATGGACAATCCGCTTTGGGATACACCAACTTCGCTGCAAGCCACACAGTCATGTGATGGCACAGGGAAAAGAGTGGCCACGATGCCAGGTATCCTAACGGTTGCCCCACATTGAAACGGCGATGTGGTGCATTTCGTCTTTTTATCAAAGGAGGACCAACGATGAAATCATTGGAACCCAAACACACCTCAGCAACAGCGGGGACCCGTAGTTTCCCAAGCATTAGTTGTGCCATGGTATTTAATAATGGCAAAGGCCACCGATCGGTTAAAGAAGGAAAGAGCCGATTCGGTATCTATAATAAGAAGAGACTGAGACCGTAACCGTACTACCAGCCGTGCTACCGAACTGCTACCAATGCATCACTCTGTACTTTCTTCCTTGACCGGACATTGAGCTAGAAAGCATACCATTTATACTTGAACCTGTCACTATGCTTAACACATGCAAGTCGTATGAAAGACGTCTACCGGACTGCAACGGATCTTTCCTCATAGATGTGGGGCCCACTTTATGTCTTGGCTCGCATGGAATGTCTATATCGATTTGACGTTCATCATGTTTATCATCAAGTAATTGGGGAATATCTAGACCTTTCTTTCGTGGATCATGGGCAGCCTATCCGTATCCCTTCGCATGGTCGTTCTATCGCGAAGTTGGCAGCGGGAGTGGGAAAGAGCGAGAGCTCGACTGCGAGTATCTCCCTTTCAGTGACCTGGGACAGGAGACGATTTTCTGAGTTTGCCTTGTTGGCATGCTCCGTGGTCATAGCGCCTTTGATTGCAATTCAATTTGCACCCGTTTCCCTGTCAGCGCAGCTCTTTTTGGAACGGTACGAGCAGACCACTTAAGCAGATACCTAGACTTCCATTTTGAACCACCAAGCAAGGTAGTTGTATAGACAGAATAGAGTATCCTTCATCGGAATCAGAATAAACTGAAGGAAGGAGACAGCACCAGATCAGCTTTAAAGAGAAAGCAAGAACCACTGAAAGAGGCCGTTTCGTATAAGAATTTGACGCCAGCCAGCAAAGCAACTCATGCACATGGAGCGAGCCACCTGGCGATTGAGGGGCAGTCATATGCTTCTGTGAAAAAATGATCCTCTCATCGATGTTCCACCGAACTAAGAAGACTTTCTCATTTAGAAAGAATGACGAAAGAGGCCTCCTTGCATTGCCCAACTAGAGCGAAAAGCTTTATTGCGTTGCGGCATTAATTGCTTTAGGCAACTATACTAGGGATTCGTGGATCTGGACCCATGAGTCAAAAACCCTAAGTCGCTATGGGGTCTTGATGTACTTGGAACAGAGACCGCTTACCTGAGTATGGCGGTCCGGTAGCCGTTCAATGATAGCATGAGATCCTCGCTTCGGTTCCGGGCTAGATAGGGCCATATCCGTTGACGCTGAAAAGGGGTTAGCTGATCTGATCAATCCGCACAAGTACGATAAGGTAGCTCGAGAGCAAAGTGAGTTCTCGACTGCATTACTCTTTTCATACCACACTGATGCTCAATGTCATTGAGGGTGCTGATATTGTGACCATGGACTGGTCTACACCTTTTGAGAGTGTAAATGCCTGGCTTGATTTCAAAACCTATCCACCCCGGGGCATTGGGTCTGCTTTCTATCGCCCTCCTCCTTTAACCGCTTCGTTTCCCTTCTAGGCTGCGTCGACTCGTTGAATACCCGAGTGGAATTGCCCTGGATCAGTCCTATACTAGGTCACAATCAACCCATAACTTCAAATAAAAGACAAAGATCGAAGTCGAGAAGCTCATCGCTCATGCTTCCAACCCGTGCTTTCAACCCCGAAAAGACTTTGCTGACACACACAATATCTTCGCCACCCTCCCGACTCGCAATCCCCAATGTGGTTTTCCTCATCCCCTCAATCGCCGGGGAGGGCTCACACAAGGTTTTGTTTGAAGAGAACGATTCGCCGTTCACTACGCTTCACTCATTACGGTCGGGAAAGAATCCATTCTTCCCTCTCTCTCCACTCGCTTCGTTACGTTCACTCGTTGTGTACCATTCAGTGCTTTTTTCAAGCACCAGATCTAGGGCCTAGCGGTCTCAGGTTCTATCTTGCACTTTCATGTACCAAGCAACAAGGATTGTCTTCTGAGTGATTGAACTGACACAAATTAGGAATGCGATAAGACCATTTGCCGAATCGGAGAATCGTCTGCTCGAATTCTGTATAGAAAAACAGAGAGAGCAAGCAAGTCTTAACTACCTGACCCGGCACGACCAAACAACGAAGTGAGCGCTAGCGCGAAAGCTATTGTGCGGTAGCACATCCGTTTTCTTACTCAAGTTCAAACTACCAGCAAGAAAACTGATTATATGCAAGGCTTAGAATATAGCAGGCACATGAAAACCAATATCGCCTGCTATATTCAGTCACGCTCATCCCTTGCTTGGTGGTAGGGAACCGATTTAACAACATAGGAATAAACTGCATCTTCAAAGGTAGCTTGCTACTTAGTGCTTGTGCTAAGGAGGTGGGAAGGGGAGCGGCGCTCTCCAGACTCATTCTTCGAGGTTCAATTCTTTTCCTCCGCGAGGTCTGTCTAGGGAGGGAGTTGCCTAATCGAGTGGGCTGACACAGGACCCATTCTTACTCACCTTACTCCCCCGACCCCTTTTGACTTCTTTCTATGTAATGCCATCCTGTTTTATAGTGGTTTGACAAGAGCTTTACTTCCTTGTTGTGTGTGTGATGTGCTGTCTTTCCTTGCTTTCTAAGGTATTGACCTGCCATGCCAGGCTGGCTCGCTAAGCCGTAGAGACGGGCGAGTGCATGATCGTAGTTTGGATAGTTACAGGAAGTCAAGTCTCGGGAGGAGCAACGACTTGTGCAGTTCCTAATGGCCTTACGAGATGCATTTTCTCCATTAATAGGATCTATAAACCATTGCTCACCACTTCCGGTTATAGTTTAAGGGGAGCAAATGCAATCAGTGAGTTGATAGCCGAGGAGACTCGATCCTCAATCTCCTATGTGCCCCTCTACACAGATGCAGTCTGTCTTTGCTCTTAGTTCACAGTTTCAGTCTCCTGTTGATATGAGAAGGCCCTCGTTTTGGACTGAATTCTTGCATATGCATATGTCAGATAGAGTTGAGAGTGTTTTTGATGCCTCATCCTGTTCTTCGATCAGCGATCCATATTTCCCTTTCTTTCATGTATTGCTTCTTCTGGTCTTCCTTTTCAACTTTCTAAGGAAACCGTAATGAGAAACGGACACTTGTCGTGTGGACAGTCTATCGGGTCATCTGGATCTACTATGGATTGATGACTGAAATCAGGAGTAATTACTCGTATCGGCTGTTTTAGTCCAATACCTTTAAACCATTCACTGGTGCCCCTATCTAAATAAAATAAAGAAAATCACCCTATAAATCCTATAACTGAACTGCGCCATTATGTGTCCTGTATGGTTCTAACCACTTGGTTTGTATCTTGCCAGGCGCTAAGTCAAAATACTGTGTTAAGCAGCCTTTTCCAATTGGTTTCTGATGTAACTACCTATCATGCCAAGATTAACGCTGTTGCTGTTGCACAGGCGGTTGCGATCTTCCTCGGGATAGATCGATTTGTGTAAACGATAGCTTTCTATGTTTCCCAATCTCAGCGGTACTGCCAATTGTAGACTGGTGACCGGGAAATGATAGTTTCAGCTCAATACACCATTCTGAATGGAGTATTTCCAGGCGTCTTTAAGTTGTTTATGTATATGCCCAACTGTAGGTCACCTATGTGACCAATCCTCACCATTGGTTTCACAGCACTGAGTAAGCATACTAATTAAGACCTTGTTGGTTGTAAAGGCCTGTCCATTCTCTCTAGGTAATATTGGCTTGACTTCCTTACCCTAATGACGGAGTGAGCGCTAGCGCGAAAGCCGTTGTGCGGTAGCACATCCGTTTTCTTGAAACAGAAAAGAAGAGGTTTCCGGCTGTGAACAAGAATAGGATTGATTTGAACCTGTAGCCAAGCCAAGGGCTGACGGTTTAGCTTCTCCAAAGCAAGGGACGTAGGCATAGGCAATAGAAAGAACCGATTCAACATAGCTCCCAGGGTTTAGAAATAGTGAAACTGAAAGAATAGCAATATCCCTTTTCAAACCTCATAAGAGGCAGAGATTAGCAAGTTCATTCTATTCCAGGGGAGGTAGGCGGGGAAGCTAGACCATCGATAGAGTCGGAAGCTCAGATACCACTGGTACTGACCTTTCAACAACAATAGAGGCAGAGGCAAAAACTGACTATTCGAGGGTGGTTTGCGGGGAGTTCGATAGGGCAGACGCTTCAGAAAAAGCGCAAGCCTTTGGTAGGGAAAAGAAAAAGATGCGATTTTCCAGGGGTGAATGAATTTCCACCAAATTCAACGTATGAATAAGTATAACGGCCATAAGAAGCTGAATTAGCTAGCAGACGAAACATACGCAACAATCGAAATCGGTAATGATCATCTGCAACTGAAGAAAGATTTCAACCATGGGAAAAAACCGGAGAAAATCCGTTCTTCGATTCTGCTCGAATGAAGATTTTTCTTATTCTGTCTAGTTGATTAAGCGGATATTCCACTTATGATTTGCTTTCTTCGTTTGCCAATGCTGCTTCGGATGGCGTATGCCTATGACTACTATATCTCCCTCTGCCCATAGAAAAGGGGCCTTTCTTCTTCAGAAGGATCTTCTTCCCTGTCTGATTCCACCGCCCTGCCCTAGATGCAACTTTTCCAGTTGCATAATCTGCCGACGCGGATACCTCTGTTCAATATTCATTCTCTAGAAAACTAGTGAAAATCCACCTCAATGAATGCCGAGAAAAACGAGTCAAGTTGATGTTCTGCTTTTTCAAGTTCTGGCCTATTGTTGACAAACGTCGAGATCCATATGTTGAACTTTGGAAGATCTACTTGTGACGTTTTCCCGTGATTGTCGGCATCAACCTAATGTCCCTCGGGTCCCATAATCAATTTTGGATGAAACCCACTTTTTTTTGCTATTCCCTGATTTCCTTCCTAACAGCACCTCTGAAGACTATTTTCGTTGCCTGTTTTTGAGCCTTTTTCGGTATTTTCATTGGCATACTATGCAGTGTTCTCAAAAACCTTTCACATGAATAGGAATAGGTTCTCCGATAAAGTTCATAAGGTTTCTTGCTGGGAGACTGGACAGAAATAAATAAGAATCTTTGACTAGACGGATCTACTACAAGAGGTGAAAGCAATTCGTTGCTACTGGCTTTCAATCTCGATCTGCCAACAGTCAATCTAAAAAAGGCCTTGCTTCTTCATCCGTATTCGGATTTGCCTTGCTTGGTCAAGACTAAGTCATAAGCGACTAAAGAATCTGCCTTTAGCTCCGTCTATAACAACCCTTGTTCCGCTCTTTGCTTCCTAATTGAGGTACCGTGGGGTTGATCAATCAGAGTAGGAGACTTCCACCATGAAGGAAACGGGCATAGAGGCGAGGGACCATACCCTGCCAGATCTACTCATGTCCTATGACACATACTTTAGGACGAATTCCTGGTCATTCCTACCATTTGTTCTCATCATGCCATTTTGACCACCTTGCGAGGAGAATCCGCTTTCTATAGATACCCCAGAGAGGCGCTTGTTCAAGCTTCAAAAATCTTCAAACTTGTTACAGTTCAGATCAAAAAATCATCGATAGTAGACTGATTAGTCGAAAATATTGCATCTTTTAACCGGCAATTTCCCTATCATTCGCATTCATATAGAAGTGTTCGGCATTCATATTTCACATATTAGCAAATCTGTCGCAAAATATCAGATTACATGTGTTAGACCTTAAAACCGGCATTTCTAGGGAAATTGACTGCATTTCATAACATGGCATCATTTCTATATATCGCAACTCGTGTTTCGAAGTCTGTGCAGGAAAAATCAGAAGCTTTCTCAAATCTACACCGCTGAAAGATACGCCAACACAATGATTTCAGTTCTGGTATCAATCCAAAGGGACAAATACAAATCAACACATCAGATAAAGCCCCAAATGTCAGCCCAAGCAGGCACCAGAAGTTTCAAATCCCAAGCCTCCAACATGGCCGTGGAACCACGGCCGGAGCTGGTTTGCGCCGCGGTTCCGCGGCGGATCTGCCACATCAGCACCAAAGCTTTGCACCAAAATTCTTCATTCAGGGCCCACATTCAGCTCATGTACTTCAAGTTCCAGAAGACTCCAGAGGCTTCTGCCAGATCAGCAAACTAGGTTTTTCTAAGCTTAATTAGTCCTAGCTTAAAACCTAAGCTAGCTCCTAACAAACTCTTTCTAGAAACTCCTCAACAAACTTTTGGAGGGAATTATAATTTTAAACCTAGACCTAGGGTTTGGGAAGTCTATAAATAGAAGCCTAGACCTAGGGTTATGAAGATGATCATCTTTAGCCAATCTAGAGCCATTCACTCTCTTTCTTCATCTTCTTCCACAAGTCTAGTGACAAGGCTTGTGTGAAACCCTAACCCTAATTCCAATCAAAAGCCAAGATCCCGAGTACCCCATCAAGCAAGAAGCCTTGCGACCTTTTATGAGCCGAGCCGATCTTCAACAGAGCAAGTGGTCCAAGATGATTCGCGACTCACGGAGCCGGGCGACGCCAAATCGACAATTTAGTTCTTCCTCTTGTAGTTCTTGAGCGACTGTAATCAAATTGTTGATATAAATAAAAGGTGATATTCTTTTATCTTGTTTTCTTTAAATTCTTGCATCATGATTCGATCTAAATTTCTAGTTGTAATTCTTGTTGTGATGTTTGAGTAATACTCCGCTCGTCAAGGAGTCGAGACGATAAATAGAATGATGATGTAAAATATCTTAAATCGATTCTTGAATCCTACGAGTTTTGTAAACCCTAGCAAGTTCAAGAACCGACAACCCAATTCGTTGCGATGCTTTCTTGAATGATATCGCTCGAGATTGGGGAGTTACGATCGTTTCTTGAAATTGCTAGAGGCTAGAATGTGAATGATATCGATGAAAGAACAAGGGTTAAACGATGAAACCCTAGTTTCACGAGAAAGCCCAAACTCTCATCGATCATCATCGATCTAGTATCAATCCTTCGAAGGACAAGAACACGAAATCTTGAGATTACATCACGTCTATAGATCCGATCGATTCCTACGAGCCTCACTTAGATTCTTCACATTTGGTTGGAAATATCATCGAAACCCGATTCTTGATTGTTTATCTTTTTCTTGATTCTTGAATAGAATAGTGACACTTGAACAATTGATAAATCTTGAATCATGCTTTCTTTTCTTCGCAATTAACTTTTCAATTCAAACAAATTAAACATAAAAACGAATCGCACAATCCCTGTGGACGATCCGCACTCGCTTACGATCTACAACTGACACCATAATTGATTGCGGTCAAATATAATTCTTTGATTGTGAATCTTATGCAATATTACCGACACATAGAAACTTATTCGCTTTATTCGATTTACACAAACAAGAACTTCAATTCAATCAAATGAAACCGTTACCAGGGATCATTTGAGTTGATTTACATACACAGTCTCGAATTTTACATTAAATCAAATGGCGCCGTTGCCGGGGATCGCGCGCTAATTCGTTTCTTATTATAGTTTGAATTGAAAGATTTATTCCATTGTGATTTTTGAGATCAAAATTCGTGCAAACCCTAAACGATTTGTTGTGGTTCATTGCAAGGAGATCTGGAGAATGCTGGAAATTTGAAAAAAAAATTTGGGATATACCAGAGAGCAGAGGGAGTCTACAGAAGCTCCCTGGTGAATTTTGGTGGAGTGATCTCACCATTCAACCGCGTTTCCGCGGTGGGAGCCCCCTTATTGCGGCGGTTCCGCGGCTACCTGAAGGGATCACTGTACCATTTTTTCTCTGTAAGCTTCTTACCTTCTCCTCTCTCCTCTTTTAGCTCCAACTAATAATTTTCTGCAGGATTCTTTGCAAATAATCGCAGCGCCGTAAATTGCAAAAGTAAATTTG
Source organism: Agapanthus africanus (assembly GCA_030015575.1). Classification (NCBI taxonomy): domain Eukaryota; kingdom Viridiplantae; phylum Streptophyta; class Magnoliopsida; order Asparagales; family Amaryllidaceae; genus Agapanthus; species Agapanthus africanus. The sequence goes on along the minus strand of CM057340.1, from coordinate 591,634,022 downwards.
TGCGTGATTTTGTTTCTTGGTTGTTTGCATTCTAAATACGGATATTAAGGGGCACGGCCAAACCCAAATTAGGTGGAGATTTCATTACCCTTCCTAGGCCCCAAAAAATCGCAAAACTTGCATCCGCATTGACCCACATTAACTAAAAAATATCTAGAGATGACTCTAAGGACCGTCGCGCTCAATTAGGACAGAAGAAGGCCATGGGTAATTCATTGCTTATCCGCGTTTTCTTGTGGTGTCTAAGGCGAGTGTGTCTAAGGCTAGTGGTTTTTAATTAGGCCCACTACTTACGTAGTGGAGTACCTTCCCACTTACCTGGCACTTATCCGGCCACAGGGGGACAAAGAGGCAGTGGAGGATTCTATCCTGCGACTTGTCTTTTGGCAGTTAGGAGCGGTCTAGAGCCGGACCTAGGTGACCACTAGATTCTAGGGTTTTTGTGTGCTGCATTTGTTGTGTCGCATCATTTTTTAAAAATCCGTCCCTTTTTCAAAGCAAACACTGCATTCATTTACCCCTAATTATAAGTCAACGCTGCCACTTGTACTAACCCATTTTTAGTGCAAGATAGGCTGGACACGGGATTCTAGTGCCCGTTTAGTCCGCGTACCTCCTATCGACTCCGAAGTCGATATTTCTCCATTTACCTTTCCTTTACCCACTACCACACCCACACCGATGGATCCGAATCCATCAAACTTCTTTAACCCTAATCTGCCGCCGTCCGTTGGTGCGCAGAATCCACCCCGCATCTCTCTCCAGGAGAGGTGCTACCCTATTCGAGGTCCTCTTTCGACCTGCTTATCCACACCACCAGTCAACGGGGATAACTTTGAGATTAAGCCCCAGTATATCAATCTTTTACCCAAATTCCACAGACTCGAGACTGAGGACGCTTACGTTTTCATTACCAAATTTGAAAACGTATGCGCAATGATGGGTACGTCACAACTTTCAGTGGATACTATGCGTCTACGACTTCTTCCATTTACTTTGTGCGATATAGCCGAGAAGTGGTTATATAACACTACCGCACACTCTATTACGAATTGGGATGAATTTGTCGCTGCATTCCTTAAAAAATTTTACCCAATACAAAAGACAGCTCGAATCCGTAGCGAACTGAATCAATTTGTCCAGCTCCCTACTGAACCATTTTCAAAATGCTTTGAACGTTTCAAGGATCTATTGGTTCAGTGTCCTCATCACGGCATCCCGAGATGGGAGCTTTGCCGAATCATTTATGAGGGCATTAACCCAAACACTAAACAGAGCCTTGAAAACATGTGTCAAGGTACTTTTATGACCAAAGATGATGGGGAAGCTTGGAAGTATTTAGAAGAGTTCGCTGAAAAATCACTACAGTGGGAGAGTGGAACCCAACCATTGAATAGGGGTGGCGTACACCAAATAGATGTGTCCATAGGTGTTCGAGCTGAGATGGAAGCAATGCAAAAGAAGCTCGACGCTATGGAACACAAATTTGCAGTAGCCTCCCTAAACCCAATGTCACTCCCCAAAACTGTTTGTGAGTGCTGTTCTGATCCGTCTCACTTAACGGAAGAATGTCCATTAAACGCTGTGTTTCAAGGTCACGAGCATTCTAATGCCGCATTTCAAAGACCTCGAAATGATCCATATTCTTCCACGTACAATCAGGGTTGGAGGAATCACCCGAATTTCGCTTGGAACCAAAACCAATCTCAAAACACGGTTCCAAACACGAATAATTTTCAAAGGGCTCTTCCTCCACCACAGCAACCCCTTCAACTCACTCAGCACCCCTATCAGTCACAAAACTTCCAAAATCAGGTCAACACTCCTGCACAGTCTAATCCTATGACCTGTTCTGACGAGTTCTCTCAATTCACTTAAACCATGAAATCACTTTTGTCAAATTTCATAGAGGTTTCGGCTGAGGTTAGATCTTCCGTCGGTGAGATAAAGAAAAACTCAGCGTCCCAAGCTGAGAGTATCAGAACGATGGAAGCTAAAATCGCACGACTTAAAGCCGAAATGAGTGCGAGAGAAAAAGGGAAACTTCCCTCTCAACCCCTACAGAATCCTGGGCATTACAATGTAAATGTCGTCACAACGTTGAGATCGGGAAGAGTGCTGAACAATCATGTTGGGAAAGAAGTTGATGATACTGAAAATCATATCAACGCCCCGGCTGAGACCTTTCCACACACACATACACTTCTCCTTCTGATCCTTGTTCTTCTACCACACCACCTTCTAGCGAGCCTATTCTCCATTTCCCACTAAGCTCGACACCTCAGTATAGCTCTTCTAGTTCTCCACAGACGGTCCCCACACCTCTTTTGGGATCTCGTCTACCCCCTCTTCCTTCTCCTATGATGGACCCGACGCTTATTGCGAAAGCACCTTACCCGAATCGTTTAAGGGGTAACAGAACGAGTCCACATATGGAGAAAATAATAGAAATGTTCAAACAGGTTAACATCAACATCCCTCTCCTAGATGCGATTCAACAAGTCCCGCTTATGCGAAAATTCTTAAGGACTTGTGCACTAGGAAGAGGAAGACTCAAGTGCCGAAGAAGGTCTTCATGTCTAATAATATCAGCACTGCTTTTATCCCCCAGCTACCAAAGAAACGTAAGGACCCAGGATGTCCTACAATATCGATTTCTATTAGGGGTAAAAACATAAATCGTGCTCTTTTAGACCTTGGCGCAAGTGTTAACCTACTTCCATATTCCGTGTATGAGCAATTAGGGATTGGAGAGTTGAAACCTGCTCACTGCACTCTCCAAATGGCAGACCGTTCAATCACCAAACCAAGGGGTGAACTAGAGGATGTGTTGATAAAGGTCGGGGAATTTGTTTTCCCTGTAGACTTCATTGTACTCGATACACAGCCTGTAGCAAACCCCCGGGGCCAAATTCCGGTGATTCTGGGTCGTCCTTTCCTTGCCACTTCCAATGCTGTTATAAACTGTAGAAATGGTTCAATGAACTTATCATTTGGAAATATGACCATTGAACTTAACATTTACAAAGTTGGAAGTCAGCCATCAGAACCCTCTGCTCATATTTTAGATGTGTGCTCTGTCCACGAGATCGCTCCCGATAGTTGTGGAGCTGAGGATCTTTGCTTTCTAGATCTCGACGACATTACCACATCTCTGTTTGATCTTACACAGGACACTTTTCCTACACTTGAGTCCTGCACTCCTGACTTTACTCCACCCGAGTCTGTATCTTTCACAGGCTCTGAGCTTCTTTGTAATTCCAAAAATCACTCGATGATCCCTCCTTCTATCATTTCTCCGCCTGAATTAGATCTCAAAATTTTACCTTCTCATCTTAAATATGCTTATTTAGGTGAGAATGAGTCTTTACCGGTTATCATTTCCGCTTCTCTAGTATCAGAGCAAGAGAATGCACTTTTATCGGTATTGAGATCTAATAAAGAGGCGTTCGGTTGGAGTATGGCGGACATCAAAGGGATTAGTCCCTTGATTGTTGAACATCATATACATGTGATGGATGATGCCAGACCGACCCGAGAACCACAGAGACGGTTAAATCCCGTCATGAAGGAAGCGGTGATGAAAGAGATCGTCAAATGCCTAGATAATGGTATTATATACCCCATCTCCGATAGCCAATGGGTGAGTCCTATACATGTCATTCCTAAGAAATCCGGCATCACTGTTATAACCAATGAGGCAAATGAGTTGATTCAGACACGCACCCAAACTGGGTGACGTGTATGTATTGATTATAGAAAACTCAATGCTGCCACGAGGAAAGACCACTTTCCTCTACCATTCATTGATCAAATGCTGGAACGCTTAGCGGGACGAGAGTATTATTGCTTTATGGACGGATACTCAGGGTATAATCAGGTCCCCATCGCCAAAAAGGATCAAGATAAAACCACTTTTACTTGTCCTTTTGGTACCTTTGCTTACAGTCGCATGCCCTTTGGGTTATGCAATGCTCCCGCTACCTTTCAGCGGTGTATGATGGGGATATTCTCTGATATGGTAGAGAATTTTCTGGAGATCTTTATGGACGATTTCTCGATTTTTGGAGACTCTTTTTCTGATTGCCTATCGAATCTTGACGCAGTTCTTACTCGTTGTAAAGAGAAGAACTTGACTTTGAACTGGGAAAAATGCCATTTCATGGTCCAAGAAGGAATAGTACTTGGACATGTTATTTCACAGAAAGGTATTGAGGTTGACAGAGCTAAGATAGATGTCATTCAAAACCTCCCTCATCCCAAAAGCGTCAAAGATATTCGATCTTTCCTTGGCCATGCGGGCTTTTATAGGAGATTCATTAAGGACTTTAGCAAAATTGCTAGACCTTTAACTCTTCTCCTGGCCAAGGATACGACCTTCTACTTTGACTCGGACTGTGAGACAGCTTTCGACTCACTTAAACACTCACTCACTTCAGCCCCCGTTCTATCGTCTCCAAATTGGGACTACCCCTTTGAGCTGATGTGTGATGCATCCGACTTTGCAGTAGGTGCGGTCTTAGGACAGCACATTGAAAAGATGCGACACGTGATCTACTATGCAAGTAAGACCCTGAACGATGCATAAATCAACTATACAACCACCGAGAAAGAACTTTTAGCGGTTGTATTTGCATTAGAAAAATTCAGGCCTTACTTAATTGGCTCATCTATAGTTATGTACACTGACCATTCCGCCTTAAAACATCTTTTGGCGAAGAAAGATGCAAAAGGTCGACTAATACGTTGGATCCTACTGTTACAAGAATTTGATCTTGTTATCAAAGATAAGAAAGGATGTGAAAACGTTGTAGCCGACCATCTTTCACGCATCTCTTCTTCCCCTGTGACTCTGCCGATCAATGACTCATTCCCTGATGAACAACTCTTGAACGTATCCAATGAACCATGGTTCAGGGATATTGTGAACTATCTTGTCACGGGACTTATACTGAGCGATTGGTCAAAACAGGACAAATACCGTTTTCTATCCCAAGTAAAACACTTTTACTGGGATGATCCATATTTGTTTAAATATTGTCCTGATCAGATCATTCGCCGGTGTGTCCCGAAAGAAGAGTTCAAGAGTGTTCTTTCTTTTTGTCATGATCAGGCCTGTGGGGGTCATTTCGGTCCTAAAAAGACGGCGGAAAAGGTTTTGCAATGTGGATTATATTGGCCGACCTTATTTAAGGACGCATTTGAGCATTGCAAAACCTGTACACAGTGTCAGTACACGGGTAGAATATCCCGGAGAAATGAAATGCCTCAGCAACCCATTCTGGTTGTTGAAATATTCGATGTTTGGGGCATTGATTTTATGGGTCCTTTTCCCAACTCCTTTGGGAATTTGTACATACTGCTGGCGGTTGATTATGTCTCAATGTGGGTTGAAGCCATTCCATGTCGCACTAATGACAAGAAAGTTGTCATTAAGTTCTTGAAAAAGAATATCTTTTCGCGATTTGGACACCCACGCACTATTATTAGCGATAATGGGACACATTTCTGCAACAGATCTTTCGAGACTCTGATGCGAAAATACGCAATCAACCACCGACTTTCTACACCCTATCATCCCCAAACGAGCGGGCAGGCTGAGATCTCAAACAGACAAATCAAACTTATCCTGGAGAAAACTGTTGCTAAGAATAGAAAAGACTGGTCGACCAAACTGACGGATGCTCTTTGGGCATTCAGAACTGCATATAAAACCGACCTAGGGATGTCTCCATATAGGATAGTGTTTGGGAAGGCATGTCATTTACCCGTCGAGATAGAGCATAAAGCATTGTGGGCTATAAAGGAAATAAATTTTGATCTAAAAGAAGCCTGCAACTTTCGGAAGCTGCAACTTAATGAGCTAAGCGAACTCCGCGATGAAGCTTATGATAACACTGTAATTGTAAAGAATAGGACTAAGGTTTTTCACGATAAAAACATTTTGAGGAAAACATTTTCACCTGGTCAACAAGTCCTTCTTTATGATTCACGATTACACCTTCACGCGGGTAAGCTCCGATCTCGATGGAAGGGACCTTTTATTGTGCGGTCTTTATACCCGCACGGGGCAGTAGAAGTAGAAAATGTTAAAAACGGCACCTTTTTCAAAGTGAATGGACATAGACTAAAGCCGTATTTTTCCACTGACCCTACGGAGGAGCTCTTGTTCTTACAAGAGCCAGTTTATTTGGATTAAAATTCCTCCGTCTCACTTTCATATCCTATATATCATTGCATCATCTTTTGGATGGAGGTGGGTGAAAAAAAAATAAGTTTGGGGGAGGCTCTTCGCTTATATATTTTGCCCCCACTAATAATTCCCCCCAGGCTTACAGTTTTTGTAGGTATAGCGATTGGCAACAGTGAGGACACTGTTGAAATCAAGTTTGGGGGAGGTTTGTGCTTATTTTTGCATCATTTGCATATCATTTACATAAGCACAAAACATTTCTTTTAAAAATCTATAAAAATTTAAAAAAAATTCAAATACAAAAATATTTTAATATTCAAACCTTTTTTGTACATAAATAAGATAATAAAAGTTTAGATAGTGAAAAATTGCATCCATGAGATTAGAAAAATTTAAGAAAACTAAGAAAATTAGAAATTTTCTTATACGAACTAGTAATAAGTAGTTATGAGCCGTTGTCCCAAGGGTTAGTAAGATGAAGGACGTCACTAATCTGAGGATGAAAATAAGTCTGAAAAATAGTTTCTATTTTGGAAGCCAAACATTTTGAACGTTGCTACCCTGCTATTCGCACTTACACACGTCTTGAAGCCTGGGATAGTAGAGGATACCTTGAAATGCTCTTGTCTTAAAGCCGATGTATGAAGGAAATAAAAAGAAAAAAAAAGTGAATAAAAATATAAAGTGGTGAGAAAAATGGACACTGGTTTTGTTATCGCCGAGGGCAATAAAAATGTATAGCGAGGGTGCCTCTTCGCCTAGTGCCCTAAGGCCAACTGGTCTGGGAGTCACTGCTATGCCTGAGGTGGTGCAAGACGAGGAAAATACACCAAGTAAGCAAGCACAGGAGTAATCGGTCGGTTAGTACCTCAAGAAGTATTAACGGTCGCATGAAAGTGTGTGAGCAATCACATCTAAATATTCATTAATTAAAAAGTACTGAGGCTGATGGGCAAGAGTATGATAGCTTGAATTGAATTCTCCGGGTGTAGAGATGTCCTTTACACACACGCAGGGTTATATGATCGATGTTTTGGAAGAAAGATAGGAATGAAGAATAAGACGATGTTTTATTGAGGGAGGACGTGATTTCTGACATTTTTTCATGACCATTAAGATAGGGCTCATGACAACCGAAAAGCTAGCTTAGTTGGAAACCCTAATTTTCAAGGCTTTTCTTTTACGATTCTTTTCTTTAAATGTAATTTTCATGATCTTTCTTTTATTATTGGATTTTGTGGGTGTAATCCGCTGAAAACCCTCAGGAGACAACACTCCTCCTACTAGGGACACCTAGAGGTTTAAAGGCTTGTTGCACGTGCTCAGTGCAATCGTGTTGCCTACGAAAGTGTGCTAGTTAGTTTTTTCTCTTTCTTTATTTTCTCCTTCTCTTTTTAATAAAACAGTTCGCTCGAGATGATCGAAATTAAGTTTGGGGGAATTTGATTAGTCGAAAATATTGTATCTTTTAATCGGCAATTTCCCTATCATTCGCATTCATATAGAAGTGTTCGGCATTCATATTTCACATATTAGCAAATCTGTCGCAAAATATCAGATTACATGTGTTAGACCTTAAAACCGGCATTTCTAGGGAAATTGACTGCATTTCATAACATGGCATCATTTCTATATATCGCAACTCGTGTTTCGAAGTCTGTGCAGGAAAAATCAGAAGCTTGCTCAAATCTACACCGCTAAAAGATACGCCAACACAATGATTTCAGTTCTGGTATCAATCCAAAGGGACAAATACAAATCAACACATCAGATAAAGCCCCAAATGTCAGCCCAAGAAGGCACCAGAAGTTTCAAATCCCAAGCCTCCAACATGGCCGCGGAACCGCGGCCGGAGCCGGTTTGCGCCGCGGTTCCGCGGCGGATCTGCCACGTCAGCACCAAAGCTTTGCACCAAAATTCTTCATTCAGGGCCCACATTCAGCTCATGTACTTCAAGTTTCAGAAGACTCCAGAGGCTTCTGCCAGATCAGCAAACTAGGTTTTTCTAAGCTTAATTAGTCCTAGCTTAAAACCTAAGCTAGCTCCTAACAAACTCTTTCTAGAAACTCCTCAACAAACTTTTGGAGGGAATTGTAATTTCAAACCTAGACCTAGGGTTTGGGAAGTCTATAAATAAAAGCCTAGACCTAGGGTTATGAAGATGATCATCTTTAGCCAATCTAGAGCCATTCACTCTCTTTCTTCATCTTCTTCCACAAGTCTAGTGACAAGGCTTGTGTGAAACCCTAACCCTAATTTCAATCAAAAGCCAAGATCCTGAGTACCCCATCAAGCAAGAAGCCTTGCAACCTTTTATGAGCCGAGCCGATCTTCAACAGAGCAAGTGGTCCAAGACGATCCGCGACTCACGGAGCCGGGCGACGCCAAATCGACAATTTAGTTCTTCCTCTTGTAGTTCTTGAGCGACTGTAATCAAATTGTTGATATAAATAAAAGGTGATATTCTTTTATCATGTTTTCTTTAAATTCTTGCATCATGATTCGATCTAAATTTCTAGTTGTAATTCTTGTTGTGATGTTTGAGTAATACTCCGCTCGTCAAGGAGTCGAGACGATCAATAGAATGATGATGTAAAATATCTTAAATCGATTCTTGAATCCTACGAGTTTTGTAAAACCTAGCAAGTTCAAGAACCGACAACCCAATTCGTTGCGATGCTTTCTTGAATGATATCGCTCGAGATTGGGGAGTTACGATCGTTTCTTGAAATTGCTAGAGGCTAGAATGTGAATGATATCGATGAAAGAACAAGGGTTAAACGATGAAACCCTAGTTTCACGAGAAAGCCCTAACTCTCATCGATCATCATCGATCTAGTATCAATCCTTCGAAGGACAAGAACACGAAATCTTGAGATTACATCACGTCTATAGATCCGATCGATTCCTACGAGCCTCACTTAGATTCTTCACATTTGGTTGGAAATATCATCGAAACCCGATTCTTGATTGTTTATCTTTTTCTTGATTCTTGAATAGAATAGTGACACTTGAACAATTGATAAATCTTGAATCATGCTTTCTTTTCTTCGCAATTAACTTTTCAATTCAAACAAATTAAACATAAAAACGAATCGCACAATCCCTGTGGACGATCCGCACTCGCTTACGATCTACAACTGACACCGTAATTGATTGCGGTCAAATATAATTCTTTGATTGTGAATCTTATTCAATATTACCGACACATAGAAACTTATTCGCTTTATTTGATTTACACAAACAAGAACTTCAATTCAATCAAATGAAACCGTTACCAGGGATCATTTGAGTTGATTTACTTACACAGTCTCGAATTTTACAAACAATCATAGACCAAGTTAGATGGGAATCGCCTCTACAAAGCTTGTTTTACTTAGCGAGACTTAGTCAACTCAAAAAGGATGCGTTGAGGCCCGAGCCCTTGATATGTAGCTTGTCTTTAGCTAGAATCTCATCTTTTTACCCTTCCGTGGTAAACTTATATAGGAAAGATTCTCGGGAGGTTATACCAGCTTTAATTGCTTCAATAACAACCAGAGGTTTAGGACACATGTAAACAATCAATATACTACCTCTACTTGATCTTCGTATGCTATTCTCTTCCCAACCCAACCGTCCTCAGTAGGGCTCACTATCTATGTTGGATGCTCTTTGGTGCTACCTTTCCGTTCCGCCCTGCCTACTATTGAAATCAAATAGAAAATAGGATTCCAGGGATCACCTAAAACATCGTTGTCAAGGTCAGTCTTCAACCCCTTCCCCGAAACCCTCAATGCCCTTACCCACCTGCCTTTGGCTATATTGAGCTTGTTCATAAGCTTGGACAGTTCTCTTTTCTTGGACATTCTGTTCATCCGACCACTGCTCTTCCTCGTTAACTCACGGATGGAATATCATACAACATGTGAAACCTTTACCGACTCATTACTACTACTCGAAACTTACCTACCCGAGACACAACCAGACTTGCGTAGGAGCATCGATCGATCGGAGGTAATCCGACCAAGCGAGGAGAGACTTCTACTACGCAATAAGACGTTCTCTATGATCCCTAAATCAAACTACTTTTCCCGGACCACTTTCTTTCTATACGCAATTTCTTTCGACTTCTGTGAGTGAGGGCAAGGGATAAGCACCTAGCACAACAGATGCTAGAGAGGAAGGACAGTTCACTGGTATAATATCGAAATTAGGGAAGATAGGCCTATCCTCTGATGCTGAAGCTCTTTCAGTTCTATTATCCTACTTCAACTAGAGGAAAACTGAGAGGCAAAGACGTGGAGTTTGATTGACTTCGCTAAGGTTGTCATTGTTCGATATCAAACTACCGGCATTCCTGTCAATCCAAAGATGATAGAAAGAATTGCGTATAGAAAGACGATCGTCAGGTGAAAGAGAAAGCCAACCAGTTCGGGCAGGAGGAAATCGACATTCTAGTTCGGATCGGGTAGGGCTTTCACACCACCTTTCTTGACGAGCCTCTTATTCGGCTGTGAAAAGAACTTCATTTTAGATGACAATTGGTCATCTTAACTGATCGAACCAAGCGACCCCAGAGGTATGTTTCTGTTGTGAAAACCTGTGAAAGATTAGCTACTCTTTCGACCATCCATTCACAATAGCTTTCAGTATTCGTTCGGCTCGCCTTCCTATGCTTCACTCAGTTTCTGTTGTGAAAGTATGAGTACCCTCATATGCCGTTCACTCGTGGAAGCCACTCTTTCTCAACTGAGGAACTCTCGTGCGTCAATCGATTCCGTTCACTCGTATCCATGGCAAGTCCCTGATTCACTATACTGAATCTCCCTTATACACATATATGTCCGTTAAGAATGCCAATTTTTCTTTACCGAAGCTCCCATTTCTGATCTGGGCAAGGGTTCGAGGGAAGCTGTTGGAGATGATGCGGGTACTGAAGATGGAGATGCGGATTCAGCTGCGGATGGAGATTCAGGATCTGAAGGATCGGGAAAGGTTGGCTCGTAAGCTGCTGAACTCTAACTCGAGAAGGGCATTAGAAGCGCTTTTCATGCGCATTGATTATGGCTGAGGAAGGAAGTGATCGAGAATATCAGCCGACGGCCGATTAGCTGACATATTCTTTTCCAACGGACGGATTCAGAAGACAGAGCAGACCGATGAGCGTTTGCCCAATACAGCTCGACCGGATATTTGATTGGACAGAAGACCGGGGATCGAGATTAAAGGAATTTCCTATCTAAAAAGAACTCACTTTATACATCTCCTAAGTATATATAAGGCCAGCAGAAGATATATTATTTGAAAGCGTAAAAACCGGAAACCGAAGAAGCGAAAGCGCCTAACTCAACCGCCGACCCTGTTCTGCCTACTACTCCAGTTGGCTATTCAAAATAATCATTCACCAGAAATCCTCACCGTTAGTTGCTTTGGTCAAGTCAATAAGTAGTTCATCTCTCTTCCTTGAGAAGGACCAAAGCCATAAGAAGTGTCCAAAGCAATCATCATGGGAAGCTGAACCGGAGCAATCGTCACTTAGTTGCTACTTCCACTCTACCTCGAACTGTCTACCCCGCTGTTTCCTTACGTAAATCACTTTCTAGGCCAGCCCTGACTCCCGTCCTTTACCAGTATTGCTTTAGTCATTCTCGCACCAGTAGGACAATTTCATTGCCTCATATTCGGAAATTCAACAATACCAGTCTTCTTTCATCCGATTGACTCACACTTTTTGGAAAAAAGTGATTACCGGAAGTAAGCACGTCAGCCCAACGGGTAAGGTTACCAGATCATTCTACTATTCTGCTATGAGTAGTGGGTGAGAGCAGGAAACTGAGAAAGGGAAACCAAGTGCTGGGACTTTCTCAGTTGCAATCCCCAAGGTAAGATGCTTAAAACAAGCAAGCCGAACTACCTTGATGAAGACTGAAGCAAACAACTGCACTCGTTACCTCACTTCACTACAGTGAGCTATTCCTCCCCACTTTAAAGAGGCAGGCCACACAACCCACAGCTGCTTCTGGCTATAAAGCCTACCCTTTTCGGTCTTCCCCGTTTACCTACTCAAAGCACGAATGTGAAGTCGCCCACATAACTACCTTCGAAGATGTAGATTAAGAGGCTCGTACCCCAGAGCCAAAGCCTTCTCTTCTCCTGGAGCTGCAGGTGTGAATCTAGTCTCTTTCATCCGTCTTTCTTAAGCCATCTACTACTACTAAAAGTAGGGGTAGAGAGCATGCTACCACAGAAAGGACCCGAAAGAGGTCTCGTTCTGGAAGGGCCTTCCAGACTTCAAAGAGATGGATGGTGGAGGAGCTTTAGGGCCTAAGGATTCCATCGCCTTGAGTTGACCAAGATCTACTTCATGTGATAGAAGACATGGGCTAGGATGTTTAGAGTATAGCGGAGGAAGTGAACACTGGCTCGTCAAAATGCAAGCTGGTATCAGAAGCGAAGAGAAAGACAGAGAGCTCAACGAAAGAAAAACCGCTCATAACAGAGCTCATAACCTTTTTCAAATAGGGCTTTGCTCGTCACTCAACACAGAACTCCCCCTGGAAGTGACAGATCTATCACTGTCGGTCACGTAAGCGCCGGACCCGCGTTGAGATGGAAAAGGGCACCACTTCGTCATTTTACGGAACTCGGAGCTTTCGGCTTACTTATCGAGACTTTCAGCACTCAGGAGCCGAAAGAGATAGATTGAACTATTTTGGATGTCTCTCTCTGGTCCTTGCTCTGATCGACTTGCCCCCCGTCTCGGTTCCCTTCCTTGAACCGCCAGAAGTGCTGATCTCAACAGATCTCTACCTTCACAGTCGAAAGCTTGCTTGAAAGACTCACTTCTTTTATCCCCTCTCTTCCCGCTTGTCTCATTCCTATCTCTTTTCGTCGGAAGTTCAGTAGCCAACTGACTGCTTCAATCTCTAATCGCAACACCGCTGACCTACTAGTCTTGTCCGGTTCTTGTTAGTTATATATGTGTCCTAGAGGCCATTACTGTACATACGATGTATATTGTAATGGATGCTTGGACATATATAGGGAGGACTTTCTTGCTCGACATGATAGTATGCTATCTGGTTGAACTTTATCTTAACATGTACTCTGATTGTCTCTATGTTACATGTTGATAAAGCCCTTAGGATAATTACTCGACTACTGGGACTATGATGAGATCATACTAGTGGGGCCACGGTAGTCGACGAGTATATCTTATAACTGTTCCTAGTCGAAGGTGTATCGAGACAGGGCATCGATACACCAGAGTAGACTAGCGTATACGCATCTTGACCCATATGATGGGCGATGGATGATCCCATATCCATCGGTGTTTGACATCAAGGATGGTGTACGGGTGCTCAGTAGAGACTGGGTACACTGGACGGACTCGCCGAGAACTCCTAGATGGTGTTATACCTCACGTCAGATGGCGGTTCTCCGGTGACACTGGTACAGAGTAGTCTGTTGACCCGAGATCGTCATAGAGTCTTGTGTGATTCCCACTGTGCTTTGATTTCCATCATACTACGTCCAAAAGGGCATGCAAAAAGGTGGCTTTTGGGTACAGTCCCGAATCACATGGAGGCAATGAGCGATAGGAGGGGATTCGTCTCTCCTGGTATAGGGAGTTGATGTTGTGCTGTGTTCGATTGGCTATAACTAGAAATCCCTGGCCAGGGTTGCTGAGATTTACTGGTAAGTGTTATCAGTAGTTTCTCGAATTGTTATAGACCTCATATCGACACGACTTATCGAGCTACTGGGGTCTGACGTTTACCACCCCTAGGCGAGATATGCGACATATCAGACGACGAGACCGGACTGTACGGGAGTGTTACTGATTGGATTCACAGGAGAAAGTACAGGCTTGCTTATTGATCTTCTGAGCGCTCAATACCTGGGTGGCTATTACTTTTAGCCGACCGCTTACAGCTTGTAGGTGTTTGATATGATCATCACCTACTGCCGGCGTATTGACGATTCTTTAGAGTCCTACACAGAGGTTTCTTGACTCAGGCAAAACGGAGTAGGGGCACATATGTGATATGTGTGGGACCGAGGATAATGCGATATGAGATACCGTAATCTATTCTCGCGATATTTGATATCAGCCGGATCATCGGATCAAGTGTTGATTCGATGAATCGGTACGGATAAATATTAGCCGGTTATAAGCGATATAGCCGGATTGTCGGATCAAGTGTTGATTCGATAATTTAATGTACAATAATATATATGATATATTAAATTACATTAACTAATATTAGCTCACTAAAAGATTCTTTTTCTCACTCGGGTAATACATTGATATATATGCGATATATGTTAAATGTATTATTTTATTTTGTTACAATAAATATTATATATGTGATATATAATATTGTAACATGATATGATTACTAATGCAACATGTTTAGTGGAGTTTAAACATGATTAGGGTTTGGATTAGGGTTAAGACTTCTAGTAGATTCTAGAAGCTTTTCTTTTGTCTTGAAAAAGATATTATGCTTGATATTTTCAAGTGACTCACTTTTTAACCCAACCCAAACCCTAGCCCTAGTTAATTCTCTACATGGGTTTAGTTGACCATGGTTGCATTATTCATCATTTTTATCTTTGCATTATTCATCACAAAAAGATGATGAATGATTCTTCTTCTTCTTCCTTCTTCTCTTCATGGAAAAAGCTTTCTAGCTTTTTCTAAGTGATGAAAAATGAGTGAGAATAAGAAAACAAATGAGAGCAAAAATCCCACTTCATCATCCTCATCTATCCTTGTCATTTAGATGAAGGTGTTCACATCATTTTATGAGTGTTAGCTTGTATTAAGGAAACTTCAAGGTAGATCATCTATGTTATCGAAGATCGGAAGCTAGCTTGTATCTTTCTCTTCGTGGAACCTCTCGAGAGTCCAGAACACGATGATCGCAGCGAAGGGACCTAAACATGGAGCTTAAGAAGTGAAGGACCGGATCTACAAAGGTTGTAATCCCTTTCACTTAGTGTTAAAGTGTTTAACATGTTAGTTTTCGCCTAAACTCTAGTATAAAGATCCGGCTTTGGGTTTTTCGGCACGGCTAAAATTTTAATCGGGCATGCTTGATGCCCCGTAGACCCTTGTATGCGTGCCTAGCAACCCTACAGTGGTATCAGAGCCAAGCTAGAGCTTTAGGCGAAGTCTACAAGAAGTTTAAATTCCGATCGAACCCGAAAACCCCGACGAATACCCTTCTCTGGATTTTTTCTAAAAATGTGATTTTTTATGAATTAAAAATGCTCAGAAAATTAAGCAGGAAAAACTAAGAATTACTGTGAAGTACGGACCTGTAATGCGCTGATTTGACCGCGGAACCGCGGCCAAACCAAGGGTTTTTGCGGCGGTTCCACGGCCAAAATTTTGAATTAGTCCCTGGAACTTCATATATTTCTTCTTAGGTCCTTTCTTGTCATTTTTTTCTGGGAATTTTTTAATTCCACTCAAGTGTTGAGTTTTCTAGGGTTGTATTGGGGACTCGTTGATTCGAACGGATAATTTAATTTTGTTTAGTTTGTCCGGGTAATTTTTAGAACGTGTTAAAAAGTTCGAACGGATATCAATAACTCACTTTTTCCCCAGTCGGAAAATTTTTCAAAAGTTGGATTTTTTCTTGAGTTTGAAACTTTCTAAGTCGTGCAAGTAACGCGGTGGACCCTCTAGAAGACAACAAACCTTAACTTGATTATGTGACCGTCTTGAAATGCCTCTAAACCTTAGGGTTTGTAGCAGTACGGCGTGCCACATGTGAGGCGTTGGCTTGACCCTTCTACGGCTGGACCATCGGTACTGTGGCATGTGATGGATATTTTTGAACTCCGCTCAAGTGTTGAGCTATTTGGGAAATCTTGGGTGTTTGATTATTCGATCGGAAAGTTTAACATTGTCTATTTATCTGGAATGTGATACAATATTTAGAATCCACAAGTAGTTATGAGATAACTAATTTGAATATTATAAATCTAGCAGTTCAGTCTCAGATGATCGGTTGCTACGGAATTTTGATGTAATCAAAAGTCCGTCGCAATCACGTAGCGTACGTGGATACTCGCCGGGTAAACTTAATAGATAGCCATGCCCCATAGCCCCGACCAAGTGACTGTAGGAGAACCCCCGTCGCCAAAAGCATCCGTTCGGGTGCTCGCGGCAGCGGTGTTCCGCCTTAGTGCACTTCGTCGACGGCATCCGGGGGTGCGGCCGTCTACTAAAGTTTGCGACGAGCATTCGATCAGGCTGTCGGGAATCTTGTTGAATTGCCCGACTTAATATTGAAAAGAGTTTTCGATAATGAGACTAAAATGCGGGGTTTATAATAGTTAGGCATGCGATATCTAAGGAATTCATTTGGTTAGGCATGCGATGTCTAAGAAGGTTGCGGATTCCAACTGTTGTAGTTTTACACTTTCTTTTCTGTGACCGTAAGCGTAGTATGTAGTGTATCGCCGGCTTCGTTGCTATACATCAACGACAATCGGGATACGCATACTTGCTTACGTTGATGATATGAGATATTATGTGTTGCTGTGATATGTTATATTGGATCGTCGCGTTTTGAATAGCCGGGGGTTTTATGTGAGATGAGAGTTTTTCTTTTTCATTCATGTAAAATTCATTTGTATGTAATATTCTTTTATTGGGGCACTTCCGGGCTGAGGATGATGTCACTGTTGTATATTATTTACTTTTCCGCATTAGGTAGACCCAAGGCGGGGAGCACAAGTAACTAGGTTCTAGGGTCCAATGGGAGACCATCTCGAGGAGTCGAGACCGGGTCTCCTAACCCTAAAATTGGCAGTGTTGCTTGCCGCTCTCGTAGGGGTTTAGGGATGTGGGTTTGGTTATTCATCGCGACCGTGGAATCCGTGTTTTATACAGGCTCGTACTAAAACACGGACGTCCTAGTATATCCAATATTTCATATGTGTTTCTTCTGCTGCAATGTTCTGTGATGAGATCATATTACTGCCTGAGACGAATGTTTATATTATATATATGAGATATATGTTATATTGTAGATTTCGTTTCAAAAGAGATGCTTGTGAAGCATAATAAAATGGGACTTCATTAATGAGATTAATGAAACTAAAAGAAACCTAAAGCTGTTGTAGAAACTTGTTTAAAAACTGGTAGCTCTAGTTCTTGCTTTGCATAGCGGTGTTCCTTGTAGAACATCCAGCACCTTATTCGATAAGGAAAGAGCCGAGATCCCTTCACCTGGAGTGACCTCTTTAGCGAAACTACCAGATGCTACAAACTCGGTTTGTCTTTTGATTGCTTCTATAGTTCTTGCTTTGCATAGTGGTATATATGATATACCCTGCACCCTATTCGATGAGGAAAGGGCCAACGATCCCTTCACCGAGAGTGACCCCTTTAGCAAAACTATAAAAGCCTCAAAAACACTCCATTTAAAATTCACTCGATTCTACAACGATATCAAGTTCATTACGCTCATGGTTTTCTTAAAAACCTGCGTAGCCCTCCGTCATTTCAGATAAGTACTACTTAGTATTCGTGCTGCGGTAGTTTGGCATGCGTCAAGGCGTATTGTACGGTAGCTAACTAGTGCTTATCTGCTAGCATACGATGCGATTGGATTAGGGTATTCGTACGGCGTTGTTTGGCATGCGTCAAGGGTCGTGCGGGTGGGTTTAATTCAATCAGGAAATGCACGGGTTGAATTTGACTAGCGGACTATGGGTTGTTTGGCATGCGTCAAGGTCATAGCACGCTAGGGGTAAAAGAATTATCGGGAATTTCAAGTGTTGAAATTTGCAATGAGATTGCATACCTTCTATGAGATAGTTGGATCCCGATACCCACTGCGAGTAAGAGTTACTCCTGGGAGAGTTTTACACATTACAATTAGCCGATCAAGTAGGTGTCTAGAAAGGTTTCAACGGGGTTACGCCCCTGAGAAAACGAGGTTTATTTTAATTAGGTCCGTGCGAAAGCACGGGGAACCTCCCTCAAAGTACCGGCACTGGCCTGGCTGAAAGATTAGCGAACTTGTAGGGTGTAATTAATCCCGGCTAGTCTTTCCTTTTAGGGTTTGAAGGAAGATTTGACTAAAACAGTGGGAGACATCCTGATTAGATAAATTGATAACCAATCTAATCTTGTAAAAGCGCAAGCTGAGTATTTTCTTCTCTCCCTCTCCAGGTAGCGACCATATCACGCCTTAATCAAGATAATAAAACGGATATATTGACCGAACCCGCTTGTTATACTGAGCTGGGGAACGTTGGTCCCGCTCCAACTTATAATTGTTATAAGACAGAGCAGGAAATTGGGGAATACCAGATTTCCCGTGCCGCC
Organism: Agapanthus africanus; assembly: GCA_030015575.1. Lineage (NCBI taxonomy): Eukaryota > Viridiplantae > Streptophyta > Magnoliopsida > Asparagales > Amaryllidaceae > Agapanthus > Agapanthus africanus. The sequence continues at coordinate 591,615,492 of CM057340.1, read as the reverse complement.
CAAACGAAGAAAGTACATGTTGATGTATCTTCTTCGGGTGTGTTCATTACATAGAACTGTTTCTCAGTATCCTTTACGTCCTGGGTATGAGATACCGGATCAGGATCCCGTATATGTAATCTGTTACATGGGCTACAGATAGGTAGAGAACTGAGAATGGGTGATAAGTTTCATGAGATAGAAATGGTGCAAGTGTTGCAGCCAAGTATGTTGGTCACTATCACCCTGTATTACCAGAATACATTGATTCTGAACGAATGTTATTAGATACCGAACCTGATATACAACATCATATCAGTCTCTTTATTAGTAAAGAAAGGATATAATTTTGTATTGTTGGATAATGTTTTGAACATTTCCTATATCAAGAGTTGATCGGTTCAGGCACGTTATCTAAAAGCATTGACGTTCTAAATCAAACTACAGTTCTTAGTATACAAAACACACACAAGAGGAAGAGTTCAGAAATAAACGAATCCTTCTTGAGGTATTGTAGACTAGGTCATATCAATGCGACCCGACTAGCTGAAGTTACATTAAGATGCATATTTAAATTTCTTTGAATTTACATCTTGTGAAACTTGTCGGTCATGTCACAAGGATAAGATGACCATAGCTCTGTTTATTGGAAACAGAGAAAGAGTTAGTGAACTCTTGGGATTGATACATGTTGATGTATAAAGGTCCCCTGTCTACACATGCCTAGACCGGTTCTTTGTACTTCATTACATTCTCTGATGATCTCTCAAGATTCAGACATATGGTCCTGTTGAAGCATAAGTCCGAAGCTTTTGATATATTCACGGAATATAAGTTAGAAGTAGAGAACCAAAAACGGGTATAAGTATTATGTCCTTTGATGAGATCAGGGAGGAGAATACTTGAGCACGGAATTCCTGAACTATTCTAAAGGAGAATGAGATTCTCTCTCAGCATTACTCCTCCGAATACACCACAGCACCTCGGTGTATTGGGGCGGAGCAATCACACCCTATGTGATATGGTGTGCTCTATGATGAGTACTACTGAGTTGCCTATTTCCTTTTTGGAGTTATGCACTTGAGAAACTGCATACCTATTTAAATAGGGTTCCAATCAAATCAGTTGCCTACCACTTCATATGTGATATGGAAAAGGAAGAGCCCATATCTTAAGTTTGTTAAGATTTGGGGTTGTCCGGCCTATGTCTAAAAGCAAAATCCGGACAAGCTCGAGGCAAGGTCTGTTATGTAGAACTGGAAAGGTTCCAGCTATACAAACTGCAGCTGATGATTTGGTAGAACCAAAGGATTCAATAGTTTCCAACAAATCTCAGCCTCTCCGCCAATCTAGTAGGGTTCCCCACCCACCTGAGAGGTACTTCGGTTTTCTCTATGATAGTGGGAGTGAGGATTGCATCATGAGATGATGACCCAACTAGTTTCGAGCTGGCCATCAGGAGTGGGACTCTGTAAGAATGGCTGGATGCTTATCGATCTGAGATGGAATCCTTATACACCAACAAAGTATGGACTTTGGTTGCTTTATCTGAAAGGTTAAATCCCCATCAGGAGCAAGTATATCTTGAGAAGATTACTTGGTGTATATGGAAAAGTTGAGACTTTCATAGCTATGCTTAAAGTCCATCCAGATCCTACTTGCCACGGCTACATACCATGACTACGATATCTGGCGGTTAAGTGTCATGACTGCTTTTCTAAATGTTGATTTGGAAGATAGCATCTATAAGTACACAGCCAGAGGGCTTCGTAGACAGTGGGCGCAGCGGAAACGTGAGCAAGATGTTTTATAAGATAAAGCAGGCATCGCGGAGTTGGAACATCTGTTTTGATGTGGTAGTCAAAGAGTTTGACTTCATCAAAATGGTAGATGAACCTTGTATATACAAAAAGGTAGTAGGGAGTATGGTGATGATCCTCATAGAGTACGTGGATGACATACTCTTGATAGGGAAGGAGTTTCCTATGCTACGCTCGGTCAATCTCCGCTTATCACAAGGATTCTCCATATAGGATCAAAATGATACCTCCTAAATCCTGGATTTTAGATCTATGAGATAGATCTATTTGGATGTTAGGATTCTCACTAGATGTAGTAAGATGGTATCAATCGATCCTGGGGAGAATCACTGGAAAGGTTCCAGGGTGATAAGGACGACTGAATGTCAGTCGCAGGCATTGTCTTTACCCTCAGTGGAGGGACGGTATGTTGGAAAAGTTCAAAACTAGATACCGTGACTTACTAGACGATTAAAGGCAAGATACATCGTTACCAAGGATGCTACCAAAGAGGCAGTCTGGATATATAAGTTTATGAGATGAACTTTGTTCCTACCATTGTGTGACAATGGAGTTGTGGCTTATGCCAAGGAACCCCTATCCCATCAGAAATCCAGATATAATTCTTAGGCAGTATCACCTGATTATGGAGATGGTTGATCTCCAGGTAGATCGAGGTTAGGAGAGTAGACACAGAGGACAACAGCGCGGATCCACTCACAAAGGCCTTTTTCCCAATAGAGACTTTTATGGGATGGTTGAGTATGAGATACTTCAACCACAGCTAATTGTTGGGTATGTGATACCACAACAGATGGCCCTAGTGCAAGTGGGAAATTGTTAGTTATATGTGTGCCCTAGAAGCCATTACTGTACATACGATGTATATTGTAATTGATGCTTGGACATATATAGGGAGGACATTCTTGCTCGACATGATATTATGCTATCTGGTTGAACTTTATCTTAACATGTACTCTGCTTGTCTCTATGTTACATGTTGATAAAGCCCTTAGGATATGTACTCGACTACTAGGACTATGATGAGATCATACTAGTGGGGCCACGGTAGTCGACGAGTACATCCTATAACTGTTCCTAGTCGAGGGTGTATCGAGACAGGGCATCGATACACCAGAGTAGACTAGCGTATACGCATCTTGACCCATATGATGGGCGATGGATGATCCCATATCCATCGGTGTTTGACATCAAAGATGGTGTACAGGTGCTCAGTAGAGAACGGGTACACTGGACGGACTCGCCGAGAACTCCCAGATGGTGTTATACCTCACGTCAGATGGAAGTTCTCCGGTGACACTGGTACAGAGTAGTCTGTTGACCCGAGATCGTCATAGAGTCTTGTGTGATTCCCACTGTGCTTTGATTTCCATCATACCACGTCCAAGAGGGCGTGCAAAAAGGTAGCTTTTGGGTACAGTCCCGAATCACATGGAGGCAATGAGCGATAGGAGGGGATTCGTCTCTCCCGGTATAGGGAGTTGATGTTGTGCTGTGTTCGATTGGCTATAACTAGAAATCCCTGGCCAGGGTTGCTGAGATTTACTGGTAAGTGTTATCAGTAGTTTCTCGAATTGTTATAGATCTCATATCGACACGACTTATCGAGCTACTGGGGTCTGACGTTTACCACCCCTAGGCGAGATATGCAACATATCAGACGACGAGACCGGACTGTACGGGAGTGTTACTGATTGGATTCACAGGAGAATGTACAGGCTTGCTTGTTGATCTTCTGAGTGCTCAATACCTGGGTGGCTGTTATGTTTAGCTGACCGCTTGCAGCTTGTGGGTGTTTGATATGATCATCACCTACTGCCGGCGTATTGACGATTCTTTAGAGTCCTACACAGAGGTTTCTTGACTCAGGCAAAACGGAGTAGGGGCACATATGTGATATGTGCGGGACCGAGGATAATGCGATATGAGATACCGTATTCTATTCTCGCGATATTTGATATCAGCCGGATCATCGGATCAAGTGTTGATTCGATGAATCGGTATGGATAAATATTAGCCGGTTATATGCGATATAGCCGGATTGTCGAATCAAGTGTTGATTCGATAATTTAATGTATAATAATATATATGATATATTAAATTACATTAACTAATATTAGCTCACTAAAAGATTCTTTTTCTCACTCGGGTAATACATTGATATATATGCGATATATGTTAAATGTATTATTTTATTTTGTTACAATAAATATTATATATGTGATATATAATATTGTAACATGATATGATTACTAATGCAACATATTTAGTGGAGTTTAAACATGATTAAGGTTTGGATTAGGGTTAAGACTTCTAGTAGATTCTAGAAGTTTTTCTTTTGTCTTGAAAAAGATATTATGCTTGATATTTTCAAGTGACTCACTTTTTAACCCAACCCAAACCCTAGCCCTAGTTAATTCTCTACATGTGTTTAGTTGACCATGGTTGCATTATTCATCATGTTTATCTTTGCATTATTCATCACAAAAGGATGATGAATGATTTTTCTTCTTCTTCCTTCTTCTCTTCATGGAAAAAGCTTTCTAGCTTTTTCTAAGTGATGAAAAATGAGTGAGAATAAGAAAACAAATGAGAGCAAAAATCCCACTTCATCATCCTCATCTATCCTTGCCATTTAGATGAGGGTGTTCACATCATTTTTTGTGTGTTATCTTGTGTTAACGAAACTTCAAGGTAGATCATCTATGTTATCGAAGATCGGAAGCTAGTTTGTATCTTTCTCTTCGTGGAACCTCTCGAGAGTCCGGAACACGATGATTGCAGCGAAGGGACCTCAACACGGAGCTTAAGAAGTGAAGGACTGGATCTACAAAGATTGTAATCCCTCTCACTCAGTTTTAAAGTGTTTAACATGTTAGTTTTCGCCTAAACTCTAGTATAAAGATCCGGCTTTGGGTTGTTCGGCACGGCTAAAATTTTAATCGGGCATGGTTGATGCCCCATAGACCCTTGTGCGCGTGCCTAGCAACCCTACAGTTCTAGCACTATGACAACTGACCACAGAGGACAGACCGCGTCATAGAGTCAGTACTCCCTTCCCACGTCGTCCTACTGCTTCTTGGCCAAGAGCAAATCATTACATCAAAGACGTCGAAGTAGAATGTCAGACTCTACTATTGACACAAAGATTCACAGTCCTCTTTGAACCACTCCTGGAAGCGGGAGAACTACTGCTAAGCTTGAAAGCCGGACTCACATAGGGTAAGCGGTATCACTGCACGGGTACCAAACAACCTAAGCCTACTAAACTGCTCCCTAAGACGTTGAATTCTCGTAAAATAACAATTGAACACCACGCGATCATTGGCTCTTCTCGAACTACACTAAAGATACATCTGGACCGATAAATCACTCCTCTTATCTTTCTTATATATCCTAGTTCGATGGAAAGATGGTATAATACGGGCCACTCCGTGTAAGGGACACGGGGACAGGTAGAAGCTCAGGAGGCCGGGGGTAACCTCCATAAAGCCGTCTGTAAGGAAGATGCACATTGCTTTAAATACAAAGCAACATGCAAGAATCCTGACTTTCGGCCTAGCTTAACTACCTGAACAGAGTACAAGTATGCCGCAATGCACACCTCCTTAAAAACGGAATCTCTATCTCCATCCTTACCTATTAGTAGTTAGGAGTCAGACCTGATTGCTATTAGTGCCTACGGCAAGGAAGGTAACTAGGAGAATAGGGATAGGAATCGACCGCAAGCCCCTTCTACTACTGAAACAATGATTCTCAATCAATCAGATAACGACGCGACGAGGTGCTTAGTTGATTAAGAGTCAGGGAGTGCTTCAATTACTCGTTACGGAAAGGTAGTTTCATGTTAGTCAAACGCAGAAAAGAAGAGGTGCGAGAGTCAGAACCGGTCAAAGATGGAGAAAAAAACCAGGGTAGCCATAGGTAGTTCATACTTGCTGACTTGAAAGAGTCTGGGCAGAGAGAGATGCCGGTGGTGTGCTTTGAGAAGACGAGGCGAGCTACACGGATCCGATTTCGTTGTTCCTCAGTTGAGAAAGAGTAGCTTCTCCACGAGTGAGCATAGCGAGCGAACAGCGTACGATGTAGTGAGAACGGTAACTTCAACCTCGCAAGTATTTACTACCCTTCTAATGAACTGAGCGATTTGCCGGAAGTGTTATTTTCCGGCCCTGTCAGAAGTGCTTTCAGTTCCGCTCGTGCCGGGGATTTCCCGAGCTTCACTCTTTAACGGTAGTTAGTAGTTTCATCAATTTGCTTAACATTTCGAACGCTAAGTGTGCTTCGGACATATGCTTAACTCGTTCGCCCTTGACTAACTAATAAGGCACTGGTCTTTGCGGGCCTTCGGTTCCCTTTTTGGAGGTAGACCAAGTGCTTTCACGTTCCAATCGCGGAAGGATCTCCACTCTCTCCACTCTAATAAAGTCTGTTGCAAGGGATTCTTAATCGAAAGGCAACGGTTTCTTACTTGCTTGCCCTCAAACGCTTCTCAGTCGCCGGGGGCTAGTGCGGTCCTTCATAAGAACTCACTTGACGTATTGGCTCTGTCGAACCTCTACGTCATCCCGTGGAAGGCAATTGCGAGACCCAAAGACACTAGCCCTCCCATTATCTCAAAACCATGATCAAGTACTCTTGGAGTCATGTTGATTTTCAACCTTGTTTCATTTCATAATGCAAGCAAGGGATGAGTGCACTAGCGCAAAAGCCGTTGCGCGCTAGCGCAAGTTTATATATAAGGTTTCTTGCTGCAAAAGTCATAGAAAACAGAAGTTTCCTGAAAAGCTTGAGGAAAGAAAGTTACTTTTTTGACATTGGTTGGCTTCTCTATCACACTGCTAGTCCACATCAAAGTGCCATCAGTGCTTCTTTCTTCCTAATCCAATGAATCAAAGAGCGCAAGCCTGGCTCAGTAATCTCTATATGACCATTGTTTCTAAGTTTGAGATTGAGTAAGGTACCTTCACCCTACAAGAAAGTAGGACCGAAGGCTTCACGGATAAAGAAGGAAGTGATTCATGAGTCAAGGAAAGAGAGTTGGCACACTTTTGCAATCTTGATTCACTCATCAATAAAAAAGAACGAAGACACCGGATCCCATTACAATCCTTTCTGTCTAAAGAAAAGTGAATCATGTCATTGTTCTACTAGATGCGTTAGAGGAGGTTGGTAATGGACTGAGCAAGAAACTTCCTTCTGAGTCGGGGGAGTCAAAGTGCTCTGATTTTTTCCTATAAAAAGTATTATCTGGCCCTTATAGCCTCCATTCGAGGAAGTGAGTTATCACTTGATAGATAGCAAGAGGATGCCAAGCAGTCAATACAGCCTACTCAGGAAAAGCATTCGGTATGGGAAAGCTCACTCAGAAATAGACTCTCTTACTTCAATATGATGCACGTCCGCTAAAGCTCTTCATAGGCTAGGGGGAGGTGGTAAAGAGTTGAAAGAGGAAGACATTACTACTCAAATAGGAGCGAATCCTTGCCTCAGGGAATCCTATTAGAAGTACCAGACTGTGGAATATCTCTTTTTTATGGATTCACAGTCAAAGTAAATGATCTGGGCCAGTCCAAATGAAATTAAAGGTCACCTACCGTGAATATACTTTGAAACTTCCTAAGTAGAGCCCTAGTAGAGGTAGGAAGTCACTCGCCTTCTTCGACTTGCATGTGTTAAGCATATAGCTAGCCTTCATTCGAGTTAGAATCAAAATTCCTAGGTTCATTAGAATGTCGATAGTCTTCTTTTTAGTGACATACGTTGTAAGTCCACGTTGCGACCCCCGGTTCTTACGGGGAGGCGGAAACGGTATAAAATCAAAATTTTAACGCAAGAGGCAACATGGACTAAGCTAGGTCGGGATCTTTACCTAAACTAAAACTAGCATACTAAGCTAAAGATATTTAGCTACTCGGATGAAGATGGTTATACCTAAACTTGAACTCCTTCTCTTCAAGCTCCGATGGTGGTTCGATGGCTCCTTCTCGTTGTCTCCGTACGCCGAAGATAGATCCACTTGAAAGCTCCAACCTTTAGCTCCTTCTTCGTTCTTTGAAGAAACTAGTTCACTTGGTTTGCTAAACCTAGTGAACTAGAATGAGTAGAGATGATTTAGAATGGGATTTTATCTATGGTTCTTGATTCTCAACTCATGAGACAAGAGAACCATAGATCAAGAGAGGGAGCAAGAGGTTGAGGGTGAGAGCAAGAGGAGAGCTCAAGAACAAGAGAGAGAATGAGCAAGAAAGAATGAGCAAGTATTTTGTCTCTCACCCTCTCATAATCCAAAGCAATGATAACTCATCATATTAACAAAAGTCTTATGTGATGGTTAGAAGCAACCACAACCATATCATTTCATGCACTCATTTTACACAAATGAGCAAGTAAACAAAAGTCTTTGCCATGAAATGATGGCTATGGTCATCATGATAGTCAACTAGTCAAGCCTAGTCAACCGGTCAACAAGTCAACAAAAGTCAACAAGTCACCAAAGTCAACAAGTCAACAAAAGTCAACAAGTCAACAACCATATCACCATAATACTTAATTAATATAATAGTTAATCACATATCATATTCTCATTATGGTTGAGCATAAAGTCAAAAAGTCAACGGTCAACTGTCAACAACCCTAATGAGAATCCGCTGCCTCTGCCTCCCTGTCAACTGTGCATACACACCCGCATCCGCGTTCCGAGGAACACGAATGCAAACTGGATAAATCCAATCCCATAAGGTACACTAGGATCTGGCTTAAACCAAAGCTCGCTAGTGTAAACTGTCCGGACACTGTACGTGCACAAGTGCACGGATGTGACCGAACCCTGTCGCAAAACCATGCGACCTGTCGCAATACCATGCGACCTCTACTCTTTTGCCTAAAGGCGAAAAGCTTTCTGTGTGGGACTCTAAAGACTCGACACTACGCTGGCAGTGGGTTTAACCACAGACCGCAAGCGGCACTAGCTGTGCGTAACGGTCCCCAGGTAATGCCGACAAGAAGACCGACGAGGCGAAACCCATCTGAACTCCTACTGAGCCTGAGTGTGACATTCTCCGTACAGTCCGGTCTGTTCGTCTGATACATCGCATGGCGGGCCTAGGGGGCGGTAAACGTCAGTCCCCCAATAGCGGTACAAGTCGTGCCGGAGCGAAGCCCAAAACACCCTGAGATAACACTGGAAACCTACCAGTATATCTCGTTTGCCCTGGCCAGGGACTACTCGTGTAATGGCTCTCCTAGACACAGCGCGATGCCAACCCCCAATACCGGGAGAGACGAATCCTGTCTAACCGTCACTGCCTCCAAGTGCTTCGGGACTGCACCCAACCACCACCTGTTTGCACGACTCCTTTGAGCCGTGGTAGGGTAGTGATCAAAGTACAGTGGGAACACACTCGAGGCGAAGTGACAGTGTCAAGTCAGCGGACTAAGCTGTACTCATGTCACCTGGGAACTGATAACTGACGATAGGTATAATACCAACTAGTCAGTTCCCGACGAGTCCTGTCCAGTGTACCCGTAACCTAACGAGCACCCACATACTATCTCAAGTACGACGTACTGACGGCTGTGGGACAGACCGTCTCCCACACTGGGATGAGAACCGCATGCGCTGGTCTACTCCGGAGCATCGATGCCCTGTCTCGATAGTCCTGCGACCAGGGACCTGCATAAGGATGTGCTTATAGATTACCCAGCCCCACTAGTGTGACGGCCATCACATCGCTGGTAATCAAGCAAAGATCCTAAGGGCTCTACTAATGTGTATAGGCGATATACTAAAATAAACACATGTACACATTGAAGTAGAAACAAACCAAGTAGCATACTACTATTTTGAGCAAGATTGTATATACAAGGTGAATATCCCAAGCATCCATTAAGTAATATACAAACTAGTATGATACAGTAATGGCCTCTAGGGCATATACACTAACAATCTCCCACTTGCACTAAGGCCATGTACTGGCGTATCGAAGACCTATCATCTCGATCAGCCGCTCGAACTGAGTCTGGGGCAGGGCCTTGGTGAATGGATCAGCAGTGTTATCTTCTGAAGCGACTCTCCGAACCTCGATCTCCTGGCGATCTACGATCTCCCTGATCAGGTGATACCGCCTCAAGATGTGCCTGGATCTCTGATGGGACCTGGGTTCCTTCGCTAAAGCTATAGCCCCGTTGTTGTCGCAATACAGAGGTATTGGATCAACAATGGACGGAACCACCTGAAGTTCTTTCAAGAACTTTCTCATCCAGACAGCTTCTTTTGCGGCATCAGATGCAGCGATGTATTCCGCTTCCATCGTCGAGTCTGCAACGATTTCCTGTTTGGAACTCTTCCAACACACCGCCCCTCCATTGAGGGTAAAGACAAAACCCGACATGGACTTGGAATCATCCTTGTCACTCTGGAAGCTGGAGTCAGCAAAGGCCTCGATCTGGAGGTCTTTTCCGCCATACACCAAGAACATCTCCTTAGTCCTTCTCAGGTACTTGAGAATGTTCTTTACCGCTATCCAGTGTTTCTCCCCTGGGTTAGACTGATACCGGCTTACCACACTCAGTGCATAAGCTACATCCGGTCTGGTACACAACATCGCATACATTATAGAGCCTACCGCAGAAGCGTAGGGTATAATAGACATGCGATCCCTCTCCAAATCAGTCTTGGGAGACATCTCTTTAGAGAGGGTGATCCCGTGACAAGCCGGTAGGTTACCGCGCTTGGAATCTTCCATACTGAATCTCTTCAGTATGGTGTCGATGTACCTGGACTGTGATAGTCCTAATATCCTCTTGGATCTGTCACGGTAGATCCGGATACCCAGAATGTACGAGGCATCACCCAGGTCTTTCATGGAGAACCTGTGTGACAAGAACCCCTTGACAGATTGTAGCATAGGAATGTCATTTCCTATTAAGAGAATGTCATCCACGTATAAAACGAGGAATACTACAGTTCTCGCTACAAATCTACTATAGATGCATGGTTCATCTGGATTTTTGATAAAGCCAAATTCTTTGACCGTTTCATCAAAGCAGATGTTCCAACTCCGCGACGCCTGCTTTAGTCCATAGATGGACTTAAGCAACTTGCACACCTTTCCGCTGCTCCCACTCTGAATGAAACCCTCTGGTTGGTCCATATAGACACACTCCTCTAAATTTCCATTTAGAAAAGCTGTCTTTACGTCCATTTGCCAGATCTCATAATCGTGGAAGGCAGCAATGGCAAGAAGGATCCGAATGGATTTCAGCATGGCTACTGGAGAAAAGGTTTCGTCGTAGTCCAAGCCAGGTCTTTGACGAAAACCCTTTGCTACCAGCCTAGATTTATAGGTCTCAACCTGTCCATCTACACCAATCTTCCTTTTGAAGATCCACTTGCATCCTACGGGTTTTACCCCGTCTGGAGCAATGTCCAACGTCCATACCTTGTTGGTGTACATGGACTCCATTTCGGTCCACATTGCATCCAGCCATTTCACTGAGTCAACGCTCTGAACGGCCTGCTGGAAGCTAGTAGGCTCATCATAATCTATGATGCAATCCTCTCTATCCCCGTCTATGAGAAAACCGTAGTATCTCTCGGGCGGATGAGACTGCCTACTACTCCTGCGGAGTGGCGCAGGAATGTCCTGTTCTGTTGAACCCTCTGGTTCCACTAAGCTTTCAGTAACAGTCTGTGGTTCTGGAACTTCTTCCAGTTCTATTGTGCTCCCACTTATCTGGGTTTCCAAAAACTCAGTTTCCAAGAAGCGGGCATGCTGAGAAACAAAAACCTTTTGTTCCTCAGCGGAATAGAAAAGATACCCCCTGGAGTTCCTTGGGTATCCCACAAACTTACACTGTACTGAACGTGCCTCAAGCTTGTCCGCATGCTGCTTTTTTACAAAAGCTGGACATCCCCATACCTTAAGATACTTTAGACAGGGTTTCTTCCCAGTCCACATCTCATATGGGGTGGTAGGCACAGTCTTGGTGGGAGCCTTGTTCAAGAGATACGCAGCTGCTTCTAGTGCATATCCCCAGAATGATCGCGGTAACTCAGCGTTACTCATCATGGACCGAACCATATCCAATAGGGTTCGGTTCCGTCTCTCCGATACACCATTATGTTGCGGAGTGTATGGAGGAGTAAGCTGAGAGAGAATACCATTCTCTTTTAAGTAATTCAGGAATTCGGCACTTAAGTATTCTCCACCTCGATCCGATCTTAGAATCTTAATACTTTTGCCAGTCTGTTTCTCTACTTCATTCTTATACTCCTGGAATTTTCCAAAGGCCTCGGACTTATGTTTCATTAAGAAGACATAACCGTACCTTGAGAAGTCATCCGTAAAAGTAATGAAGTAAGAATGTCCGCTTCGGGCATGTGTAGACATTGGACCGCACACGTCACTGTGTACGAGTCCCAAGAGCTCGCTCGCTCTTACTCCATGTCCAGTAAACGGAGTCTTTGTCATCTTTCCCTTGAGACAGGATTGACAAGTGGCATACGACTGATATTCGAACGCATTCAAATACCCTTCTGTATGTAACTTCGTCAACCTTCTCTCATTGATGTGACCCAATCTACAATGCCATAAGAAAGTCTGATTTATTTCTGGAGACTTTCTTTTGTGTGTATTCTGGACATTAAAAATCTGTGGTTGGTTTAACACGTATATACCATTACTCAGAGTACCTGACCCAATCAATACTTGATTAAGGTGAATGTTTACAACATTACTTACAAACGCAAATTCATAACCTTCTTTAGAAACTAAAAATACAGAAATGATATTACAAGTTGCGTTAGGTACAAAAAAGCAATTACGCAAAACCAAAACATGTCCATCTGACATTCCCAGGTGATAGTCCCCCACGGCTTTAGCATCCATGCTAGCTCCGTTTGCAACTCTGAGGGTCATGTCACCTGCCTTCAAAACCCTACGGTTTCTCAACGCCTGCAAAGAATTACAGATATGAGATCCTGATCCGGTATCCAATACCCAGGAAGTAGAGTTTATTGAAAGACAGTTTTCAATAACATACACACCTGAAGCTGAAGCTGCAACCTGCTTCAATTCCTGTGTTCTGGCCTTCCAGGCCCTGCAATCATTCTTCCAGTGTCCTTTCTTATGACAATAGAAGCATTCTTCCTTATCCACAAGCTTCCCCGCTATCTTTGTTGCTTTTGCTTTTCCCTTCGTATCCACTTTACTAACACCGCCCCTTGGTTTGGCGGGGGCCTTCTTCTTCTTTCCCTTGGCTTTCGCCTTGGACCTAGAAGAAGATGATCCTCCTACAAACAAAGTGGATGTTTCCCTACCTTTCTGTAGGGTGCCCTCTGCGCTCCTCAGCATGTTGAGGAGCTCTGAAAGTTCAACCTCTTTTTCTTGTAGGTTGAAGTTCAGTATGAACTGGGCGTAAGTGGAAGGAAGGGACTGGAGAACTATATCCGTATATAGCTCACTCTCCAATGTGATCCCTAGGTCAGCGAGCTCCTCAATGAAGCCGATCATCTTTAGCACGTGCTCGGCTACTGATGATCCGACGGCCATTCTTGTCGAAAATAACTTTTTCGACGCTTCGTATCTTGCGATACGTGATTGCTCTCCATACAGTTCTTTTGTATGGAGCAATATGGACTCCAATGTCCATATTCTCATGCCTCCTCTGATGTTCGTTGTCCATCGAGGCAAGCAGGAGGCATTTGGCCTTCGCGCTATCAATCTCCCAAGTCTTACGGATTTCCTTATCCGCGACGCTGGAAGTTGGACCAGGGACAGGGGGAGCTTTGGTGGTAAGAAGATACCCCAGCTTGTCATAAGTGATTGCTATCTTGACATTCCTGAGCCAATCTTTGTAGTTTGGCCCTGTCAGTTTGTTTTTATCTAGGAGTAACTTAAGTCCAGTCATGTTGATTGGTCGCTGCAATTAGGAGAGAGAAGAAGAAACACTCAGCATGATGCTCTTGCAAGTTTAGAGTGGTTTTTAGTTTGTCTAAACAGGATGGCTCCCACTGTTTCTCGAATCCCTCCTCAAACCATAAAGGAAGAATTAGTCAGGATCAATCCCACCGTACAATACTTGCTTAACCGTTCAGCCAGGCCGGTGTCGGTACTTCGAGGGAGGTTTTCCAACGCTTTCGCGAAGTTCCTTAATTAAAGAACCTCTTTTCCCTGGGGGCGTAGCCCCGCTAACACCTTTCTAGGCACCTACTAGGTTTATAGCATTGATCGTTAAGTGAGAAATTTCCCGAGGAGTAGCATATACTCACAGTAGGATCGGGATCCAAATATCATCGCGTGAAGAAACTGAAGGAATCCTACCAGAATCATCACACTCCAAATGGTATGCAAATCTAGCAAGTTTCAGTACTTATGAAACTCCCGATGTGGATTTTTGCCCCATGCTCTTATGACCTTGACGAAGGTCAACAAATCATAAGTCACATGTCAAGTTCTGCCCGTCATTATCCAGGTTAATTTGAATCCACCCGTATATACCCTTGACGAAGGTCAACAAGGTAATGCGAATGTCCCAAACCAACGCATCTATCTATGCTACATATGAATACCCAATAGCTACCAATCACTATGCCTTGACGAAGGTCAACAAACACAGCTTGAATACTATTGAATATTCATACGAAACGACGGAGGGCTACGAATGGTTTTGGCAAAACCGTGAACGTAGTGAACTTGATTTGGTCGATGGAACGAGATAGCTTTTAAAAAGGAGTGGCTCAAGCTCCGCATTTAAAAGTTGGTTTTGAAAAGAACCGAGTGGTTTTTCGAAAGTGTTCCAACGACTTTAACTTGGTTTATTATCTTGCATTAGTTCTTTTAATGCGTGATATTCTTGCATTAGTTCTTTTAATGCTTCCCATCATTTAATCCTACCATTGCAGAAAACAACCAAAATATGACGTACGCTTATGCCATTCGCATTCGCCACGGGGCCCCGTCATTACCCGTTAGGTTACTTAACTAACGACAGAGCGGGGGCTAGGCTAGCGCGTCTGTAAAACATAAGCAACGCCTAAATAATATCATATATAGATATACTGCAATGATAAACATTTTAGATCACAGATAAATACATTGGATATACTAGCAATCTGTAATTTGTACGAGCCTGTAACAAAAACAGATAACACGGTCGCGGTGAATAGCCAAAACCCCACCCAAGACCCCTACGGGTGCGGCAAACTACCCGCCAAGTACCCGAAGCATAGCAACCTCCCTCATCTCCATGAGTAGGCCACTCGACACTTCGGCATACCCGGTAGTTTGTGCACCCCTCCATGGGTCTATCCTAGGAGCAAAAACAGTAAAAAGAAATTATACAATGACGGCTACAACCCCGACCCGGTTGTGCGGCCATACAAATAATTATTACATCAATTTACAAATTTACATGAATTGCAAGAAAAGAAAACTCTCGTCTCACAACCCCCGGCTATTCACCCGCGACAATCCAACATATTTATATACACATTCCAGCACATTACAGATCATGTATAACCCCGACCAATCGACTTATAGCGATTGGCCGACGTTCAATACATGCAAACATCACAGATATAACCATCATAGTCAAAGTGCAGTGAAGTTCGGAAAAAATACGGAATTATAGGACCCCAAAAGGAAATTTCTTTTCTGGAAAATCTGGGCACATATAATATATTTCCAAAATCCCAAAACCAACACAGACACACACTGCACGAAAAACGATGCACAGAAGACGACAAAGAGCGGCGCTTCCGCGGCGGATGCCTAGCTCACGCGGCGGAAGGGCGGCGGTTTGGACGAATTACTGTATCGTTTTTCATGGGTGTTCACACAAAACCCTGAGCCGAATTTACAAGTGTAAAGTTTTTCATTTTGAGCCAAAAAAATTTCAACAGAAACTCAGTTTTTGTAAAAGTTTGGTTTTTGGATTTTTCCGGTTCCGAACTTCGTTACACTTCACTACCAAGCTAGTTTAAGTTTAGTTAGGCTCTGATACCACTGTAAGTCCACGTTGCGACCCCCGGTTCTTACGGGGAGGCGGAAACGGTATAAAATCAAAATTTTAACGCAAGAGGCAACATGGACTAAGCTAGGTCGGGATCTTTACCTAAACTAAAACTAGCATACTAAGCTAAAGATATTTAGCTACTCGGATGAAGATGGTTATACCTAAACTTGAACTCCTTCTCTTCAAGCTCCGATGGTGGTTCGATGGCTCCTTCTCGTTGTCTCCGTACGCCGAAGATAGATCCACTTGAAAGCTCCAACCTTTAGCTCCTTCTTCGTTCTTTGAAGAAACTAGTTCACTTGGTTTGCTAAACCTAGAGAACTAGAATGAGTAGAGATGATTTAGAATGGGATTTTATCTATGGTTCTTGATTCTCAACTCATGAGACAAGAGAACCATAGATCAAGAGAGGGAGCAAGAGGTTGAGGGTGAGAGCAAGAGGAGAGCTCAAGAACAAGAGAGAGAATGAGCAAGAAAGAATGAGCAAGTATTTTGTCTCTCACCCTCTCATAATCCAAAGCAATGATAACTCATCATATTAACAAAAGTCTTATGTGATGGTTAGAAGCAACCACAACCATATCATTTCATGCACTCATTTTACACAAATGAGCAAGTAAACAAAAGTCTTTGCCATGAAATGATGGCTATGGTCATCATGATGGTCAACTAGTCAAGCCTAGTCAACCGGTCAACAAGTCAACAAAAGTCAACAAGTCACCAAAGTCAACAAGTCAACAAAAGTCAACAAGTCAACAACCATATCACCATAATACTTAATTAATATAATAGTTAATCACATATCATATTCTCATTATGGTTGAGCATAAAGTCAAAAAGTCAACGGTCAACTGTCAACAACCCTAATGAGAATCCGCTGCCTCTGCCTCCCTGTCAACTGTGCATACACACCCACATCCGCGTTCCGAGGAACACGAATGCAAACTGGATAAATCCAATCCCATAAGGTACACTAGGATCTGGTTTAAACCAAAGCCCGCTAGTGTAAACTGTCTGGACACTGTACGTGCACAAGTGCACGGATGTGACCGAACCCTGTCGCAAAACCATGCGACCTGTCGCAATACCATGCGACCTCTACTCTTTTGCCTAAAGGCGAAAAGCTTTCTGTGTGGGACTCTAAAGACTCGACACTACGCTGGCAGTGGGTTTAACCACAGACCGCAAGCGGCACTAGCTGTGCGTAACGGTCCCCAGGTAATGCCGACAAGAAGACCGACGAGGCGAAACCCATCTGAACTCCTACTGAGCCTGAGTGTGACATTCTCCGTACAGTCCGGTCTGTTCGTCTGATACATCGCATGGCGGGCCTAGGGGGCGGTAAACGTCAGTCCCCCAATAGCGGTACAAGTCGTGCCGGAGCGAAGCCCAAAACACCCTGAGATAACACTGGAAACCTACCAGTATATCTCGTTTGCCCTGGCCAGGGACTACTCGTGTAATGGCTCTCCTAGACACAGCGCGATGTCAACCCCCAATACCGGGAGAGACGAATCCTGTCTAACCGTCACTGCCTCCAAGTGCTTCGGGACTGCACCCAACCACCACCTGTTTGCACGACTCCTTTGAGCCGTGGTAGGGTAGTGATCAAAGTACAGTGGGAACACACTCGAGGCGAAGTGACAGTGTCAAGTCAGCGGACTAAGCTGTACTCATGTCACCTGGGAACTGATAACTGACGATAGGTATAATACCAACTAGTCAGTTCCCGACGAGTCCTGTCCAGTGTACCCGTAACCTAACGAGCACCCACATACTATCTCAAGTACGACGTACTGACGGCTGTGGGACAGACCGTCTCCCACACTGGGATGAGAAGCGCATGCGCTGGTCTACTCCGGAGCATCGATGCCCTGTCTCGATAGTCCTGCGACCAGGGACCTGCATAAGGATGTGCTTATAGATTACCCAGCCCCACTAGTGTGACGGCCATCACATCGCTGGTAATCAAGCAAAGATCCTAAGGGCTCTACTAATGTGTATAGGCGATATACTAAAATAAACACATGTACACATTGAAGTAGAAACAAACCAAGTAGCATACTACTATTTTGAGCAAGATTGTATATACAAGGTGAATATCCCAAGCATCCATTAAGTAATATACAAACTAGTATGATACAGTAATGGCCTCTAGGGCATATACACTAACATACGTAGCATAGAACACTTGCTTTAGTTTAGAACAACGACCTTGACTGAGGAATCCTGAGAAAGACATGTGCGATGTGTTGCTTAGCTTAGTAAGTAGAAGCGAATGATGCTGAGCTACTCTTTCTAGTGGAATTTAGAGGTACTCACTCTCGACACAGTCGTATAGGAAGTTAGTTCAAGACTCGATCGACACATATAGTTAAGTTAGCGGCAGTTGCAGTTAATTCACTATCGAATAGAGAAGAAAGAAGAGTTTCACCTAGACTCATTGGCTGTAACAATACTCCCTCAATAATATAAAGTGAACTTCAATTCATTCTTCGAAGCAAGAAGTAGCGTCTTCAAGTTCAGAGAATCAGTACTGGCACTATCATCTTTTGAGTGAACTTCAAAGTTAACGTAGCCCTTTCGAAAAGTTTTCTTGCGTAACCCTGTCAAAATCGCTTTAAGTACCGTTTTGCTCGCGGCCCTCCACTCTCTCCACTCTGTAAAGTCTGTGTTCAACAAAGGATTCTTAACCGAACAGTTTCTTACCCCCTCAGTTGCCGAGGGCTTTTGTCCACATCTTTAAACGTAATCTCCTCTAACCCTACGCTTCGAGAGGAAAGCTGAAGAAAGTTTCTCACAGGATGCTACATAGGGGCGAGGGCGGGTCCCCAAAGAGAAGGGTCTCTTACTGATGAACATCAACCAGAATGAAGCCCAAACCTGCCTTTCACGGTGTTCGTGACGTAGCGAACTTTCTCGATTGGCAGGGAAGGTTTCACCGAGCTTGCCGGGCCGGATCGAAAAACAAATGATTTCAACAGAGGTGTACCAGCCCCCTGACACGGCGTTAGAGGGGATTGGGGCCCCACAGAAGTACAAAAAGACAGGCTAGTAGGGGAAGGAAGTTTTCATGCCTCAAGCCGGAGATGGAGACCGTCCTTCTTATCCTAACACTGCCAAAGGAAACTATTTGAGTCCATTCCGAAGTTTCGATTGACTTAGTGTGAAGCATGAGAGAAAGGAAGATTAAGCGCTAGGTATGACAAAGTTTGAAACCTTGACTCAAGCGCTGGGAGAAATGGCTCACCGTACCCCCGCTGCAGTGTTCGGCGTCAGTCCCTGATCCGGTTGAGCCGATCGATCGCATTTCGGATGATCCAATAACCGGGAATTCTCGCTTCCGTCAGCCAAATCCTCCACGTCCGTAGGGAGAGGTCCTCCCGATTCCTCAGTAGCATCCGATGGATGCAGAATCCTCCGCTTTTTCATTCAATTAATGAAAAGCGATAGCACAGGATGGACGTTTAGGCACCAACCAATCGATAAAAGGAACTTATTTTTGTATAGCTCTCGGATCAGGGGCTGATTCCTAAGGATTCATACCTTGCTTTCTACCTTGACAATCGGAATTTCAAACTAAAGAAAGATCTAGGGCCGTCGGGCTGAGTTGGGTGCCCATAACCGTTGATTTCACACTCGGGGTAACCCTTTAGTTGATTAGTCCTAGGGATAGCATAAGTAAACAAGCAGATGTAAATTCCTATTATTTCCCTGCTGGCCTGTCAACTCCTCCGGCGCACCGTTTCCCGGTAATGCGTCGCCGGGATCGAAGCAGATAACTAATAAGTTTTGCACTTTCTATTACATATCCGTCGAAATCAGTATTTGTGTGTTTCTGTTTGAGCCGTACGAGATGAAATTCTCATATACGGTTCTCGGAGGGAGTCCTATCGGGTTACCTATCTCAATAAAGTATATGATTGGTTCGAGGAACGTCTCGAGATTCAAGCGATTGCAGATGATATAACTAGTAAATATGTTCCTCTTGAACAAAAATGGGAATATTGTCTAGGGGGATCACACTTACTTGTTTTTTAGTACAAGTAGCTACGGGTTTTGCTATGACTTTTGACTATCGTCCTACCGTTACGGAGGCTTTTTCCTCTGTTCAATACATAATGACTGAGGCCAACTTTGGTTGGTTAATCCGATCAGTTCATCGATGGTCAGCAAGAATGATGGTTCTAATGATGATTCTGCACGTATTTCGTGTGTATCTTACAGGTGGGTTTAAAAAACCCCGCTCACTTGGGTTACAGGTGTTGTTCTGGCTGTATTGACTGCATCTTTTGGTGTAACTGGCTATTCCTTACCTCAGGACCAAATTGGTTATTGGGCAGTCAAAATCGTGACAGGTGTACCTGAAGCTATTCTTGTAATAGGATCGCCTTTGGTAGAGTTATTACGTGGAAGTGCTAGTGTGGGCCAATCTACTTTGACCCGTTTTTCTAGTTTACACACTTTTGTATTGCCTCTTCTTCCTAGCCTGAGAACTAAACTTTATGGAGGCTTTCAAGTTTAAGCTGGAGTTTCTCCGTTTGCAGGGGCTCTTTTCCGTACCGGGATTGGCAGGACTGAGAGTAGAAGAATATGATTTGATTACCTTACAACCGGTATTGAAAGAGGTATTTGAATCGGAAAGCCAGTCCGAACTTGACCCTGGACCCTACTACATAAGGAAAAGAAGTGCTGACCTTACGACCGAAGTACAAACAATTCGTACGAAACTCTGTCCCCCTGAGAGCCAGGAATTGGACCCTAGTGCTACTCAATAAGATCAATTTCCAAGACTTGCCGTAACCCGATCTAATTCAAGAAGGTTATGTATTCCATGCCGGTCTGACCTTCGAGTACTCTTTGTCTTTAGGCATGGGCATTCAAAGAGATGACTAATCAGACACGTATGGGGGTATGGATAGATAGCTAAGACGGGTAAATCCCGTTGAATTGAAGCTTTTCATCTTTATCATCCAGACAGACAAATAGACAGATAGGCAGGCCCACCAATATATATATATTTATTATAAGCTACTCAAAATAAATAAAATGAAATGAGGCGGATTGAAACAAGGCAAACCAGTGTTGAGAAAAGGTATAAAGATGGTGCGAAGATCTGGCACAGGCTAGGCTGGCTTGCTGCTACAAAGCCAAAAGCATAAGCGAATTAGGATTGAAAGTGGGTTTGGAATGCCGGGTAATACTCTTCATCGGTCGCAACTAGCTCGATCTGAGTGTTCTGAGTTACTACAATGATCACACGAGCAAAATCAGGAAGGGGTTAGCTTGATACCGAGCGCAGCTTCTCCTCAAGAGCAACTTAGCCGAGTTCCTTATCAGTGGAACCCCTAAAGGCTGATCCTGCAATAGAATCAGTCACGTAGGTGCACTTTTTGACTTTCTCATATAGGGAATCCTTGCCTATCTTCTACTAGCAGCTCTTGGACTTTGACTTTGGCAGGCAGATTTCACTACCTCCTCCTTTAGCAGTGGAAGCTGTGGACTGGAACGAGAAATGTGACAAAGAAGTAGAGCGAAGGGATTCTCCATTAATCTGAGAGTCACAGTCCGAGCTCGATTGTAGTAGCACCGAAGCAAAAGAGGAAGCGCGTCCAAACCAGCATCAGCCGAACCAACAACTCCAGTCTACCCACCCTACATATATAGTTTGTTTATCCTGAAATTTGTCGAAGTAGCATTCCCATAAGCAGAGGATGAAACCTTTGCTTGTTTATCCCGACGAGGGTTTACGAATCGCTCAAACGAGCCTTTCTAGCCGCATCTGAATCGGCATCCCTATCCATATCTTTATGCGCAGGGGCATCCAAATCCGAATCTGGAGAATCAATTGGAGAATCCCCAGGGCTATTTACAACTAGACCCGAATTGGCTAAATCTAGTATAGTGGGTGTTTCACTTGGTTCAGTTGCCAAATCGAGGGAAAAAATCTTTTGAATTTCAAAGGAATCTCAGAGAAAGAGGACTTAGAACCATAAGGCGAGCGCCAAAACGCTAGCACAAAATGCTTCCACAGACACCCATGATAAGGGGTGTGGGGCCAACCAGGCCACCACTTTTACCAGATATGGGTCTGAACGACCCAAGAGCCCGCCACTAGAACCCAACCCTTAAGGGGCTAAGGTCCAAGGGGCGTACCACAAATTTGACTTTCCCAAGGCTCCGCTTTCACACAAGCATAACTGCTTTCAATAACGAGAGAAACCGCGCACACAATGGAAAAGTATACCTAAAGTTGTTTCTTTTGGAAACAACTATGAACTTCGCAAGGGAAAAGATAAGTAGGACGATTAAGCACAGAAGTTTTTAGAATCGGAGGATAGAACTTCTTAATGCTTGCCAGGAACCGGTACGATCAGGATAAAAGCTTGCCATGGATTCCAAGCAAGCTGTGTCGGGGGACAGAACTTGAAGTACCGACCCAGTAAGACACCACTACTCTGGACTGGATCTATTTGAATAGCTTGAAGTGCTCTTATCTGAGCTAGCCATTACATTTGGAGGCTGACCGGCAACAGAAAGAGATGTTGCTTCCTTTTTTGAATTAATAGTGGGAAGGCCACGCCACCCACGAGAACTTTCTTTCACTATGCTATTGATTTTTGAACTATCTTTATTCCGCCTACACAACTACTAAGCTTAAGCTTGGCGGGTCGAGTCCTCTGGTCATAACTCCAAGCGAAGACTTCTATGTATTCCTTGAGAAAGAGGATCGGATGAGAGTTCTTCGGCCTCAACTTATGTCAGCGAAGCATTTGATGAACGTGGGTTCGCGGATTGTCCCCGGCACCAAAATTTCTCTGTTTCACTTCGTCCTCAGTGGGTGGGCTGCAATACAACACTCTCAGACTATTGGAGAGGAAGATCCCCAACACGCCATATTTCTTCAATCCGCAGGTATATAATTGCGACGCTTTCGAGGAAAACATCTATTTTTTTGAAGGCTAAAGAAAAGAATGGACCAAAGGGGTAAGATTCTTTTAAAAGGCAAGTCCCCTAATTCTTTGGGATAAAATCCTTTTCTTAAGATCGAGTGAAGGACCGAAGGCTACTGGCTTCGCTATCCAGATGTTCGCCTTTGGATAATAAGTCTATAGTGAGGGCTATCGGTAGAGAGCTGGCCTCGCTATCCGGTTGTTGGATAAGAAATGTTCGTTTGACCTCGGAACGGTAATGAAAAGGACCTATCTAATAGCCCGACCTCTTCGGTACAGGAAGTACTGAAGAAGACTTTCTTCCTTCTCCAAGAGCTTTCATAAGAGCGGCTCTCAGTGAGGGCGAATCACCACCCTTTGACTTCTGTAATAAGAGCTGTAGATGGATGGCTCTGAAGAAAAGCTGGCTCTAATAAGAGCTGAGCTGCCTCGCAAATGAGAATGGATTTGCTTTTATATAGATAAGAAAAGATTAGATAAAACTACCTTGCATGAATGCCCTACCTATTACCTATCATTATAGGACTATTAGGCATTCATTCTAGTCTCTTCCTTCTTTGAAAGATGAGTCAATGGCCCGCTTGTGACCTTCGTTTCCTTGCTAAGTGGCTCCGAACCCCTAGGATAAAAGATTCTCGGACATCCTAATTCAGAAATTTCGTCATTAAGGTTTTATTTACTCTTACGTCCCTCCCTCACCTACATCATTCAATCAAATTGTTGGAAACTCCAGCTCAAACTTCCCGAGTGGTTCTTCCTACCCCTTCCCGTCAAAACCGGGTCGAGAAGCCCGAGTTGCTGGAATTCCCATCCATTGCCGTCGTTCATCCCTACGCCATATGGCTGGTAACGACGAATGTCTCTTTCTCATCGATTGATTGGCAGATTCGTAGCGAGGTAGGGGAACATTCCTTTCTTGTCCCATTCACTGATTCATCTTCGAACCTTGCATCCCATTGCCTACCCGAACTTTGAAGCCAGCTGGAATGGAATGGTAATAATGTCGTATTGCTCTTACTCCTACATAATCGCACCAGTGGGAGACGACATAACCAAAAAAAAGGGTTGGTTTATATATATATAATGATATGACAGCAATGGAGTACCAATCCTCGGGCTTTATTTGTCAAGTCTCTATTCCTTTGTAATCGAAGCCAACTATGAACTAGCTCATGCTTGACTAGCCAAGCAAATGAACGACCCTGCATCTTCTTGATCCCTCCCATATTGAAATTAGTTTTGGTCCATCACATTTTCACATTGACTTTTTTTTAGATTGACCCGCTGTTTGTTATTCCGCACAAAAACATCCTGCCTGATTCACTAATAAGCGGTAAGATACTTCACTCTTTTCTTTGAAAAATGCTTCAGAAGGTATCTTAAAAGTAGATGGCGATTGATGATAGAGTCATCCTTTTTCGTAATTTCCAATATGAGTCTACTCCATGTCATCCTTGTCCAACATGAAACTTTTTTTGACTGGTAGTAAAACATCACCTGTCCTCTTCATAGATTTCTGGATATACCTTCTTTTGATGTTTCGTTATCGCATCTATAACTTCCTCTGGTTTAGGTGGGCAGCCCGGCAAATAGTCTTCCAATTGAATTAGCTTCTCAACTCCCCGAACGGTACTATAAGAAAGAATCGGTACTGAATGAACATCCCCCCAGTTATAGCTTCCATAGCTAGGAAATCTTCAGGCATTTTTTAAGACTTTCTTACTAAAGAAGGAGCCATTTTGATTGTGACTGTGAAAATGAGGTCGGCTTGCCTAGGACTCGATCTTGGTACCAGTCCATAGCGATCAAAGTTGAATCGCGAACCTATATAAAGTAATGAAGCAAAAAAACATGGTTTAGCGGATTCAGAATTGTAACCAAGCATCCTGGGTTCTATACCCGATTCATAACTATAGCATGCAGCCGATCCTGGATACAGAACTATAGAAAGTGTGTAGTGATGGAACAAGCAACGGCAAGTCTACTAATTTACCTCAGCGCGATATTGGTTTTCATGGCGTGTTAGACCAACCAACGGAATGAGCGCCTAGCGCGAAAGCCGTTGCGCGGTAGACCAAGCAACGGAGTGAGCGCCTAGCGTGAAAGCCGTTGCGCGGTAGCGCATCCGTCCTAATCCGTTTTCTTGCTGCATCCGTCTGCAGCCATTTTCTTGCTGGGTAGCCAGTCTTTCCTTCACTCTGTCCTTACTTAGCCCAAGCAACGCCTCTCTACTCCCATGCCTTTCTTGGTCGGACCAACCCAACCGGCGATTTCCGACAAGTCTTTCTTCATTTTGAGAGCAAGAAGCGGAACCAAAATCGATGCTTTCTTCATATTTATGGATAACCAATCCATTTTCAAATATAGTTGGGAGACTTTCCCCAAGAAATGGGTATATAAAATGGAAAGATCAGAACATGGGAATAGATCTTATACCAATACTTATTACCCATTTCCATTGTTGTGCTTTCTAAAATTGCATACCTATACACGGGTTCAAGTTTCGATCGATATTTGCGGAGTTGATCATCCCTCTCGAAAACGAAGATTTGAAGTTGTCCATAATTTACTGAGTACTCGGTATAACTCACGCATTCATGTACAAATAAGTGCAGACGAAGTAACACGAATATCTCCGGTAGTCAGTCCATTTCCATCAGCCGACCGGTGGGAGCGAGAAGTATGGGATATTTCTGGTGTTTCATCCATCAATCATTCGGATTTATGCCATATATCAACAGATCATGGTTTCGAGGGTCATCCATTACGAAAAGACTTTCCTCTGAGTGGATATGTGGAAGTACGCTATGATGATCCAGAGAAACGTGTGGTTTCTGAACCCATTGAGATGACCCAAGAATTTCGCTATTTCGATTCTGCTAGTCCTTGGGAACAGCGTAGCGACGGATAATTCAGAATCAACATAGGTCCAGTCCTAGGGACAAATCAATAGGAAATGCTATGCTATTTTCTATATATATATATATATATATATATATATATATATATATATATATATATACACCTCCTCAGTGCTCTTGATTGTGAAGTGAATGACATAGTCGCCACAGCCGGGTCATCTTCTGTCGGTTCTTTCGTCTCATCCGAGATTGACCCTGGATCAGAAGTAGCAAGATCTTCTTACCAAGGTATTCGCAACACCTATATCTATTCTGACCTCATTCCACCGCTTTTCCTCGGGAGTGGTGTCTTGGCCCAGTACTCCGCTACCTCTAACAAGTCTTCCTCTTAATCAACATCTGGCCCGGTAGTCCGGCAACTGCTATGAATCTTCAACTGTTTTAGGCCCCTCACTCCGAGACACTAATGGTTCTCGGCCCACTCTTCCTTTGTTGTTAGAAGATGGCCCGTAACTCCGAATATAGCACTAATGGCTACGAGAAAGGATAAAGAAAGAGATCAGAGAATGTGGACAGGAAGGGATAAAGAACCTAGGGACGGGACATGAGGACAGGATCACGTAACATACGATCTTTCCAATACAAAATGTCGCAACATCGTCTGTTCAAATGTCGCAATTTTGGCTGTCTAGACGATAGAATTAGGAAAACTCATGAATATCAAAAACCAGGACTGAACTTCAAGGACTATCTCGTCTCGTGAGTCAAGTGGTCAATCGAAGCTGTCAATCCTATACGTTCGGGAGGGGACCAATCAAAGAAGAGTTTATGTACTACAGCTTTCGGCATGGAAAAGGAGCAATGCGATCGGCCAGTGATGACTTGCGAGAAGCACGAGCCTCACTGAAACTGTTAACTGCTTACTTCTTTGAAAGAGATGATTGAAACCTCAACCTATTCTGTAAACTACCCGAACCCTAGCTTCCTTTTCTTACCAACTACCCTATCCGTTCCGGACGGGCAAGCCTATTTGTTTTAGATTAACCTTACCTGGCTTGAATTGAATCATTCTAGTCGTTGCTTCTTTTTCTCTTACCGAGGGTGAAATCAATCGAGAGGTTGCGGAGCAAGGTTAGCTCCTAACTGGTAAGGTTAGGCTCATCTATTTCTTGTCACCGAACTGGTCCGGGAGAATAGCCAGGTGTTACGGAAAAAGAACTCGAACTCATATCTGGCTTTCCGGGCTCACCTAGCTTGATCTCTTTCTCGCAACCATAGCTGAATTTGAGCCTTACATTGCTTTATCCGTTCGTTACACTCACTCGCCTCCTCTTTTATATGTGTTTTCAATTAGCGAGGTCTTTAACTCGAGCAACTACAACTCGGTACTTTATATTAAACGAACTCTGGGCTATCATCCGCCGGGGATGACTCCTTGCCTGTCGTCCTCACTTCACTAAGGGGAGCGAGGAATGGATTCAACAACGTGTGATATTACACTACAGTGAATTCAGTTCTCTCTGTTGGTCAGTCTTGAACTCACAAGTAAACTCTTACCGGCCTATCCGCATTTCTTCACTTTCCTAAACTATTTACTGAGACAAGAAAGATATTCTTTCCAACTGTCCCCTTTCTGGATAGATGCTAGTGTCGCTAGATCAGTCTAGTTCGATCAGTTGACAGTGGAGTAGGAGCACCATGGTATGGGTAGATCAACCACTCCAATTGCAAGGGCTTTCTCTCTTCCTATATAGCAAAAGTGACTAAGCTTGCTTCCCTTAGCAGGTGGATCTCGAGAATGCTTACCTTTATTTATTCAAAAATTGATAGTTCTTTCCTCCCGAACAAAACTTTTTCTTAACCAAATATGGGCTCTCAAGATATATATAGACCTGGGTAGGATTTACTTACATCTAGAATGAATATCTATTTTTCTTGCCCGAGGAAACCGAGACGTTCGTAAAGTAAAGATGAATATGGGAGAAAAGATCAAGTTAATTAGCATAAGAAGTTCATCAATTTCAATCTCGACATCTCAAATCTCCCTCAAATTCGGCCTCTGAGCTTGAGAGTGAGAGTTCGCGATACCTATTTCGATTGTTCGTTGCTGCTGTATTAATAATGTGATGAAGTTGTGTTTTCCCTCACCCTCGCAAGCAAATCCTATTATCTCATAGTAGCATAGGGAAGGAGTCCCACGGAGCGGTTAATAAATATCCCCGTTCACCCCAAGCGCCTTAATGGAAGCATCTAAGCCAAGGCTCTTCGAGCTTTAACAGTAAAAGCGAGAGTGCGATTGGAGAGAGGGTTTAGCTCCTTCATTTGTTTGCCAGAATCCATCAATAGGGCTTTCAGAGATAAGGCCAACCCTGTACTTCCTATTATCAAGTGATAGTGGAATGACCAATAAAGTACCTTGTTCCC
The DNA here is from genome assembly GCA_030015575.1 of Agapanthus africanus. Taxonomy (NCBI): domain Eukaryota; kingdom Viridiplantae; phylum Streptophyta; class Magnoliopsida; order Asparagales; family Amaryllidaceae; genus Agapanthus; species Agapanthus africanus. The sequence continues at coordinate 591,587,436 of CM057340.1, read as the reverse complement.
TCAGACTGGCTTTCCCCAAGGGAAGGTTTTGTCATGTCCGCTAGGACTGGTCTAAATGTGCTGGATCGAGACATCGGTAGGGAGGGACGCTCGGCCAAGCATCACAGTAGCAGCACCATAGGGCTCTAAAGAGCTCGTTCACGTTTAATGTTTGGTTGAGAACAACCGCAATCACTACACCTCACAATTCTTCTTGACACGTGGCATTCATTGATTTGATGTGGTCACATGTTATATGCCACAAGAGAAGCAGAAAAATCAAACCTTTCATTGTAATAATTGATATCTTGCCTGGCGAGCAAGCATCAGTCTTTCAGATCAGAGAGGGTAGTTCCGAGCAAGTGAGACCGCTAATGTCATGCGAGGTTTGGTCGATCGAGAGGTCAATCTTCCTGCCAAGACGAGTAGTGAGCGGATCAACGAGCTGCTGTAGTCAAAAAAGAAGTGCTTTGTAAATGCATTCTTTCTTGCTTCTATGGATTGTGAGTGTCCAGAACGTGTCAAAACTTCCCCTATGGAAAGGGGTTCCTGCTCCTCGAAAGCCCTCACCGACTCCTTTCTTTATAGTAATATAGTCCTCACTACCCATATATTATTAAGTGAAGCTCCTTGCTTTATAGTAATCGCGTCCACCTTCGGCGCCTCACTTCACTTGCCTTCCCTTCCCCAGCCTCCTACCTTTTGAAATCGCTTCCTAAGATGGCCCAGTCCAGCTTCATACTTTGCCCAACTCATAACTCCCTCGATGAAACTATGAAATCTGCGAAGCAAGCTTGCCCCAAGGAAGTGCTTCTTACATGCTGAATGTCAGTAGACCGAACAAAGACAAACTCATATGTCAAGGTAGGCTGCTCAATATATTAAGGTAAAGATGTGAAAAGCATTAGCTCTGTAAGCGGATACGCCGATGGCTATAAGGCTCAGTGCACCTCTTATTATAAAAAGAAGAAAGCCAATCCAGATATTAGTTTAGAGCATTGGAAATAGTGCATTCCGAAACAAGAGAAGTCGAGACTTCTCTGTCTATCCCTGTCAACCTGCACTATTGATTGCTATTCAGGAATTCTCCTTTCAATAGGCTCTTTCTCGATGTGCAGATTCTGTATCAAATCAAGCGGTCGCTTATAGAGTTCATCCCTTCAATCGGCAACAACAAGAACGACTTCTTCTGATGATCTAAGCAAGATAGAATTTCTTATAGTAAGAAGAGTTGAATAGAAATCATCCTTGATCAGATGAGTCTCGCCCCACTTTTTTCAATCAATCATCGACAAAGCAACAAGGACCACGACCCTAGTCTTGCTCCTAGCGGGAGCAGGAAAGCCGGTTATCAGAGACTAAGATCTTGAATTGGGAACTATTTTGTTGATTCGTGAGAACTTTGCTTTCAATCTGTCTTGTCTAAACATAAAAAGATTGTACAAGACTATAGTAAGTCAATAGAAAGATCATTCGGCGATTGAGTGATGAAATATCGTAGTAAATGTTTCATCTTTCGACGTTTGCAATCTGCGTGATTGAGAAGTCGGCGGAACCTGTGTGCCCAACGCTATAGGTCAAGGTAGCACATACTTGTGCTCGACCTGTTGGGCCGGTAATCTAGTCTGGTGTAAGATCTAAGATTGAGAACGTTGTCTGTGTAAAAGATAGATTGGGTAGGTGTTGCGTAAGCAAGTATTAACGTCTTATACAATCTATTAGGGTGGGAATACGTAACTTTATACCACTCCATGATTGAAGGTTTACTTGTCGTTAGGGCTTTTGACATACAAGAAATGAGGAGCCACTCTGCCAAATCTGCCTGCCTACTGCATGAACCCATCGGAGTATGCCGAGCTCAAGCAACAGGTAGATGAACTACTGGAGAAGGGTTTCATTCGCGGAAGTATGAGCCCTTGCGGAGTTCCAGCCGTGCTTACCCCTAAGAAGGATGGATCGTGGCGCATGTGTGTCGATAGCCAAGCTATAAAGAAAATAACCATGAAATATGGATTCCCTATCCCACGGCTAGACGACATGCTTTATATGATCGTTGGTTCCACTATCTTTTCCAAAAGAGACTTCAGAAGTGGATACCATCAAAGACGGAGAAGGCCTGAAGATGAATGGAAGGCTGCCTTCAAAACGAAAGATGTCTATATGAATGGTTAGTCATGCCTTTTTTTTTGGGCTAACCAATGCACCGAGCACATTCATGCGAATGATGACTCAGGTGTTGAGGCCTTACATCGGTAAGTTCATCGTGGTCTATTTTGATGACATCCTTGTTTACAGCCGAACTGCCGAAGATCATGAAGAGCACCTAAGACAACTTTTTAAGGTTATTAAGGCAAGAATCTTTCTATATCTTCCTCAAGAAGTTCACTTTTTGTGTCCTTCCGTTATCTTTTTGGGATTCTTAGTCTCAGCTAAAGGAGTTGAAGCGGATCCCGAAAAGATCCAAGCCATAGTAGATTGGCCCGTCCCCACTAATATTCATGAAGTGCGATCATGGATTGGCCACATTTTACCGGAGGTTCATTATAAACTTAAGCACCATAATGGCACCGCACCCATTAGTGAGTGCTTGAAGAAAGGACCTTTTGTATGGACTGCAGCAGCCACTCCATTTTGAAGACATAAAGACCAAGATGACCCAAGCTCCAGTTTTGAAACTCCCTGATTTTGAGAAAATCTTTGAGGTGTCTTGTGATGCATCTCATGTGGGAGTTGGCGCAGTCTTAAGTCAAGAAGCCCGTTGCATTCTAAAGCAAAAAGTGAAATGATGCCAAGCGGAAATTCGAAACATATGACATGGAGTTCTACGCTATAGTACAAGCTCTATGCCATTGGCGGCATTACTTGTTGCATCGGGAATTCATATCTGACCATGAAGCCTGGCCCTAACGATGGAGTGAGCGCTAGCACGAAAGCCGTTGTGCGGTAGCACATCCGTTTTCTTGCTCAAGTCAAAACTACCTTATAGGCAGGAGAACGTGGAACATCGACTAAAGGTGTGTTCGCCTTCAATACCTTTGAGGTGTTTGGTCCAGTGAGTGGGAGGGTGCCATCTCTGTACACGAGTAGGGCTAGTTCACTTTCGGTCTTCGGCGCTCCCTTCGAACTGATATCCAAAGATTCCCTGTAACAGGATGGTTTGAAATGATGGTTTTTTACAGGTTATGGTGAGATGAATAGGATGAGCATACGAATGAGCCGGAAGCTAATAACGCTTACCGAAAAGCACTTTTTTCTTTCTATGACCTACCTATACCGACACCCGGAAAGCAAGCTACGTTCGAGTTGGTCCACTTGCTTTATTTGAACAGGAAAGATAGCCGAAACTAGCAGTTATATTTCTCTTCTCGAGAGTCCGCTACGGGCCAGCGGGAAAGGGGGAGAATGGCTAATAGCACAGCAAGCCGCTTCCACGGACTAGAATAGGCCGGTTGAGATTGAAGCACTTTGGGATATGAAGAGGGTAGGTTACTTCTCCCTCTCTATCGCGTATATAGGAGGAGGGAAGGAAGGAGTCTCCGGGTCCCGTGGTTGCTTCAGAACCATTCACTGCAACGAACGTTTGATTATCATGCCCACAGTTTCTACTGTCTGTTTTGTTTTTCCGATTGAGCCTTTCTCTATTCTTCTTTCAGAGATCCACTGCAACCCTAACTTAAAGCCTTCTTCCCTTTTCTGTTCCGTGAAACTCGTTCCGCTTCTGTGGTCACTCCAATCGCTTGACAAAGGGCTCCCTTCTCTAAGGCGGATGCCCCCTTTCAAACTCTTGCTTGATCTTACTCTAAGCATTCACCCTATCTATCTTTATCACCCTAGGTTGCGTCAGTCTCATTCAGATGGATACCGCTTTCCGAAGCAGCTCAATCTCACTTGAGTTCTTGGCCGTCAACAAGTAGAGACACAGAAGATAAAGGCTCTCATCATCGATCAGAAGTGGATTAGGAGGAATTAGTGCTTCACGTGATGACAAGATAGGATCAAGAGACCCTTGCTTCCGGTTGACATGGAAGGGGAGTATGCACCATTGGGCCGGCTAAACCATGATTGAGCCATAGGATCACTATACCACTCATCCTCCTTCAAGACTCGACAAGAAGGCCAGTAAGTGAATCCATACAAAGAAAGGATGGAGAGCAGCGAGGTAAACTGGAATGCTTAAAAGTCAACATGGAGTGAATAGTCGAGTACACAGGGAGCTACAAAGCTTCCGATATCAGGTTAGCTAGCACAGACAAGAAGCTAGATCTAGACTCATCCAAAGACGGTCTCTTTTCTCTCTTGCTTTTCTCACACACAAGAAGCCCAAACTCCCTAAAAAAAAATGAGACTGAAGATAGGGGCTTGCACGCGCTATCCATCCTTCTTTTCTATCTTTTCTTTGATGTGTATAACCCACACCCATCTTGCTTGCATGTAGACATCGTATAAAAAAAAGGAATCTCTTAAGAGGTTCGATTCCCAAGAGGCCCCTTGCCAATCTTCGAAGAAGTCTGTGTCGTAAGGACCAAGCAAGGGATGAGCGCGCTAACGCTGCAGGAGTTTTCTTGCTGCATACGTTTTCTTGCTGGTAGTTTACTTGCTTACTTGTAAGGTAAGGGGAGGGTCTTAAGTCACTTTATACATCTCCATTCTCACTAGAGAAGGAGACTAGTGAATACAGTCAGTGGATAACATTAGCTCTTGCTTGCCACTACTGCCTAATAAGGTTTTCGAGTAGAAGTAGAATAAGTAGGCTTTTTTCGATTGAAGCTCTCCTCGAACCATTTCTGATGATTGAGCCTTTCCTGAGTCAGTGAGAAAGCTCTGCTTTAAGCCTTTCTTCAGAGTTCTAGCAAGCCCTTCTTTGACCGGGCATTTCTGCGAGTTGATTCTACACCCATTTCTTGGTATTTTCTACCACATCTCATACCCGTAGTACCGGGTCTTGACCACGTAATCAAAGGTAGTAAATACTTGCTTACTCGTGCCGGGTAAGGACAGAGATGCCCATGTGTGCCTTGAGAAGAGTAGCTGGAATGAGTGAATAGAGTGAACGGCATCGATGGTGGTTGACTTGTTGACTTGTGTGGTTAAGGCAGAATGCCATCCTTTTAGACATCGTACAACCGCGTGAAACCGATATCCTAATGGTACCAAGAAGGGGCACAAAGTCGCTCGACCGTCTGATGGTTTTGAGTTATACCTCGTGGTGTTTTCAGTGAACGTAGTGAACGGGCTTTTGAGCTTTCTCTTGAGTCAAGTGTCGGGGTGTTGAGTGAACCATGTAACGTGTCGTTTACGTCTTCTGGTTAGTTCACGTTAAGTAAGAGTTGTTATATGTGAGAGTTGTTTTTTGTATCAAACCCGTGTTTTTTAGCTATTTCACGAGTTTACAAGTGAACGATGAGTTGTTTACGTGAACATTTCATGAAACCCCGTGTTTCTGGGGTAGACCTCGAGTTTACGAGTGGGTTCCATGTCGATTTGTAGTCAAGTTCATGAAACCCCGTGTTTTTGAGCTAAAACAAGAGTTAATGAGTGAACGGCGTCACGTCAAGAGGTCAATTTCATGAAACCCCGTGTTTTTGGGCATCAACCCAATTTCCCTAACCAAGCAAGGCTTTCGTGCTAGCGCGCTCATCCGTTTACCCGGCACGACCAAACAACGGAGTGAGCGCTAGCGCGAAAGCCGTTGTACGATAGCATATCCGTTTTCTTGCTCAAGTCAACTACCTTACGAGTAAGCAAGTATGAACTACCTTAGGAAGATTCGACGATAGCGGTTCTGAGAGTAATAGCGACTCTGCTATTACGGTTTGTTCTTGCCTCGGATGATGATAAGAGGGTCACTCGACCCGCTTCGGCTGGTAGTTTCACTACGATCAGTGAGGACTCGAAACAGCTCCCCACTAGCCATCGGATAAATGTCTAGCAATTGGAAAGACTAGCTGAGCCAGCCTCAAGGAAGAGCTTTGATCCTTGCCTTTCGTTCCGGGTAGTAATATCAAGTGATCTGACCTGGTTGAAGAGTTTCCTGAATGGAATATGCATTCAACCGACCTAAGGGTTAAAAAAACCCAGTTTCTTCTACTTTTTGAAAACTACCTATTTCACACTAAGGGAATTGAAGGCTTCCTCTAGTTAGGCGATGTAATCCCTTGCTCGAGTGAACCTCTTTTGCTTGACTTTTAGTTAAGTTCGGAGATACGCGTTCTTTAACCCGGTTTCACTGCGTCTGCTTTTGATCTCTTTCCTCTAAATATGGGGTTCTTTGTTAAGCTGTGTTCCTCGTTCTTAGTGGGGTAATCGTACCCAGCAAAGAAGATTCATTGCGAAGCTGTGTTCTTCATCATTGCCTACTGATTCTTTCCGGGTTGTCCCCGAGCACATCCGTTTAGTTAGCCCCTCGTGCTGTCCTCGTAAGGCTAGTGCTTCCCTCTACAGAAGTCCCCTTTCTTCTGTTTAGTCTTATCGATAGCTTATGCAAGCAGCCTAGCTAGATGAAAGTGATCCCGGGTTTGAACTAAGATTGTGCCATCACCTTAATAGAAGTAACTAGCCAAGCTCTGACGACTAGGGATATTCGCAGTCCTAAGGCAGTGATGCCCAGACTCAGCTCTTTGGCTTGGAACTTCAAGCAGAGAAAGAGAATAGAAATATATAAGTGTTCAGCAAAGTCAAAAGGTTACCGCTTTATTCCGACCGACAAGCCGAATGAGAGTTCTCCAAAACTGTTCTTGACTGCTGCTTTTTTTTAGTCCTGCTTTCGGTGTCGGTGATCAAGAAATGAGTTCCTGTTGTGCGATAAAGAAAGAGTCTTGCTTACCTTTGTGGAAGTGAGAGTGCTTCTGCTTGGGGAATGGGGAATACAGCTAGTCTGAGGCGAGTTCAGTGATTCAAGTCAGTGCTAGGTTGAACTCCATCTAATGCGTCTTGTTGCGGGGTGGTTGTTGCCACAACATGAATTGCAGCTCTTCCACCAATATTAGGAAATGCCACCTTACCTCAAGGAATGAACAAACCAAAGCAGGGCCGGTGTTGTTGAATGAGGACGCATCTCTTATTCCTTTGAATAGCATGTGTAGCGTTAAGCAACACAAGCCAGGAACTTCCACTACTTGAATAGACATAAGGATTTTCTTTTCCGGGGACTGGACTACACAATCCTTGACTTTTCCAACAACCTTCACTTCACAGGTTTGTTTGGGAGTTGGTAACATTCAAGTTCCGTATACATGTCCTTTCCTTTCTGGGTGAAATAAAGTAATTCAACTTGTGGCCCGGGGCCAAAGCCCTTCAAGAGAGAAATGGGCTACTAAAGGTTACTTATTGAAGTTTAAGTTCATCTTTCGCGTAGCATGGTGGGTGGGCGAAGGTTTCTTCTCTCTTAAAGGGTTCAGATTGAACAATTTCACCGCTCCCTGGGCTCTAAGCCCTATTAGCTAGCAAGCCAACCTGTAATCCAGCAAGCATGTGAAGGGGGCCATCTATAAGGGGAGAACCTATTTGCTTGCTTTAGAGCAGGTGCCAAAGCCAACGGATTAGATAGGGAAAAGGAAGTTCAGCTCGCTCGACCCGTTAGGTAAATAGAAATATAAAACAGGAAAGGTTCATCGTTTAGGGTGAGCAGCCAATACAGATAGGTGGTATTTAGAGAAATCAAAAAAAGACCTAGTTTGGGGGGGAAAGAATATGTAGTCCTCAACCCAGTCGAATATAAATGTTGAGACCAGCCCTGTAAGAAGTGCTTGTCGATATTACTTGCTCCGTTCGCTCGCAAAGGGATCTCCGCTCTCTCACTCAGTTTACTTACTGAAAGTGTCAGTTGTTCTTGAAAAAGAAAACTACTCGACTAAATCTCAACTCGGTATCGAAGGGACATGTAAGAGCTACAGATAACAAGGAACTATAACTCTTAAGATTTCATAGAACACTTAGCCGTTCACTACGCTACACTCCTTCCGATCGCGAAGGTCTTAAAAAGACTTCACTCTCTACACGAGCTTCACTCGTTGGTACATTGAAAGTGCCTTCTGAAAGCACAAGGAGGACCTAGCGGGGTGAAGGAACTTACTTGGACCGATCAACACAACCTCAATCTCACAAGAGCGGACGATATGCCGACAAAAAAAAAGTGCGAGTGAAGACGAAATTGTCGGTAAATCGTACGTAAGAATCAGTTACGAGTTCAAAGAAGTGAAAACGGAAAATTCACCGAATAATTACCATACATCGATGTATGCACACTGGGGAGCGTACGAATACAATTTCTCCTTACTGGATGGACTATTTAGTAATACCACTAAAGAAGCTGGATCCTTCTTTTCATAGTAAGAACACATGGAAAGAGCGGGGGTCCCGCCAGAATGAGGGCAAGAAAAGGCTCATTGAAGAGTTATTCATGGAAAAGTGTGAGGGCCCGGGTCATGCCATTATCTAATAACAGTACGTTCGCACCATTTTGTTTGAGGAATAATGATCAAGATTCCTTCGATTATGCGACCCTCCCCGCGCAATGGTCATTCTTAGGATTCAAAACTTGAGATGGAAAGAAATGATAGCACATATATTTATGAAAGGGTTATTATTAGGCCCTTCAGGTGGGAGGCAGCGCCAACCTTGAGGTAAAGAAAGGCCGCCCTAGGGAATATTATATATTACAGAAAAAACCTGATTCTATCGAAAAGCTCCGGAAGAGTGAAAGAGAAAGATCTCTAGATCTTGTGCGGCATGAGTTGGGGGTACAAGGAAGACGACGACTGATCAGGAGCTAAATCTTTTTTGATGTAGTGCGGAAGATAAGACGCATTTGAGCGCCAGATCCGCCGCTTACTAAGCGTCGGTTCCCCCTACTGGTGTTCGTCGTTCTATGGGCGAAAACTTTACTGAAATCATGCCCCGAATCAATCGTTCCCTTAGTAGCAGGATCTACACTTCGAACTAATAAGAATAAGATTGCCCGTACACCCGAAGAACCAAGCAAAGAAAGTACACTTGACCATTGAAGTATGGCTGCGAGCCCTTAGCGGCGATTGATCGTAGAGGTCATGTCAACCTTTATTGATCTGTTCCCAGAATAATAATAAAAATCCCTCTCTTCGTGAGTTTACCAACTGATTCATCCATACCAACTAGAAAGAAGGGCTTCACCATAGAATCCGAAATCTTAAGATCCGGAGGCTTTGGATAGCGGAAGCAAAGGCAGCATTCATCCTCTAAAAACGTCTAACCGTTTGGCTAGGCTTCGATAAGACACTTTGCAATAAGCAGCCGATGGTCCGCCAACCAAAGATCTGGGACAGACGGAGTCGGTAAAGGAACAGCACCACCAATATAGCTATCGGTTTTTATTTACCTTATCTATTCCCTGGGTCTTTCTTTCTATCGGGAATTTTCGCTGTGGAGCTCGTAAAGGAATGCATAACGACCAAAAGCGGAAGTAATAGCTGTCACCTTTGGTCCCTGTCCGTTAACGGAAAAGAGAAACGAAGATTGGGCTGTTGATCCAACTCTTTGCCTGGAACTAGATCTGCTGAATCTTAGGCCCTCGGTGGGCATGATCGACGAAAAAAAGAAAGACAGTACTGGATAAAGAGATTGATGCTCTTGTTAGTTGTATGTATGCCCTAGAGGCCAGTATTGTACAGATGATGTATATTATATTGGATGCTTGGTCATATATAGAGATGACTTTCTTGCTCGATATGATAGTATGCTATCTGGTTGCTCTTTATCTTAACATGTACACTTGTCTCTTTAAACTCTCTTATAGTTACATGTTGATAAAGCCCTTAGGATGTGTACTTGACTACCTGGACTATGATGCAGATCATACTAGTGGGGACATGGTAGTCTATAAGTACATCCTTCAAGGTCCCTAGTCGTGGGTATATTGAGACAGGGCATCGATATACCAGTGTAGACTAGCGTATACGCTTCTCGACCCATGAGATGGGCGATGGATGATCCCATATCCATTGGTGTTTGACATCAGAGATGGTATACGGGTGCTCAGTGGAGACTGGGTACACTGGACGGACTCGCCGAGAACTCCCAGATGGTATTATACCTCACGTCAGATGGCAGTTCTCAGGTGACACTTGTACAGGTTAGTCTGTAGACCCGAGATCGTCATAGAGTCTTGTGTGATTCCCACTGTGCTTTGATCTCCACCTTACCACGTCCATGAGGGCGTGCAAAACGGTGGTATTTGGGTACAGTCCCGAGTCACATGGAGGCAATGAGCGATAGGAGGGGTTTCGTCTCTCCCGGTATTGGGGGTTGATGTTGCGCTGTGCTCGATTGGCCGTAACAGGGAAGTCCCTGGCCAGGGCTGATCAGAGATTTGCTGGTAAGTGTTACCAGTAGTTTCTCGACCCGTTATGAGCCTCACATCGGCACGACTTATCGGTTATTGGGGTCTGACGTATACCACCCCTAGACTTGATATGCGACATATCAGACGAACAGACCGGACTGTACGGTAAGTGTTACTGGTTGGATTCACAGGAGTGTGAGCGGGCTAGCTCGTCGATCTTCTGATCGCTCAATACCCGGGTGGCCGTTACGTTTAGCAGACCGCTTGCGGCTTGCGGGTGCTTGATATGATCATCATCTGCTACCGGCGTATTGACGAGTCTTTAGAGTCCTACACAGAGGTTTCCTGGCTCAAGCGAAATGAAATAGGAGCGCATATGAGATATGTGCAGGAGCGAGAATAATGTGTGTATGTGATACCGTATTTCATTCTCGCGATGAATGTGTAGATTGGTTATATGCGATATAACCTAGATATCGAATCAAGGATTGATTCGATAAGCCGATACATAGGATACTAGTCGGTTATATGCGATATGACCGGATCGTTAAATCAAGTGTTGATTTAATGATTTAATGTATAATTATATATTTGATATATTACTTTGCATTAACTAGTATTGGTTCATTTTAAAAGGATTTTCTCACTTGATGCACATTGTATATGTGATATATTTTTGTGCACTTGTTTGTATCATGTTTGATGATACTTCCTCACTTGGGTTTGTGTAAAGATTAAACCATGGTTACATGTATAATGGTTAGGGTTTTGATTATTTACTTAGTTATTTATTTATTTATTCATTTGGATATTATTAAGAATGGTGGCTTATTTTGTTTCTATGTTGAAGCTTCTTGAAGCTTTGACAAAGTCCACCATCCTTATCTCATCCTTAACCCTAACCATTCCAACTAACCTTAGTTTAATCTCTACACTTGACCATGGTCAAGATATGATAAGTATTCATATTAGTTTCTTTTTTAAATATGAAACTTATCATATTCTTTCTTGCTCTCCTTCTTCTTCTTCAAGAAAAACCTTGTCTTCAACAATGGCATCTTGAGCAAAAGTGTGAGAAATCCAATTCTAAAGTGAACCCACCTCCTATTTCTTCACCCTCTACCTCTTGCCAAGTTGTTTTGGGTGTTTTCTTCACAAGTTTCACAACTTGGTGAAGTCGGAGCTTGAACTTGTGAAACCTCGACGTAGATCATCTTCGGCACAAAGCCGACGACCTAGTCCGCCCAATTCTCCGATGAAGCCGACGTTTGAGTTCGGGATTCGAGATGGACAGCGAGAGGACGCCTACGTGGAGATAAGGAAGTGGAGAACCAGATCTACAAAGGTTGTAGCCTCTCTCCTTTAGTTAAATTGTTAACTAGTTTCGTTTATCGCCTAAATTTCTAGTTAACGATCCGTATTAGGGTTTCTCGGCACTCATAAAATTTGAAATTGGCATGGTTGATGCCTTGTGAGACCTCTATAGTGTGCCTAGGAACCCTACAGTGGTATCAGAGCCTAGCTAGAGCCTTAGGCGAAGTCTAGACGACGTTTGAAACCCGAACGAACCCGAAACCCTAAACCAAACATGCTCTCTGGACTTTTTCTAAAATCTGGGATTTTTCCAAATTAAAAATGCTTAAAAAATTCAGCAGGGAAATCTAAGAATCACGGTGCAAAATTTTACTCATGAACAGTCCAAACTGCGGCGGAACCGTGGCAGAAGCCTAGCTTCTGCGGCGGTTCCGCGGCCCATTGGTGACGTAAGCTTCCCGTTTTTGCACAGTAATTCCTCTTTTCTGGTGCTGGATTTTCTGGGAATTTTTAATATTTATTCAAGAGTTGAATTTTCTGGGATTGTTTTGGGGATTCGGTGTTTCGATCGGAGTATCAGATTTTGTCTATGTGGTTTTCCGGATAAATTTTAGAATATGTTAAAAAGTTCGACCGGATATAAATGCCCAATTTTTCCCCTGTCGGGAAATTTCCAAGTGTTGGATTTTTCCGTAGTTTAACGACGTTCTAAGTAGTGCAAGTAACGCGATGGACCCTCTAGAAGACAACAAACCTTAACTCGATTATGTGACCGTCTTGAACTGCCCTTTAAACCTTCGGGTTTGGGACAGTACGGCGTGCCACATGTGAGGCGTTGGCTTGACCCTTCTACGGCTGGACCGTTGGTACTGAGGCATGAACTGAATGTTGTTAGACTTATTTCATGTGTTGAGCTGTATCGGGAAAACTTGGGTATTCGACTGTTCGATCGGAAAGTTTAACATTTTCTGTTTATCTGGAATGGGATACAATAATTGGAATTCACAAACAGTTATGAGATAACTGAATGAATGTTATAAATCTAGCGGTTTAGTTTCACTTGATATTGAAAAGAGTTTTCGATAATGAGACTAAAATGCGGGGTTTATAACTGTTAGGCATGTGATGTCTAAGTATTTCATTTGATTAGGCATGTGATGTCTAAAGAGGTTGCGGATTCCAACTGTTGTAGTTTTACACTTTCTTTTCTGTGACCGTAAGTGTAATATGTGATATCGCCGGTTTCGTTGCTATATGTCAACGACAATTGGGATACGCATGTTTACTTACGTTGATGACATGTGATGTTATGTGTTGCTGGATATGTTATATTGGATTGTCGTGTTTGAATAGCCGGGGGTTTTTATGTGAGATGAGTGTTTTTCATTTTCATTCATGTAAAAACTTGTATGTAATATTCTTTTTATTTGGGGCACTTCCAGGTTGCGGAAGTCGTCACCTTTTGTATATTATTTACTTTTCCGCATTAGGATAGACCCAAGGAGGGGAGCACAAGTAACCGGGTTCTGGGGTCCAGTGGGAGACCAACTCGAGGATTCGAGTCCGGGTCTCCTAACCCTAGAATTGGCAGGGTTGCTTGCCGCTCTCGTAGGGGTCTAGGGGTGTGGGATTGGCTATTCATCACGACCGTGGAATCCGTGTTTTATACTGGCTCGTATTGAAAACACGGACGTCCTAGTATATCCAATGTTTCATATGTTTCTTCTGCTGCGTTATCTGTGATGTGATCATGTGATGTTCTGTGATAGATACTTTATATAGTATATATGATATATTATATAGACGTTACTTATGTTTTGCACCCGCACTAGCCCTGCCCTGCTCTGTCGTTAGTTACCTAACCTAACGGTGCACGAGGGGACATCGAGGCGAATGCGGATGGCATAAGTGTACGTCGTATTTATCTGTGATGTTTAGATATTTAAATGATGGGACTTCATTAATGTGATTAATGAAAGAAAAGAAACCTAAGATGTTGTAGAATCAAATTTTAAATAAAACAGGTAGCTACAGTTCTTGCTTTGCACAGCGGTATATGTGATATATCCTGCACCTTATTCGATGAGGAAAGGACCGAGATCCCTTCACTGGGAGTGACTCCTTTAGCAATAACTGGCAGATACTACACACTCGGTTTGTTTTTGATAGCTTCTATAGTTTCTGTTTTGCACAGCGATATATATGATATATCCCGCACCTCATTCGACGAGGAAAGGGCCGACGATCCCTTCACCGGGAGTGACCCCTTTAGCAAAACTAGAAAAGCCTCAAAATCATTCCATTTCAAAACTTCATTTGATTCTACAACGATATCAAGTTCATTACGCAATAGGTTTTCAGAAAAACCTGACGTAGCCCTCCGTCATTTCAGATAAGTACTAGTTAGTATTCGTGCTACGTTTGTTGACTATGTTAAGGCGTAGTGTGCGGTAGCTAATTAGTGCTTATCTGTATAAGCATATGATGCGATTGGATTAGGGTAGTCGTGCGACTTTGTTGACTATGTTAAGGGTCGTGCGGGTGGGTTTAATTCAATCGGGAAATGACGGGTTGAACTTGACTAGCACTTATGATTTGTTGACTATGTTAAGGTCATATAGCTGCTAGGGGCAAAATATTATCGGGAGTTTCAAGTGTTGAAATTTGCAATGAGATTGCATACCTTCTATGAGATAGTTGGATCCCGATACCCACTGCGAGTAAGAGTTACTCCTGGGAGAGTTTTACACATTACAAATTAGCCGATCAAGTAGGTGTCTAGAAAGGTGTCAACGGGGTTACGCCTCTGGAAAAACGAGGTTTACAGTAATTAGGTTCGTGCGAAAGCACGGGGGACCTCCCTCAAAGTACCGACACTGATCTGGCTGAAAGATTGGCGAACTTGTAGTGTGTAATTAATCCCGGCTAGTCTTTCCTTTTAGGGTTTGAAGGAAGATTTGATAAAAAACAGTGGGAGCCATCCTGATTAGATAAGATAATAACCAATCTGATCTTGCACGAGCTTACGCTAAAGTGTTTTCTTCTCTCTCTCTCCAGGTAGCGACCATTTCATGCCCTAATAAAGATAATAATATGGATGTATTGACCGAACCCGCATGTTATACTGTGCTGGGGAACGTTGGTTCCGTTCTTTCCTATAAGAGTTATAGGACTAAACAGGAAATAGGGGAATACCAGGATTCCCATGCCACCCGATTGAAGAAAGTACATGATGATGCATTTTTCTTCGGGTGTGTTCGTTACAGAGAACTGTTTCTCCATTTGCTCCACGTCCTGGGTATTAGATACCGGGTCAGGATCCCATATATGTAATCAGTTACATGGGCTTAGGAAAGGTAGAGAACTTAGAGAAGGTGATAAAGACATTAGAGTTGGAAATGGTGCAATTGTTGCAGCTAAGACTGTCGGGGAATATCACCTTGTATTACCAACTGGTAATACATTGGTTCTGAACGAATGCTATTACATGCCGAACCTGATATGCAACATTATATCGGTTTCTTTGTTGAGCAAAGAGGGATATAATTTTGTATTACAGGACAATGTTATGAACATTTTCCGTAACCAAAAGTTGGTTGGATCAGGCACGTTGTGCAATGGCATTTATGTTCTAAACCAATCAACAGTTCTGAGCATAACAAACACACACAAGAGGAAGAGTTCAGAACTGAACGATTCCTTCTTGTGGCATTGTAGACTGGGTCACATCAATGCGACACGACTGGCTAAGTTGCATAAGGATGGATATTTGAAACCATTCGAATTTTCATCTTATGACACTTTCCAGTCATGTCTCAAAGGCAAGATGACCAAAACTCCGTTTACGGGACACGGAGAAAGAGTTACCGAACTCTTAGGACTGATACATAGTGATGTATGCGGTCCCATGTCTACAAATGCCAGGGATGGTTCTTCGTACTTCATTACATTCACTGACGATCTCTCTAGATTCGGATATGTGTTCCTGATGAAACACAAATCAGAAGCTTTTGAGAAATTTAGAGAATATAAACAAGAAGTCAAAAACCAAACCGGAAAAAGTATTAAAATCCTTCGATCTGATCGAGGAGGTGAATACTTAAGCAATGAATTCCTGGACTTCCTAAAAGAGAATGGGATTCTCTCTCAGCTGACTCCTCCATATACACCACAGCACAACGGTGTATCAGAACGGAGGAACCGCACCCTATTAGATATAGTGCGCTCTATGATGAGCACAGCTGAGTTACCTATTTCCTTCTGGGGATATGCGCTGGAGACAGCAACATACCTATTGAATCAAGTTCCATCTAAATCTGTACCTACCACACCATATGAGATATGGAGTGGGAAGAGACCATATTTTAAACGAGTTAAGATATGGGGTTGTCCGGCCTATGTCAAAAGGCAAAATCCAGACAAACTCGAGGCACGGTCAGTTCTCTGCAAGTTTGTGGGATATCCTAAGAATTCACAAGGATATTTTTTCTACCATGCTGAAGAACAAAAGGTGTTTGTTTCTCAATATGCCACCTTTTTAGAAAAGGAATTTCTTGAAAAAGAAATTAGTGGTGAAATGGTAGAGCTGGAAGAAGTTCCAGATACACAAACCGTAACTGAAGATTTAGTGGAACTAGAAGATTCAGTAGCTCCCAATGAACCTCAGCCTCTCCGCCGATCTAGTAGGGTTCATCGCCAACCTGAGAGATACAACGGTTTTCTCATGGATGGAGGGAGCGAGGATTGCATCATGGAGGATGATGACCCAACTAGCTTCGAGCAGGCCATCACGAGTAGGGACTCAGTGAAATGGCTGGATGCTATGCGGTCCGAGATGGAATCCATGTACACCAACAAAGTATGGACTTTGGAAGTTGCTCCTGAAGGGGTAAAACCCATTGGAAGCAAGTGGATCTTCAAGAAAAAACTTGGTGTAGATGGGAAAGTGGAGACTTTCAAAGCTAGACTTGTAGCAAAGGGTTTTCGTCAAAGACCAGGTGTGGACTATGACGAGACCTTTTCTCCAGTGGCTATGCTTAAATCCATCCGGATCATGCTTGCCATCGCTGCATATCATGATTACGAAATCTGGCAAATGGATGTTAAGACCGCCTTTCTAAACGGTGATTTAGAAGAGTGCGTGTACATGACTCAGCCAGAGGGCTTCGTAGACAGTGGGAGCAGCGGCAAGGTGTGCAAGCTGCTTAAATCCATTTATGGATTAAAGCAAGCATCGCGGAGTTGGAATATCTGCTTTGATGTCGTTATCAAAGAGTTTGATTTCGTCAAAAACCCAGATGAACCTTGTATTTACAAGAAGGTGGCAGGGAGTAAGGTTGTCTTCCTCGTATTGTACGTAGACGACATACTCTTGATAGGAAATGATATTCCTATGCTGCAATCGGTCAAGCTCTTCTTATCACAAAGATTCTCGATGAAAGATCTTGGTGATGCCTCCTGCATATTGGGGATCAGGATCTATAGAGATAGATCCAAACGGATACTGGGATTGTCCCAATCCAGGTACATTGACACCATACTAAAGAGGTTTAGTATGGAAGAATCCAAGCGTGGGAACTTGCCCACGATCTCTGGAGTCACTCTCTCCAAAGAGATGTCTCCCAAGACTGATTTGGAGAGAGCTCGCATGCAAGGGATACCCTATGCTTCGGCTGTAGGCTCTATCATGTATGCGATGCTATGTACCAGACCCGATGTAGCATACTCACTAAGTGTAGTGAGCAGGTATCAAGCTGATCCTGGAGAGAGTCACTGGACAGCTGTGAAGAGCATTCTCAAGTACTTGCGAAGGACTAAAGAGATGCTCTTGGTGTATGGTAACGGAGAACTCCAAGTGGAGTCCTTTACCGATTCGAGCTTCCAGAGTGATAAGGACGACTCTAAGTCACAGACGGGCTTTGTCTTTACCCATTACGGAGGGACGGTTAGCTGGAAGAGTTCCAAGCAGGAAACCGTGGCAGACTCGACGATGGAGGCTGAATACATCGCTGCCAACGATGCTGCCAAAGAGGCTGTCTGGATCAAGAAGTTCATTACTGAACTTGGAGTGGTTCCATCCATTGAGCATCCAATACCTTTGTATTGCGATAACAATGGAGCGGTGGCTTTGGCCAAGGAACCCAGGTCCCATCAGCGATCCAGGCATATTCTGAGGCGGTATCACCTGATCCGGGAGATAGTTGATCGCCGGGAGATCGAGGTCAGGAGGGTTGACACGAAGAACAACATGGCGGATCCACTCACGAAGGACATTCCCCAGATACAGTTTGAGAGACTCTTCGGGATGCTCGGTATGCGATACTACAGCAGCTGGCCCTAGTGCAAGTGGGAGATTGTTAGTTGTATGTATGCCTTAGAGGCCAGTATTGTACAGATGATGTATATTATATTGGATGCTTGGTCATATATAGAGATGACTTTCTTGCTCGATATGATAGTATGCTATCTGATTGCTCTTTATCTTAACATGTACACTTGTCTCTTTAAACTCTCTTATAGTTACATGTTGATAAAGCCCTTAAGATGTGTACTTGACTACCTGGACTATGATGCAGATCATACTAGTGGGGACATGGTAGTCTATAAGTACATCCTTCAAGGTCCCTAGTCGTGGGTATATCGAGACAGGGCATCGATATACCAGTGTAGACTAGCGTATACGCTTCTCGACCCATGAGATGGGCGATGGATGATCCCATATCCATTGGTGTTTGACATCAGAGATGGTATACGGGTGCTCAGTGGAGACTGGGTACACTGGACGGACTCGCCGAGAACTCCCAGATGGTATTATACCTCACGTCAGATGGCAGTTCTCAGGTGACACTTGTACAGGTTAGTCTGTAGACCCGAGATCGTCATAGAGTCTTGTGTGATTCCCACTGTGCTTTGATCTCCACCTTACCACGTCCATGAGGGCGTGCAAAACGGTGGTCTTTGGGTACAGTCCCGAGTCACATGGAGGCAATGAGCGATAGGAGGGGTTTCGTCTCTCCCGGTATTGGGGGTTGATGTTGCGCTGTGCTCGATTGGCCGTAACAGGGAAGTCCCTGGCCAGGGCTGATCAGAGATTTGCTGGTAAGTGTTCCAGTAGTTTCTCGACCCGTTATGAGCCTCACATCGGCACGACTTATCGGTTATTGGGGTCTGACGTATACCACCCCTAGACTTGATATGCGACATATCAGACGAACAGACCGGACTGTACGGTAAGTGTTACTGGTTGGATTCACAGGAGTGTGAGCGGGCTAGCTTGTCGATCTTCTGATCGCTCAATACCCGGGTGGCCGTTACGTTTAGCAGACCGCTTGCGGCTTGCGGGTGCTTGATATGATCATCATCTGCTACCGGCGTATTGACGAGTCTTTAGAGTCCTACACAGAGGTTTCCTGGCTCAAGTGAAACGAAATAGGAGCGCATATGAGATATGTGCAGGAGCGAGAAAAATGTGTGTATGTGATACCGTATTTCATTCTCGCGATGAATGTGTCGATTGGTTATATGCGATATAACCTAGATATCGAATCAAGGATTGATTCGATAAGCCGATACATAGGATACTAGTCGGTTATATGCGATATGACCGGATCGTTAAATCAAGTGTTGATTTAATGATTTAATGTATAATTATATATTTGATATATTACTTTGCATTAACTAGTATTGGTTCATTTTAAAAGGATTTTCTCACTTGATGCACATTGTATATGTGATATATTTTTGTGCACTTGTTTGTATCATGTTTGATGATACTTCCTCACTTGGGTTTGTGTAAAGATTAAACCATGGTTACATGTATAATGGTTAGGGTTTTGATTATTTACTTAGTTATTTATTTATTTATTCATTTTGGATATTATTAAGAATGGTGGCTTATTTTGTTTCTATGTTGAAGCTTCTTGAAGCTTTGACAAAGTCCACCATCCTTATCCCATCCTTAACCCTAACCATTCCAACTAACCTTAGTTTAATCTCTACACTTGACCATGGTCAAGATATGATAAGTATTCATATTAGTTTCTTTTTTAAATATGAAACTTATCATATTCTTTCTTGCTCTCCTTCTTCTTCTTCAAGAAAAACCTTGTCTTCAACAATGGCATCTTGAGCAAAAGTGTGAGAAATCCAATTCTAAAGTGAACCCACCTCCTATTTCTTCACCCTCTACCTCTTGCCAAGTTGTTTTGGGTGTTTTCTTCACAAGTTTCACAACTTGGTGAAGTCGGAGCTTGAACTTGTGAAACCTCGACGTAGATCATCTTCGGCACGAAGCCGACGACCTAGTCCGCCCAATTCTCCGATGAAGCCGACGTTTGAGTTCGGGATTCGAGATGGACAGCGAGAGGACGCCTACGTGGAGATAAGGAAGTGGAGAACCGGATCTACAAAGGTTGTAGCCTCTCTCCTTTAGTTAAATTGTTAACTAGTTTCGTTTATCGCCTAAATTTCTAGTTAACGATCCGTATTAGGGTTTCTCGGCACTCATAAAATTTGAAATTGGCATGGTTGATGCCTTGTGAGACCTCTATAGTGTGCCTAGGAACCCTACAGCTCTGACTTATGATGCAACTGGCTCTGCTACTTCATATCGAGATCGGGATCGACAGCACTGCTGCTGCTGCATTAAGATGGCTTTCGAGAACGAGAAGCTGCTCGGCACCTCATTGCTGGAGTCCGGCTCATGCGGGCTTTGCCAGCTGTGGTAGTGGTATCCCTTGAGAAGGTGTGCGTGGCGCCTTCCTCTCGTCTATTTCTTACTTAGGTGCTGCTCTAGGCCTTTCTTCAATAGATGGATCATATACTACTACCAGGGCTAATACTTCAGTCGCTAGTGGTGTCGTCGGATCGTGGCTCCCACCCGAGCGAGAGAGAGGTAATGCAACCAGATCTAAGCGGGGAAAACATCTATCACGTCTGTCTGGTCGGTTTGCAGATTGAGCCAACGTAGTCGCAAAAAAATTGTCAGGTCCTGGTTGATCGAAGAAGGTCCTCACTTCCTCGGAGGAGTTGTTATTCGGGGACGAAACTGCGGACTGGTTAGAAAGTGCCTCCCAAGAGGGGTACCGAACATCTGAATTCTTCCGAACCCTTCATCTAATGGCAAACATACATTGGCAAAAAGTCCTCGTTTTTTCCAATGGGAGTCAGGACCTCTTAGTTAAAGGGCGATGGAGGGAAAGGTAGTTCGGACGCAATTACTATAAAGCAAGGAGCTTCACTTAATAATATAAGGCAGTTTCGTTTCTTTTTCTTATTGTATTGTACGAGACCGATTCTTTCTAGGGCAATATTCGTCTTCCTATCTTTCGAGGGTTTCCTAGTGGCTCAGGCCGACACCCTCTTCCTTCGCATGGACCAAGCTGGCGTAGTGTGTGGTCGTTTCTTTCTAGGTGTAGGTCAGTCTGGGTGCAACGAAAGAGGTTTTCCCAATAGTTATTTCTTTTCATTCAAATCGCTACATACACGCTTTTCAATCCCAATGTACTATACTCTTCTCTCATTCTGGAGCTACTGATGTCTTATCCTTTTTTACTCCTTACAATGAAACTCATGCTTAGTGTCACGAACTATCACATCTAGAGTAGTTCATACAACTTACAGACCACGTAAGCTTACGGTGAACTGGAGACAATGAAACTATTTCCTAATTCCATGGCGTGCCCGAAGTACGAAAAGAAAGGCAGTTTACTATATTAATGACTTTTTCCTTTCTTTGACAGGAAAGCCTCTGTCTCTTATCTCTTTCTTTGGGTAGTAGTACTAGCTATAAGATCTATTGTTCCTTTACCGAAGTCTGAAGTAAGAGATCTAGGAAGAGTAATAGTTCTCTCTATAGCGCTTTTACTTTGACGCCTTTGCTATAGCCCTATTCTATTTTTAGGGTGCTTTTCCTTTCCTATAGGAGTCGTTTAGCTTGACTGAGATTTCTAATTATAAGACCACGACTGAGCCAACCGATCTCCCAACAGCGAGCATTGATCCTCTTAAGTCCACCGGCAAAGAGTCGGTAGCAGCTTTCAGATCAAAAGAGAAGAGTTCCTTCTTCCCTTTCCACCTGTTTAAAGGTGCAGTTTGATTAAATGTCCCGTCCATGGGTATGCGCAAGAAAATCGGTCATTAACCAATCATGGTAGGGAGGCAAGAGCCTATCTTTTATATAATTCCCTATGGCGAATATTCTCCTCTTATCAGCTCCTTCCTCAACTAAACCAAACTCACTGACCGCCCATGAAGGCACCATAACATAACCGATCTGAGCGCAAGTGGGTAGTTTTAGACCAACCCACCGTCCAAACCAATCAAGGTCCTCGTTCGCCATCCGTCTATTCCGAGAGTCAAAGGCATATCTTGTCCTATCACAGGATTCCGGATGAGAAGAACTATCCCAGGGCATGTTCTAACTGAAGCATACTCCCATAAGCGGAAAACTCAAAGGGTAATGCAAGAAAACTGAAGAGCTTTCTTCCAAGAAAGTTCAGGTAGGGCATCCTTAGGGATCAGCCCATTGGGTACAGCCTTCCAAGTTGGTTCCTATCTTATCCCTTCTTTAATAGGGATCAGGGATAGCCTGGGTATATACTATAGTCTATAGTACGAGATTCTGTCCAACCGACTTCATTTCTAAGACGACTGTCATCACTGACTCTTGGTCAGCACACTAATAGGTAATACTATCAAAGGTAGTCTTCAAAATGTGTTTTTCCAATTGGTTGACTTTCCCAAGAGAGAGATAACTGGACTAGTTTGTCAGCTTTCTCACCCCCTTTGACCATCTCACGCCAAGGAAACGACAGAATGATCCGAGCCTGAGCGAGTTAGAGAGCCCGGCATTAGAGCTGAAGGGGAAGGAAAGAGGTTTGAAATCATATTTCTTTAAATAATAAAAGAAAGAGGTGGGTGCCATTGCTTTCCTTTCTACGCCTAACTAAGCAACTTTCAAACTATGACCATGAAATTCAGAATGCCTACCCTCATTGGGAGATTCCGAACGGATCCGAGGTTCCATCTAGACAACAAGCGAAAGGTAATAAAGAATATGTAGCATAGCTATATGCCCGACCGAGTCATGAATGGAAAGTCATAGGGACACATGGGTCGATGTCTTTTTCCTTGGTGCAGTGCATTGAGTGGAGTGCAGATAGCTGCTTTCACTCGTCCGGGAGGACATCACTCAGCAGCTATCAAACGTAACGGGGGTAATAGTAATGACTAGTCTTCCTTCGATATTAAGGGGAATTAATATTAGGCTTTCTTTGTGAAACCTTGAAGGTATCAAAGTCAAAGTAAGGGAAGAGCCATCTCATTAGAGCTGGATTCCTCAGTTACGAGAGGAGCTAGTTGAGTTGAATACATGCTTTTCCAAAATGAGACTTTTTGGAAAGGTCAATCTGCATAAGCAAAAATTCCCTGGGTTCTAGAAAGCGCTCTTTGATGAGAACGCCATGTGATGCTTGATCTGACCGGACTGGGTCTAATGGAAGACCGCTAATAAGGAGATTGTTGCTTCATCAATCATCCTAGGGTAGGGCTATGAAAAGCAAGGCAGGCTATAGACTGTTTTTAAACTGCTTTCGAAGTTGCTAGCACTATCTAAGGGACACCTTTACCAGGAAGGGAGCTACAAAGAACGAGAGTCGTTCACTACACTCGTTGTCTTCAATTCAGTGCTTGCTGCACCAGATCTAGGACCAAGCGGGCGATCCTAACCTAAGGTGCTCTTAAGCCCTGAATCTCTTATCTATAGCAAGCAACGGCTTTCTTAGTTTGAGCTCATCCCTTGCTTGTTTGAGTCTACGCGCTTCTGCTTAGTATGTCGTTTATATGCTTCTTAAGCCAGAGGCCAGTTTAATTGATCTTCTCATAGGTGCCTGTCATTAGCGATTCTCCTCTTTTTCACAAGCATGAGTAGGACTTCTAGTGTTGGGAAAGTCATCCTTGGAATAAGCTCTAGTTTATCTCTCTTATGGCATTCCCATAT